>JAJKFI010000116.1:3798427-3826618 GCA_029204185.1 Lerista edwardsae
AGGGTGCTGGATTAGATAACCCTTTCGTTTAATCCAGCAGAGTGCTTCTTATGGGCCTTCCTAAAACAATTTTTGCCCCTTGATGTTAGACGTCAACATTGCTCTTGAGCATGTACAAAGCTATTTGTTACACATCCATAATTGCTGCCAGCCTCAGAAGACCCCTCCTTTTCTTTGGCTAGGCTGGGGTTCCTTTCTCTATCTGTTGGAAAAGGTTCAAAATGATACCAGTGTGGTGGGAGAGAGAACACGCCAAACAAAGTTCAGAAGTCTTTGAAACTTTTATTTAAGTATATATTTATAAACAGATTGAAGCCAAGGGGGGTGGGGTGGGTGAAAAAGTTCTTTGAGGCAGAGTTGCTTGTCGGTCTTTTGTTATTAAATGATTGCTCTGTTTGTTCCTCTACTTTGCTTCTATGTTAAGCTGCCACACAATGGACAATAGTGGAGGCCTGTCCTTTTTCTACATTGTATTTACTATACAGAAAATCATATACGCTTTTCAGAGACTTGCTCTGTTTTTCTTCTGGCACGAAATTTCTGCCCAGGTTTTCTCCTGTTGTTCTCTCTTGTGACAAGGGAAGAACCAAAAAGGCTAGTATGTGTCATAACCATCAAGTTCTTGGATTTTCATTTTGAGCAAGTGGAAAACCTCTGGATTTTGTTAAATGAAATTAACAGTCCAGTTCTACTCTCCCCCCGCGCCCCCCCCAATGGTGAATGCAGCTGCACCAAAAGCAGGTATGCTGTATCCAGGGAGGAAAAATAGATCAAGAGGCTTTGGAGGGAAAGGGGTGTGTGAAATCCCCATACACTTTCATAAGCCCCTACAATGGGTCTCCTTGGACCTGTGCTTTGCTGGAGCATGTCCAAGTAGAGAAAGGGTGATGGTGAAACTGCCCATGGAGGGGTTAGGATCTGCAGCGCTCCATCACTGGCTCTGCTCTCCTACAGCCTCCGCCCCCATTCTGCCCACTTTTGTCCCCTCCCCATCCCATTCTGCCCTCCCCTGCCCCACCTTCTCTGGCAGGGGGCCAGCAATCCTGCGACATGCAAGGGAAGGCTACGGCCTTCCTGTTGGTGTGCAGGCAGTGTGCTCCAGTGTGCTGAGGGAGCACACTTTCTGGCTGTTTTGCAGCAGTCACTACCAGGAAGATGCATGTTCCACTGGTGGCAGGGACTAACGGGAGTGAACTGTAAGTCAAAGGGCTGGTTTTGCAAATCACTTGGCAGGAATTATCATACCCACAAATTAATTGTATAAATCTGGTTATAGATGAGTCTGCCTTACCAGATGTACTGTAAAATCTAGAATTCTTAAGGGAAGAGCTGGATCAGCCCTGGATGTCACATTTTGCTGATGGCTTCAACCATGGCCATACCAAAAAAATTCCCTCGATTCAGGCTTGATGGTGAAAACAATCAAGAGTCTTTTGGTACCCTAAAGATCAACCACAGTTTACCATGGCAGATGCTTTCATGGACCAAAACCCATTTGATCAGATGCAAAAGGTGTTCAGCCTCCGTTTGCAGGTATCTAAATGTGGACAGAAGGGAAATGAAACATCCTAAGCATGTTTATTCAGTAGTGAACCCCACTGTGTTCTATGGGGCTGGCTCCCAAGGGAATGGGCAAAGGATTTCAATTTGCAGCCTTAATTTCTTGCACCAGAAACTCATGTTGTCTTGCATGTTTTGATTTGCAAGGCCCATGGTTTATTTTTTACAACTACAAAAGTGTTGAGGTTGGGGGTAGCAGAACCCAAATTTGGGCTCCAGAAATTACTTTTTCCATCTTAAGAAGGAAAGAAGGTTTAGAATATCCCATTCAACACTGAGCTCCTAGTTGGACTCTAATGCTTGTGATTTACTTCCATTTCTGCTTCAGTTATAGTGCAGTTATAGACTGGTTTCACCATCTCATGCAAGGAAAAAAACACACACAGGAGAGATAATTCTCTACCAAAACATGAGTCAGATAGGGGTGAAAGGGACATGGTTACCCCTGCCCCAACCTGACCCAAAGAAATGTAGAGAAGGATGAGGTAAAGGGTGAGCTTTCACCAAACAAAAATATTTCTCCCAGTTCTGGTTGCAGCGAATACTTGCATGTGCGTTTTATATGATGCATGCTCCACTGTCAGTATAAATGCACCACTGTAGGCTTAAACATTACCCAGCATTTGCCTACCCACTGACATCCTCTCAAATGCAATACTGTTCAAGGAATCAACAGTTCAAAAGTTTCAGCTGTGAGGTTTGTAGCAAAGGGGTTTTAGGCAACCCCTGGGTTGCTTTCAGCTTCCTCTCTGGCACAGTTAACACCATCTAGCAAGCAAAGCCTTCCATTGCCAACACAGGCCAATTCAAGCACTGCAACCTTCCCTGGTGGTGGGGAAGGCTGATCTTCTATTAGTCCCCATTTTTTGCAGCCAGGGAAATCAAGGCACCGAACAGCAATAAAAAAAAGGCCAGCAAGGAGGCAGGAGACACAGCAGGGCGGGGATGAGACTGATCTCCCCTGGCTGGCTGAATCCTAAGCTGTGTGCCGAGAGTCGTCTGCTGCTGCCACATCCATAATAAGCACAGGGTGTGGAAGACCTTACTGAAGGGAGGCTGGGGTCCTAGTGGAAGCACAATTCTACAGAGGGAAAAGCAGGAGGCATGGATCAAACTGCTTAAAAAGAGTGTGTGTGTGTCTTTGGGCTTGGCCGTTGTTCCTCCCTGCCCCTACTGGCAAAGGGTGGCAGGAGGCAAGAGGTATCTCACAGCTCTGTTTGCCACTGCAGGGCAAAGGGTGGGCCCCTCAGTCATGCCTCTTGCCCTCCTGGGACTTGTGCTTCCCAAACTTGTGGGCACCGTCCTTGTGTGGGGAGAAGAATGGGCGCTGCACCTGCCAGGGTTTCCTGTCCTTGTGCTCGTGGGGGTGGGGCTTAGAGTCCCAGGGCTGCTTGGAGGGGCGGCCCTTGCCTTTGTCAGGCTCCTCCTTGTGACGCCCCTTCCCATCACCCTGTGGGTGGCGCTCTCGCTTGTACTCCTTGGAGTGGGGCATCTCATGCTTGTGGTGATGGCTCTTCCCCTCCTTCCGTGGCTGCCGCTCCTGCTTTCCTTTATCCTCCCAAGGATGGCGCTTGCCAACGTGGTGCTTCTCCTCTTCCTCTCTGTGCCCTCGGACGGTCTTGTCTTTGGAGGGCTTTTCCCTCTTTTTTCTCTCCCGGCTCTTCCTTGGTTCTACCTTGGCTGCCTCTTCCTCCTCTTCTTCTTCTTCCTCCTCCTCCTCCTCCTCTATTTCTGTTGGTGCAGGTTCCTCCTCCTCCTCCTCCTCTTCTGTTGGTTCCTCCTCTTCCTGTTCTATTTCTATTAGGAACTCCTCCTCCTCCTCCTCCTCCTCCTCCTCTATTTCTGGCAGCTCATCTAAATCTGACCAATTAAACCATCGCTCATAAAACCACAGTTGCTCCTGGAAGGGAAAGAAACATAATGCATGAACTCCTGGGGTCTGGCCATTGACTATGGGTGCTGCAGAGAGAGAGAAAAATGACACCTCTGAAATGACACAGAGAGGGGGAGGCAGGAAAATGGTGCCTCTTTGGATCAGTCCCCTGATGTGGATGTTTATGTTGAACTGCACATGAAAATATATAACCGGCTGCCATATACAGAACCAGACTCCTGCTCTATCTGATCTGATCTACAGCAACGTTTCAGATAGGGGGGTCTTTTCCAGTCCTATCTAGACATAATAAGAGCCCGGCTGGTCAGGCCAAAGACTCATCTAGTCCAACTTCCTGTACCTCACAGTGGCTCACCAGATTCCTCAGGGAGCGAACAAGACAACAAGATACCTGCATCCTGTTGCCACAATCTTGCTTCTAGCATGTCAGAGATAACCTTCTGGTTTTACAAGTAGGCCATGTCTACCCATCATGGCTTGTTACCTGTGATGGACTTTTCTTCTAGAAATCTGTCTAATCCCCTTTTAAAGGCATCTGGGCCAGATGCCATCACCAATCAATCAATCAATCACTAGTATTTATATACCGCTTTTCAACACAAAGTTCACAAAGCGGTTTACAGGCAAATAATAACATTAAAGTTAAATGGTTTCCTGTCCCAAAAGGGCTCACAATCTAAAAGGATGGAGAACACCACCAGCAACAGCCACTGGAAAAGACACTGTGCTGGGGTGAAGAGGGACAATTGCTCTCCCCCTGCTAAATATAAGAGGACACCACATGAAAAAGTGCCTCTTGCCCAGTTAGCAGGGGTTAACCACATCCTGTAACAAGGAGTTCCACAGATTAATTACACACTGGGTAAAGATATGTATATTTTTTTGTCTTTTATAACTCTCCCAACACTCAATGGACAGAAACCCTTTCATGGGAACCAGCCCTCTGTCCTCTCCCATGCCTGTTATCTAGACTCACCAGTTCGCCGCCATTGCCTTCCTGAGGGCTGCCTTCTTGTGGAGACCACGCACTAAGTTCTGCCTGAAGAATTTCCCCGCCAAAGTCTATTATGTCTGCAAAATGAAGGATGTTGGGTGAGCTCAGAGCTGGTGTTTTCCATGTGCAGGTGGGTGTGATGGGATTGTCCCGGGGTGGGGGGTGGGGCAGACATCAGTCATGAATGACTCTCCCCTTTACCTTGGACCACTTGACAGCCCACGCTGAGAAGAGCAACGAAGGAGGCGACAAGAAGGCATTTGTTCAAGGTCAGCCCCTCCCAAGGGAGTGTGTCCTTTGCAACTCCAGCAACAATTTTCCTCTTGACAGGGGCAGTTCTTGGAGCTGCCAAGAGAAAACGAGGAGGAGGAATGAAGAATCTAGGCCCACCACCATTGCTCATCAGGGCCAGTTTCCAGTAGCTCCTGAGAGCCTTGATAGTGTGACTTGAGGATAAGAACATGGAAGGTCAAACTAAAGGTTTTGTCTAGCCCAACATCCTGCTTCCTGCATTTGTTTCTGGGGAGTCCCCAAACAGAGAAAGAAGGCAACAGTTCCCCCTGTTTATCTCCAGCAGCTGGGATTTAGAGCGCAATCCTAACTTGGAGTTAGGCTGGCACAGTTAGGCCAGCAAAGTTTGGCTGGCACAAGGGACATCGCAAAGTATGTTTGGACCACTCCCGGAGTCACAGAGACCAGCACACAGACATGTGCCATCCTCCCTGACTCCGACAGTGGTCCAAATGCACTTTACGGTGGCCCCTGTGCTAGCCAAACTTTGAGGCCTAACTGTGCCGGCCTAACTGCAAGTTAGGATTGCGTCCTTAGAGGTATACTACCTTTGAACAGAGGGATCAATCTAAGTCTGGTGGCTAATAACTACCGATAAAACATACATCTAGCACACTATCAAAATACAGGTTGAAAATCCCTTATCCAGACAGCTTGGAATAGGAAGGTGTCCAGATTTCAGATTTGTCTGAATTTTGAAATAATTGCATAAATACAAGAGAAATGATTCCTCTTGCTCTTTTCACTGTTGCCCATATGGGTGTCTGCTGGCCAACTAAACATTTTCCAGCAATGTCTGTACAGAGCAGAGTTTATGGGCTACAAGTACTGTTCATAGGAATGAGCACAAGACCTTCTAGACCTTCACACTACAGAAAAGATCTTCCAAAAATATCTGGATTTCAGAATAGTCCTGATTTCGGATGTCCAGGTAATCTACCTATACATAAATAGCAACACATCCTGCCAAGGGAGATAGGACATGAAAATCCTTCTGATTTCAGGCCCCCAAACATGTATATTTAGAGGTGTTTGTTTCTGTTTCTGGACAGGATCACAGCCTAATACTGAACACAATGAGCTTGCTTCTGAATAAAATAACACCGTTTTCAAACACCTCTTCAGGTTAAGCTCTTCCCCCGTTTCCAGAAAATCACAGTGTGCTGGCTTTTTGTAACCTTTAGGAGGGGAGAAGAGTTCTTCCTGAGAGTGGTGGTGGACAGCCCCCCCTTCCAAAGCCCCCATCCCTTTTGGGCTTGCAGTATGAATGATGCCACCCAAAGAGGAGACACTGGGGATGGTGATAAGGAACAGGGAGTGTGGTGCGCTTAGCCTGGTCTCCCAGTCTGGTATTCCCTGGGCTCCACCCTCATCCCCCCAGCTGGCTGCCACACAGAGATATCTGGCAAGGACCTCGATACCTGGAGCTGCTGGCCGTGCTTTCTCTGCCGGCTTCTCTGCACGTGGGGTCTTCTCTGCTGCCTTTTCAACCCGGGGTGCTTTTTCCGGTGCCTTCTCAGCTGCCTTCTCTGCCCCTGCCAACTTTTCCACCCGGGGCCCCCTCTCAGCCCCTTTTTCGGCCCTCAGTAATTTTTCTGCCACCTGCTCGGCCCGGGGAAGCTTCTCGGGTGCTCTGGATGGCCCTGGCTCAGCCTCTGGTGGGACAGCTGGGGTGGGCTCAGCCATGCTGTCCACAAACTCATCCAGGTCCTGCTCGATGACGTGAAGCTTGTCCGCCTCTCCCTTCTCCAGGCCCTGAAATAGGAATTTAAGACCAGGTGTGCAACAGCAGAGCTTTAGGATGCAGCCCCACCCGTGACCCTACAAACACTGTTTTTTACGTCCTGCAGCTGTAAGTCAAATGGAAGATCAGGGCTGGCTAGAATGTTGAGACTGGTGGGAAGGTCTGGCTTTTGTTAAACAGTTTGGATTACAAGGAGGAGATGAGAAACAGGTTTTCTTGTGTATATTCTGGATTATATAAGAGAGGCTCTTCCACACTAGAGGCTTTTAGGCATTGCTGTTCTGGAAGCAGAATTGCCACAGAGGTTCCACGTGCCACTAAATATACCACTATATTATCTAGCTGTGGCTGGGATCAGATCCTTCTATAATATTCACTCACAAGTGTCCCATTCAGCAAAGGCTATTTCCAAGGCTAATTAAGAGCCCCCCTTTTGCAGAGCCTGGATATTTTACTGCTTTCTGTTCAGTGGAGCTGGGGTTAGTGGCTTTTGGGGGGTGTCGTTTGCCCTCCATTAACCATTAAAAAATGTTCAACATTGTTTACATATAAATGCATCTTTTTTTTCAGAAAAGGAACCAGGAGACTTCAAGTCTCCCCTGACCTGCAAGAGGGAGGGGAAAGTGACAAATGACCTGGGCTTTCTGTCCACCTGCCTTGCATGTCTTCTCTGGCACTCGGCTCTGAAGTGCTGGTTGTCCTTGGGCCTCTCCCCCAGGAGAGATTGGTGAGCTCATGCAGCAATGAGTTTTGGATACGCTGCCAAGCAGGTGCTCCCTGCCAAAGGAACAACGGAGGAATAGCTCTGAACTAAACAACTCAGGGGTCTTAAATGGCACAGATAAAGCCAAAATCCAGGCACCCAGAGATCAATTCAGGATCGCAGGAAGTGACTGGAAGTTTCAGAATTTCCAGTCTCCTCTGTCTCAGGGAAAGGGGAAAATCTCAGGGGGGATGTGAAGTGCCACCTCTTGCCCTCATCAGGCTCCTCCCTTTTATCAATAGGTGCTACCTCCTGACCCTCTGAGCATCATCCTTAGTTCTCAAGGCCCTGCTCCTCACACCTCAGGGTCTAAATCTCATAGAATCATAGAGTTGGAAGAGACCTACAAGGTCATCTAGCCCAGCCCCCTGCCGGTGCAGGAAACAATTGACCTGGCAACTCCTCTCTGTCTAAGCTGCTAGTTAGGAGGAACCTCCCAATCCCACCCAGCTCCAACCTCTACTCCGGTGGTTCTCAAACCTTTTAGGCCAGGACCCACTTTTTAGAATGGCACTCATATCAGGATCCACCGGAAGTGATGTCATAGTCAGAAGTGACATCATCCAGCAGGAAGTGCCATCTTCGTGACATAATAAAATAACACTCCTGGAATGCAAACTGGCATTCTTAGACTGCAGCAATTACACAACTATGAAACATCCCTGACAGAAAGCAAGATTAGGACAAAATATTATGGTAAAAGCACTGAACTAAAAACAAAATTAAAACCCGTACTTGAAAATTCAAACTCCCAAAAAAGGAACATAGCAAGAGTAAGGTCTGCCACTTCCAAGATGGCTGCTCCCAACTTTCCATGACCCACCTGACATCAGGTCACGACCAGCGGAGGCATTCAGCCGGTACGCTGGGCGGGAGGAACGGGTGAGTGGCAGCTCGCCCGTAGCTTACCGCTCCGTTTCGCCGTCGTTCCTCCCGCCCAGCGTACCGGCTGAATGCCACCGCTGGTCACGACCCACCAAGTGGGTCCTGACCCCACAGTTTGAGAAACATTGCTTAATTTATCAGGTCCTATTCCTTCACATACCTCAAACCCTCAAATACAGAGAAGTCTTGCTTGGAAACTTTTTAAAAGTAACATGCAGGGTTACTTACGTTTGGGGTGTTTACCTCCTCTTTACTTGCAGGTATGTTGGCATCTGCTGAAAAACACACATGCAAATTGAACTAATGGAAATTATAGAAACCACCTTCTGCCATATAAACCTGTTTGGCTCTTAAAATTAGCCACAAACACACTACTTCCTTTGTGAAATTAGGTGGATGGGTATGACAAACAGGGCCTTCTAGGTGGTAGTATTGAAATTAAGAAACTCCTATCAAATACTATTGATTGATTGATTGATTCTGGTAGAAGCCTTTTCCTGTTCCCTCATTAACTTTTTCCTTTGAATCACTTTTTAATATAGGAGATTTTATCTTAAATTATGAATTTTAAGTTATAGTTTCTGTATTGCTATCTGCTCTAATATTTGATGGCGTTGCCTTATCGTATGCATTGATTCGTTTCAATTCTGTTTATTAAATGTTATTTTATGTTATGTAAGCCACTGTGATAACTCTTCATAAAGAAGTGCCTTAAATAAACTAAACTGAGGCTGCAATCAAATACAGTGCAATTCCAGTACTTACCTGGAAGCACGTCCTATTGAACTCAGTGGGACTTCAGAAAGAACATGCACAGGATTGTGTTATTATTCATGGATGTTGATTCTTTTTCTAGAATTCTGATTGGGTTGTATCAGAACTTTATCTTCTGTAAGCTCCTTGGGGCAGGGGCCTGTTTTCTCATTCTTTGTAAAGAATCATGTACAGGGATGATGTATATAAATACTGCTACTAACAACAACAAAGCAATCAAGGTGGATTAAATGTGTGGTTTTTCTGGCATTCCGAGGCATTTTTAAACACCGGTAGGAGGTATGGGGCACGACATGTTCAGTCCCATATTAGCTTTCTTCTTTTTCTGCAATACAAGGGTCCTGTGTTGTTAAGGGAACTGTGCACCAGAAATTCCCTAGGTGAAGATTTCACTAGCAGAGAAGGCAATTCCTCTCCAACACAGCTGTTAGGAGGCATGGGAACACTCTCAGAAAAAGACAGTGGCAATCCTATGTTGAATACAAGAGAAAATACCTGCTTTTTGGTTCTCCTTGAACTGCTTGCTTTCCTTTTGAGCTGGCACCTCCGTTAAAGAGTCTGGATCTTCCTTGTTTGTCTCTAATACTTCGCAGGGTCCTGTTGCCATATCACCTCTCTGGATTTCTTGCTAAACACTACGAGACAAGAAGACACTGAGCTACTATCAATTTTCAGAACTGGTTAATTAAAAAAACAACACCACAACCAAAAATGCTGAAAACCCCAACTGATGCAGCCTTTGTTCATTGTCTAAAACAGGGGTGTCAAAACTCATTTCATATAGTGGGCCTAATAGAATTCCTGATGAGGGCTGGAAGTGACATCATAAGTAGGAAGTGAGATCATTAAGCAGATGCTGGCTAGAAATAAGCATTTTGTTCTTACATAGAAACTCAGCTGCAAATGACACAAAAGAAAATATACAAACCATGTTCATAATTTCAAGATAGGAGCCCAATTATCATGATGGGAGAGCCCAATTATAATGGGGGCCAGAGAAATTGTTTCCAGGGGCAGTTTGCGGCTTTTGTGTTTTGATACCCCAGTCTAAAAAGTGAAATTGCTTGCCTACCTGCCTCTTTATAAATAAGTTGTGTAGCTGTGATATCCTAGAATATTCACAATTAAACTGCTCAAGGGATAAGAACTGCCCATGGGGCAGAAAGGCGCGGTATGAATGAATGAATGAATGAATGAATGAATGAATGAATGAATGAAAATAAAAAGGGATAAGACGATAAACACTTGACAGTCTCTGGGTCTTCTGAGGCCACAATCCAGAGAAAATTAGTCATGCCTAGTGAAAAATCAATGGATCAAGTTTGTCATACAACCTAATTCCAGCAGGCTGGGTTTTTTTTTGAGGAGGGGGGGCTGGGAGGATAGTTCTCTTGTCTGTTGCTACCTTCCTGTTTCTATATTGCAGCTTTGCACATAATTACTTAATTTCCTCCTCTGCTTCTTTCAATCTAGTCTTTTTGGGCAGGAGTCATGTTACTTAAAATCTGGAGGTCGTCTGTGCAAGGGGCAGGGGCAGGGGAGGAATACCCCAGGCCTTTTAAAGGACAGTCGACTTTCCCAGCTGGAGACACCAAGGCTTCATTCACATTTGGACACACAAGACCGAGAGTCTGTGCGCTCATCGTTCAAAACCCCACCGCTGTTTTCTAAGAATAGGGTGTGAAAACCTAGGATCTTGGGCAGCATCCAATCTGGATGACGCTGTCCTGATTCTCCCAAGTCTTTCATTCCCCAGCAGTTGTTGCAAGACGTAAGTCAAGAGTCAGTGCACACTCCCCACCTCACTCGTCCAGTGGCCTAGTAGCTGCTGCTTTGTATTGTTCACAGCCAAATGTGTGGCAAACCCCATGGCAGAATTTTAAAAAAACAACCACCAACATGGCATTTTTGTTTTTTGCTTTGGGGCCTGTTGACAGAAATGCCATAAAAGCCCTTCTCACTGTGAAAGAAGGAAGTTGAAGCAGTGATTCTTTATAAGGACAGAAGGACAGCCTTGAAACACCCCTGATTCTGCCTGTGAAATGCGGGATTGTCCTGTTTTGTCTCTGTGTGTATTGGCATTATTCATAGCCAATTCAAAACCCCTGCTGCCAGTAATGACATGCCAGTGCTATCCCTACCTTACTTGGTGATGCGCCGGCTTCTGCTCTTTCTGATCTCTGGATTGGAAAAGGAAGAGGGGCATAAAATGGAATTGCAGAGGAAAGCAGAGTGGTGGGCTAGAAGGTAGAATGTTGAACTGTCAGAGACACTCTAGCCCATCATTTTCCTCTCCTCCTCTCCTCTCCACTTTTCCATTTCACCCCCTTTCCCAATCCAGGAAATAGGAAGGGGGAGCAATGGAAGCAAGTGGGTGAATGGCAATGGGTGCCCCTCCATCGACCTGTAGCCGAAGGCAGCAATTTTACAACTTTACAGTCCAATCCTAAACTTTACCCAGCATCACAGCAGCGCTAAAATTGGTAGAGAATGCTACTTCCATAGATTCCGCACCGAATCTGCTTCTCTCTGCACCTTCCTTCCCTGAACAGTGCCCCTTTGGAAGTTCTAGGCAGCTATTAAGCTGCATCCCGCCCAGTGGTGTCAGCCTACCGGTTCGCTGGGCGGAGTTTCTTCGCTCGCTGGGAGGGTTTCCGTGGTGATCGGCAGCATGCTCGCTGCCTCCCGTTGCGTAATGGCGAAAGCCCGCCCGCTGCAGCTCCCAGCAAACCATAGTGAGTGACGCAAGGCTACATCCAGTGATGTCATTCAGGGGGAACAGACCAGAACGGGCGTTCCGGATCCTAACGGGCTCCGTGGCTGGTTTCGGGTTCCCAACAAGTGCCAATCAAAAGTGAGTTCCTGTTCCTAAATCATTTGAATGACACCACTGGCTACATCGCCAACATTGTCCAGCAAGTTTCTGTGTTGACAATAAGTCAGCAACTAGAGATGCCTGGGTGAAATCAGTCTTGATCCCCCCCAAGAGACTTTGGGGAAGGGATAATAACAAAGGCAGCATGGTGAGGCCTGGGCACCATGGAGGGAGACTGGCAACTCCTATCATCAATTGTGACCCATGTGGCAGTGTGTATGCTGCAATGCTTATTTGTCACCACAGGGTGGCAGCGGGAAGGAAAGGGAGAGACAAGGAAGGGCCTGGAGGGGAGGGAGGAGGGGTATGTGCCTTACAGATGGCTGGTTGAGAAGGGCTTGATCCATTCAGTGTATACACAACAACGCTGAGCATTGCAAGGAGAGGAAGCAGCATCTGCCTCAACAGACAGGGGACTGGGCCATCTAACTCAGCGGAGGCGGTTGGTCATGCATGTAAGACTTGCCCCTCTCTGTGAGCATCACAGCACATGGCACCACCACAAGGGACACTGCTGATAAGAACTGCTGGCAGGGTCTAGAAACCAGTTCTAAAAAATACAAGAGAGCACGTCACTGGCAGCCCCATCCTATGCTTGTTTACTCAGAAATAAACCCAGTTGTAGCCAATGGGGCTTACTCCCAGGAAAGTGTGCCTAGGATTGCAGCCTGGGGCTCTTAACGCCACTGGTGGCTGGTGCATTTTGGAGTCCAACACAAACTACCGGGGCTTCCCTTTAAATCCCTGTATGACTAAGAGAGAGAGCCAAAAAACCATCAGCCTCGAAGAAGCCTGCCTACATGCTGAGGTCAGTTTTTGAGGCTCTTTTCCAGGTGCCCTTGCCTTTGCTGAGTGGTGACCCAGAACATGGCCTTTTTGGTTGTGGCGCCCACCTTGTCGGACTGCTCTCCCCAGGGAAGCTTACTTGGCACTAGCTTTTTGGCATAGCCCTTTAAAAAAAAAAATTCCCAGGCCTCTTTAAGCACAATTCAAAATGATTTGAATTCAGCAGCAGGTTGCTGTTTTATTGTTCAGCTGCTTTGCTGTGCCTTTTTTTGGGTGGTGGTGGTGGTGGTGGATTCATTGGATTTTACTGATCAGGCTGATCATATGTAAGCTCCCTGGAGAGTTATTACACTAAGGATTGCGGGGGGGGGGGGGATAGGAAATCTACATATTTCAAATAAATCATCCCAAGACCCTTTTAGTTTCTATGAACACAAACTGACCCTTCCTGGCATGAGACACCCCAAGGTGGTGGGCAATGTGCCTCTCTGCACAGAGATGTATTGAGACCTCCCCTGCTCCAATCAAGGAACTTTTGAAATGTATGGGCCTTCTCTTTGCCTCCCAGCCTATCATAAGACTGTTTGGACAGCAAAGTGATTAATAGACCAGATCTTTCCCCAATCCTTTTAAACTGGTAAAAGTGAGCAGACAGGGAGACCATTGCCAGCTTGCCCCCTTCTTCTCTGTCTAACACAGACAGTAGTTGTACTGTCAGAAAAATGCCTTCATATGTTAAACATCTGGGGTTAGTTTGTTTCAAAGAGAAAAAAGGAGAGCGAATACCTTTCCACCTTCAGGCCTGCGTTTAATTGTTCATATAAATCTGCCCAGCAGCTCACGAAGCACTGAAGTGGGCCTTTGGCTGCTGCTGACTCAACATCAAAGAGCCATCCAAAAATAGTTTCCTTTCCCATCCCCGCCAACCCTTGCAAGGCAGCAGAATTGGTCTCCTGCCTGGCTTGGATCGTCAGCACTTAACCGAGCACACCGAATATGCAAATCCGTGCATTTGGGCTGTAAGTTTGGAGCAGGTACTTAAAAAACAACAACAACTGCGAACCCAAAGGATCACAGGCACACATGCAAACACAAAAGGCACACATGTGGTTCATACCTAGTTCTTAAATCCCACCGTCTCGCCTTCAGCTTATCACCCAGATCAGTCCCAATCTCTCTCTCACCCTCTTCTCACTCTGCATAGCTGTAATATACAGCAACAGGTGCCGGATCCTGTGGAGGAAAATACCAGCCAATCACAGGGGCACTCTCAGCTGCTGCAACTACTTCATTTTTCAAGAAGACAAGGAGGTGGTCTGGCTTCACCCAAAGGCAGCAGGGGTGGGGGCAGGGGAAGAACAAAGAACTAAGCACAAGGCGGCTTTCTTGTCAGTTTTCTTTTTGGGTTGTGTCACCTGCCCTGGCCCAGTCATTTTATAGTAACACCTCAATGAATTTTCAGCAGAGTCAAGACACAGGAAAGGATCTCAATGACACGTCCAAAGTCAACCCAAATCAAAATGGAAGGAGGCTGTCATTTTGGGATGCCATGTCTGATTCTGACTCCAAGCGACTGAGGCTGCAACCCCATGCACACTTTCCTGGGAGTAAGCCCCCCATGAAACACGATGGGACATACTTCTGAGTAGACATGCATAGGATTGTGCTGTGAATGACTGCACTGGCAGCACAGGCCTAGGCAGGTCTATTCAGAAGTAAGCTTATTGTGTTTCATAGGGCTTACTCCGAGGAAAGTGTGCAAAGGATTGCAGCCGTACTGAGTCTCCAGAGCTGGCCCGAGGCCTCTAAACACTCCCCCCCCCAAATGGTGATACGCCCAGCTACTGCTCTGTCTACCTCCTGGCTTGGTAGAAGGGGATGGGGCAGAAGGGGAACTACAGAGCAGAGGAAGGTGGTGGGGTAGGAGCCTCCTCTCCTCCGCACTTCCTCTTCTGCTTTTCTTCCTTTTTCAAGCAAGGAGGAGGCAAGTGGGTAGATTAAAGGTGGTGCGCTTGCCAATCTGCTGACTCACAATTCACTTCCGCAAATGCTTCACTTAAAGCCGATGACAAATTAAGGGCAAACAAACACAAAATTGGGTTGCAATCAGTGGTGTCATTCAAATGACTTAGGAACAGGAACTCACTTTTGATTGGCACTTGTCGGGAACCCGGAACCAGCCACGGAGCCTGTTAGGATCCGGAACGCCCGTTCTGGTCCGTTCCCCCGAATGACATCACTGCTTGCAATCCTCCCTTACCTGGGAGTAAGGCCCACTGACTATAATGAGACTGAGAGCACAATCCTAACATGGTATTAGGCTGGCACAGTTAGGCCAACAAAGTTTGGCTGGCACTAGGGCAACCAAAGTGCGTTTGGACCACTCTTGGTGTCAGGAAGGATGGCACATATCTGTGTTCTGACCTCTTTGACTCTGAGAGTGGTCCAAACATACTTTATGGTGTCCCTTGTGCCGGCCAAATTTTGCTGGCCTAACTATGCTGGCCTAATTCCAGGTTAGGATTGAAACCTTAATTCCAAGAAGGACTGGACAATTAATCTAGTACATTCCACCAATGATACCTTAATGAACGCATTCAAACAAACAAATATATCTCACACTATCTCAAAGTGTGGAAAGTCTGAGGAGGTGGTTGTATAATGGCCTTTAAGTAGCAGGAAGCTGTAGAAGCATGTGGTGCTTTCACTATCTTTGATCCTACATATAATTCAAGTGAATTGGTTCCACAGTAGTGGAGTTCTATTACAAAGGTGATCGCACATAATCCGTCTCCACTACATTACAATCCAATGTCACTACACTGAGAAAATCTTGGAATCTCTGAAAATCTCTTGCCAGCCAACAACAGAAGTGACAAACCCCAACAGGTTCTGGAAAAATCTGATCCCCTTTCAGTGAATTCTCCCCACAATGTTCCTTTCATGAGATTTATAATACCTTATCTAACCTTATCTTGTAGGGATGTTGTGATGATTAAGGCGTTAAAGAGATAAGCATTGTGCTTTGACAGCCCGGCCTACCCCATATCCAGTGCAGTGTTGGGGCTGGCTGCAGAACAACACAGAGTACAGGGAATGTATTCTCCTTACCCCTTGTTGCGCTGCAACAGAGCTTCTCCCCAATAGGGCATCAGTGAAATTGGTAGCACAGATCCGAGCATCCTGTGTAAGGCTGACTGGGCCAGGTCAAGGGTTTAGAATCCGGCCTAAGTGTTGGCAGCCAGTCCCACCCCCGTTCCGAGGTCGGTTTGCCCATGAGCCCGCCCTCTCCCCACCTTTCCCCACCTTACCTGGGCAGGTCCAGGATGTGGCATGGGGAGGCCAGTGCACATCTGTGCGCCAGCCTCCCCAACTAAGAAAAGAGGTGCAAACCTGTAAACGGCATGTTTGGGACACTCCTGTGCCAGCAAACGAAACTTGTGCTGGCCCAAAGAGCACATGGGATTGTGCTCTGAATGCTCTAAGCATCATACAAATGTTTATTATTGTTATACAGCCACAAGATAAAAGCAGCATGCCTGATGTTCGTTAATTCAGATTAACCACCACCTCATGCTCACATTTTATTCGTTAAACGCATATCCTGCTTTTCAACATCAAGTCCTCAAAGCGCTGTACAACATTTCAGAAAGCGAATGTAATTTTCTTCTCAGTCACCCACTTCCCTCTTCCCTTATCCCTCTTTTCTCTTATCTCCCATGCTGGAGCATGGTCTGCACCACCCTCTTGCACCACTCTGTAATTATTAAAGACAACTCACACCATTATTCTCCCTGTTCCAATTCTGCCTGGAACTGGGGACCCCAAAGGCAACCAGCCATGCAGCTAATTTCAAGTCTGAGTGAAAATAACGTCTAGAAGACACCCTGCTATGAATCGAAGAAACAGGCAGAAAAAAAATCTTGTTAGGATGTGTAAGGCGCATTTTTGAATCAAAATACGATTCAATAAAATACGGAAAACGTTAAAATAAAATGAATACAGAATTTATTTATTTTTTAAAATGTTCTGATTTCATGGACAGATGGCACCTCCTTCTGGTGGGATTAGGTATTTGTTTGTGCCAAACTGATAGTCACACTCTTCTCCCAAATCAATTTCAATTATGCAAGTCAAGAACCTTTATTGGCATACAAGAAATAATATAAACAGCCGCAACTATTAAATTAAAGGGTTAGAGTTAGGTTCATTATCTCACTAAGAAAATTGGCTACAGCATTGGTAATCGGGGGTTAATAATCGCTGAGGAAAATAGGTAGAAGATTATGCATAAAGGAACTCCGAGACTGTGCATAAAATGATTAAGATAACCAATTTTTCAGTTTGCTCTGTGTACACAAAGCTGCCAGTTTTGCATGCTTTATTCTTCCAGGGTTTTATTGCGTGAAGAACAGCAAAGCAGAAGGAGAGGCTAGGGTCAGTTGGGACATCATTTCAGAGAGGGTGCGTGAACACAAAACCATTTCAATAGAGCAGGACAAGACTCTTAGCAAAAAGTTCTACTGTTCAATATATTCACAATTAAATTCCAAAAGAAATTACATACATACCTAGTAGTCCTATTTGCAGGTTCCTGGGAGGGTGACCAGATGTCCTCTTTTTTCCGGGACATGTCCTACATTTCCGCCTTCTGACCTGGGTAAATTTCAAAATGTATTCCATTTCAAGACAGACTGGGAGTGACAGCATCACAAGGGACTGCCTGCACCACTTGATTGTTCCTTCATTCATTGGGTTGCATTAAAGAAAACAAGATACCCCAAAAGCAATACATACGAGAGCCCAATCCTGAACTGCCCGGCTCCCGTAGGAGCAGCGGTACCAAAATGGCGACCGTGGGAGTCAGGCAGCCTCTGGACTCCTTGGAAGAAAGAGACATTTGTCCCCTTCCCGCGGTGAAAGCCCCACTGCCCGCAATGGGGCTACTCGGCTCACCACCGGCTATTTTGCCAGCAGTGAATCAAGCAACCCCGTGTCAGGCTGCCTGAGCCACCACTAGGGCTAAGATCTGGCAGTGGAAGCCACCACCTGGTCCTACCTCCTCACAGCTGGCTCCTCCCCTCCCCTGCCCAGTTCCTCCCCCTCCCCCCTGCCCCAAACAGGCTTACCATCAGCTGGTGCTGCTGGAGCAGCAGCTGCCTGCCTGTTCGCTTTGGGGCCTGGTGTTGACTGAGCGCTTCCCCGGTGTGAGCGGTAACATGCCCCAAACATGCTTTGCAGCATGTTCGGGACACTTTTAGCTAGCGGTACAGGCGTATCACCAGCAGTGAGGCCTTTGCGATTGGGCCCTGAGTGTTTTTAGCTTTTATTTTGTAATGTCCTACATTTTTCTTGAATGTCCTCCATTCTGGGGGGCTGTGTCTGCTTTTGTGGTAGTGACATCTGGGCACCCTGTCCTGAGAGGCACCCGGGCCAGCCAAAGGGGACAGCTGCTCCTCTTCACCCCAGGAGATCCTCTTGGAGCCCAGATCTAGCTGAGTCCTAATCACCAGCAGGACCAATAAAAAGTGAAACATACTTCCGAGTAGACATGCACCGTCTCCAGTGCTGTAAATGGGGGCAATATTTAAAAAGTTATTTATTTTTATCAAATATGCTATACTGTTTTACTATAATTATTACTGTAAAACCACCAGATGGCAAGTACTATCTTAGACAAGATATTTCTCTTTACTCTTGCAAAAATTGGGGAAGGCATCCTTCCGCTTGATTCCTTTGAGAGCCACCGCCACTCATGGCCAAATGCACATGCCAATAAATATGTGCTTGGCTTTTTTCTTTTAAAAAAATTGCAGGGGGGTTGTACTGAATCCCTGCTGTGATTATAACGGCAGTCACCCACAGAAGCTTTGTTAACGCCATAAACAGTGCGTGGGGGAGTGAGTGATCACAACTGCCATTGCAGCAGAGGCTAAGCATTAAAGCCCGCTTGTGTTTTTGCGGAAGCATCCTGAGATGGCCGTTGGGCTGACACGTGTGTGTTGCATCGTCCCAAGGTTGTCGCAAACATGCCATAAGGCACATCTGTGCCAGCCAAAGTAGTGCTGGGCCAATGCAAACACTTGGCAGCTGGTAAGCTGCTCCTGCACTGCCCAAGTTCGGCCAGCACAAGGGCTTTTCTGGGTGTGTGTGGGGGGGAGAAGGTGGGGAGCAGAATCGGCAGGGGGACAACTTTCCTGTGCGTGGGGTGGCCCAGGGAGGGGGGTGGAGTCGGATGTGGCCATTTGGACCGTCACGGCTTGCTCGGACTTGTGCCTTCTAAACAGCAGGCGCAGATCTGAGCAGGCCCATCAGGGCAGCTGGGGCTTATCCCAAATGTCCCCATGCCCTGCGGTGAGCTCAGGTGGCAGCAAATCTGCATAGGATACAGTGCGGGCCAGCTGGCCTGCCTGTTCCAGCACTGGGTAGGATTGCGCTGCCCGCCATTTCCCATTTCAACCTCTCCCCCACAAAGCTACAAGTGGGAAACGAAAAGGATTCCGCTCACCTACTCCTCCCACCACCCCCTAAGCTCTTTAAGACTCTTTAGGTCTTGTTGCAGGCTGAGGTTTGAGGTGGGTCCCATCACCTGACAACCTGAAGGCTGCAGTTCTGCACCCAGTGATGGCTCTACAAAACGTGAGGCAAGGGTCTTTCCCCGCCCTTCTGAAAATAGATAATTTCAGATCTTTGACATGGAAAGCACAGGCTCAACCACTGAGCTACGGACCCTCACCTCAGCACATGGATATAACTAGTCGTCTTATACTGAGTCACACCATTGGTCCATCTTGCCCTCTATTCCCTACACCAGCGGTTCCCAAACTTTTTTGACTGGCGGCTCCCTTGACCTACTGGGCCACATTTGGACCACACTTCTCTACATTGCATTGGGCAGCACTTTTTTTGAGATGATTCCACGACTCCCCTGGCTTGTTTCCTCGGTTCCCCAGAGAGACATGACACTGCTCTACTCTGCCTGGAAACCGCTTTCCAAGGATGAGTGTGGAGTGCCAAAAGCAGCAATATAAGGAAGGCAGTGGCTGTATATTAGCATTGGTGCACGTGGGGCCTCATCTTAGTGTTTCTTTTTCATGGCACGTACAGTGTGTCTGAAACCAGCAAGAGCTGAGTCATCACTCCCCAGCCACAACATAAACCTGGTATTGTGCCAAAAATGCCTAGGAGTTTTTCATGGCCCCCTCCTGGCAAGAGACCATGAATATACGCGCGCGCGCACAAACACACACACACTTCCATTAATATGCACTTTATGCACCCACCAATATTTTAAAATATTTTTAAAGGGGTAGATAAAACTTAATTAAAATGCAGTAAATCTATTGATCTGTTTTTATATTGACTTTCAGTGCTGTTCCAGTTTATTAATTACGACGTGTTTCAAGGCACAGCTCCTTGGAAGTAAGTTTCATCGACATCAATTGTAGCAAGTTCTAAATATAAAGGCCTCTTGGGTGCCTGAAGTCCTCCTACTTAAAACATTCATAACCTCTGACGCAGGGATGTAAAACACTCCCCAGGAGGACAGACATTTGATGCTGAAGTGCTCAGGCCTACCGTCACTCTTGCTGAGAATTCAAACCAACCGAATGACTTTAATAAGTATTCAGATCACATTCCGCAAGGGACATTGAAACATTTGCCGTGGACTACTTTAAGATGGGAAAGCAGAGCAGAGCCATTTTTTTTTGCATGTTTCTGCATTCACCCTGTTCCAAGTTTCTAAATGGATCTTAGGTTAACATTTTTTCACCACATCTTGGGTTGTGCCAAGGGAGTGGGGGCTGTGCTGGCCCCTGCCTGGTCTCCACTGGCTGTGCAAACATTCAGCATGGGAACTGATGCAATTCAGGGTGATTTTGTTTTAGAGCAAGGGTGAACTGGGTTAACTCTTGCAGTTTTATTTGATTTCTCAAACAGAATTTTCATGGTCCACATCATTAATATGTTCCAAATTTATGAAGCAAAAGTGCACACCTAGAAACTCTGAAATGTGAAGGCATTAACTACTCTGTGTTAACAGCGATCCTGAGTTCACACTCATGCCTAAGAATGTAAGAAACTGCTTGCTGGATTAGACCAAGGGTCTCTTAATCCACCATTCTTTGATCAAATCCCAGTAACCAGGAGGGGCCTTATAAAAATTGGTCAATTGTCCACTGGCGGACCATAATCTGCCTACTCCTTTCTTACACAGTTCTCTTTAAGGTGGCTGGTCACATCTAATTCCTGAAAAAGCTATATGCAGGTGTTCTTAAAGATCCCAATTTTCCAAAACAGCGTGAGCTATATTCTCACGTATTTTATCCAAGTGTTTGTTCTAAAACAATTTCTTCCCAATAATTAATTTCTAGACTCAGCGTGAAGAAAACTTTGCACATGTTCAAAGAGGTGCTGCTACTTTGGTTGTTGCAGAACTGACAGCCCAATTCTGAAGGCATGTTATGCAGCGCAGTAACACGTTTTCTGGCTGTTACAACACACCAGAGCGTGTGTGCTGGCTGCTGCTGGAAGCAGCAGGCAGTTGGCTCTGCATGGCAGGAGGCACTGGACACTCACTGTCCTTGGAAAGACTGCATAGGGGACTGCCAAGTCGCGCAACGAGGGAGAACGCAAAGACCAATATGATCCATAAGTTCTCCTTTATTGTTGTACACAAGCCACATTTATACCTCAGGGTTACATCGTACATGTCATTCATCATTAACCCGGCAAGTTTCAATTAACACCTTGCAAACAAGCTTAAACGGTCTCGCTAACAAGCTTAAGGGTTTCGCTAACAAGCTTAAGGGTTTAAGGGTTTCATTAACTTTTTACAATCTTCTTTCCGTCTTAGCGCTTTCTCAATCTTCCGGCCGTATCAGCGCAGGCTGCTCCATTTCCGATCTCCTTGTTCCGTGCGTTGTCGTGTTGCGCAAGGGTCAGCCGTGTCGCGCAAGGGTTAGTTGATTGCAGCGGACTTCTACTTTGTTCTAGCCCATGTTTCCCCAATCCCATAGTCCTTAGCAAAAACCAACCTTTCAACAACATCTCCCCCTTTTCTTTTAAACATCTGCTCGGAAGTCTTAAAGGCAACATTTTGGATACATTGAAAACAGCAAGGTCCAAACAAACACATTAAGATACATATGACTGCTATCATCAGTACTGGTTGAAGCATATGTAGCAGCCAGGCTGGCAATCCTAGTGAGTGGAACCAGTCTGCCACGGGGTCGGTCTGGATCCGGATTTTTTGCAAGTTTTGCGTTAGCCTTTTGAGTTTACTGACAACGGAATCTGAGTGATCGGAAAGATTAAAACAACACAGACCCTCCAGTTCGTCACATCCGTGGTTATGAATTGCAAGCAAATAATCGATGGCCGCCCGATTCTGCAGAACTGCCCGGTGTACCCCCCTGACATCCATGGCCATATCTGCGAGAACGCTAGCAGTTATATTCATTTGATTTCTAGCCCAGCACGCCAGTCGGCGTATCTGGTCTGCGTTAATTCCTGCTTGAACTCCAGGAGCGAGCCAAGACGCAAAGACAATGGCAGTGGTGCTGCTAAGTTCTACTCTGTCATTACAATCAGCAGGCAAGGCAATATCACGCTTGATTCTTGTTTTGGTGAGATTCTGCACAACAGTCATGTTTACCGTGTCTAAGTTTAAAAACACAAGCTTACCAATATAACACGGGCCCCCGACCGGTCGCCAGGGTATCCCAGTAAATGCACGGTTTTCACAAATTAAAAACACCCCAGGTGGCAATGCTCGGGGAGTGAGAATTTTTAGATTGACATATGCCGGCCGGGTATGAATGGCAGCATGCCATAGATTGCTCCCAGTAATATTGGTGTATTGCTCCCAGGTGGGTCTGCCTGGGGTTATGCTTTGATAGTATGCGGCACCATCGAAGGCTATCATGCCGGTGCCATTTACAAAATCCATCGGTCTTCCAGTGGAGGAACAGCCTTCAAGCTGAGTGACATTTTGTTTTATCCCCGGGGGAATTGACCACAACAGGTCGATCTCTTCCGGGGGATCTTGTGGGATCTGATTCAGGGCTCTAACTATACTACTCAGCAGACAGGTGGCCCTATAAAACGGCCACCGCATTTCTTTGGAAATGTTGTCACAGATGCACGTGCAGTGTGTGTTTTGTGAAACTTTACATTCTGAAGACACCTGAGAAGGGTCTATATACAACCGTAGCTCAGTCCGCAATTCTTGCGGGGTCATGGGTACTCCTATCATGCAGGATCGAAACGGATCACCCGCCGCCGTCATCGCCAGGCACATGTGGGTCTGATTCAGTCGTTCTGCCAGCGTCATCCACAGGTTCTGCTTCCCCATCTGCAGATGCTGCGTCTCGATCGCTGCTCTGCTCTCCGGTAGATTCTGAAGGCTCACGAGGAAGAGGAGGCAGGTGTGGACGTACCCATTTCGCAGGAACCCATCGCGATCCATCTCCTGCAGAGATACAAGCATACCCTCTTCCCCACGTTATTAACTGACATGGTCCCCCCCATGCATTTCTTCGTGGATCGAAGCACTCCACCAGCACCTCCGCAGAAAATTCGTTACTTGCTTTACTAAAGTGAAAATAAATAGGTTGCTTGTCTTGTAAAATTGGTCTCACATTTACCCAGTTTAAGACATACATGGCTTTAGCCACTGCCCCAAGAATGCCTATCTCCCCCTTTTCTTTTAAAAAGAGGGAAATATATCTTTTAACATCCTGATGTGTACGTTCAATGATCGCTTGGCCAGTAGAGTTATAAGGGGTACCAAAAACATGTTTTACCCCCCATTGACTCATGACTTGGGCTACGGAATTTGCATGATACGCAGGGGCATTGTCAGTTTTAATTGCGTCGGGCTTTCCCAAGACCGCGAAAGCTTGAAGCCAATGCTGAATGGCAGCCTTTGCCGCGGTGGACGTGGCAGGGGTACACCAAACAGCATGTGAATAGGTATCGACGGAAACATGCAAGAACTTTATCCTCCCTAATGCTGGAAGTTCAGTAACATCGGTCTGCCAAAGCTGCAGGGCTTGAGTGCCTCGGGGGTTGGCTCCCTGGGACTGCAGAGGAGGAAGTCGTGCACAGTCTGGACAGGAGGCGACAATCCCTCGCGCGGTCGTCAAAGGAATTTTGAATTGTTTTGACAGTGTTTTCGCCGACTGATGAAAAAACTGGTGAGACTGACTAGGCAGCTGGCACGCGTAGACCTGGCTCACGCTGGTGTCAATCACGTTGTTCCCTGCAGCAAATGGGCCAGGTAGAGACTGGTGACTGCGCATATGAGTGGTCCAGTATGGGTGCGTTCGAAGTACGATGCAATGTTGCAAAGTTAGGAGGGTAGTGCTGATCTTGCTATCTGTGTGAAAATGCAGTAGAGCAAAGGGTAATTTCAGCAAAATGCCATGCACGTACAATGAATCCACTACCACGTTGATAGGTTCTTCAGGATGATCCTTGAATACTTTTAGCGTGGCCAGAAGCTCTAGTTGTTGTGCCGATCCGTGAGCAGTATGCACACTGGTCTTCCAGACTCCTTTTTCTTTCCATGCATAGCCGTATGTCTGTGTTTTGGCGCTAGCGTCTGCAAATAAAGTCTTTGCACCGAGTATCGGTTGATCTGATCGCAAAGGGCGCCACTGTAGCGGTAAATTCGTTGAGAAGAGGGGGTCGGCGGGCAAATGCGGATCAATGGGAATGTCAGCCACTGCCAGGGCGAAAGTGACTGATTGTTGCATGGCTTCTATGACGTTTTCCGTGGAACAGTCAGTGAGACGGAGGTGAATTGCTTGAGGCAGCTGCCCAGTCATTTGAATGGTCCTCTGCTTTGCCTTCAGTAGCATTTGTCCTAAGCTGTCAAAGAATGCGGTGACTGTTTTTTGGGGTAGAGAAGCATGTACCCATTCCAGGATATTTAACTTGGTGCTTTCGTGTTGTCCAATAATAACTGCAATGGGCAGCTGGGTGCCGTAGACATACAAGTTGACAGGAAGGGTCGGGTCAAACCGCTGTGATGATGCGTGCATAATCTTGCTCTCAATTGTTCTTAAGGCTTCCTTAGCCTCAGAAGTTAACTCACAAGGGTCCGTGACTGCTTTAGCTCCCTGCAGGAGGGAATACAGTGGCTGCAACTCTTGCGTAGTAATGTTTGCTCGCGGGCGAAGCCACTGAATGTCTCCCAAGACCTGTTGGAGGTTGTTTATCGTAGTCAAGCAGCCCGTTCGTATCTTTGTTTTCTGCGGGACTACCGTTTCTGGAAATATTGTCAGTCCTAAATAATTCCACGGTGCCGTTCGTTGGACTTTTTCAGGTGCGATGCGAAGTCCAAAACGGGATAGCTGTATCTGAAGGTCTTGCAACATGCCTGATGTTACTTCGTTCGGATCACAGCACAGAATATCATCCATATAATGATAGACCAAAGTTTGGGGGTACCGCTTCCTCCAATCCGCCAATGCCTTATCCACATACCATTGACATATGGAGGGCGAGTTCTTCATGCCTTGTGGGAGGACGACCCACTCGAACCTTTGAGTGGGTCCCCTCAGATTAACCTCAGGTACTGAGAAAGCGAAATATTGACAGTCAGCTTCGTGCAGAGGAATTGTGAAAAAACAGTCTTTAAGATCGATAATAACCAAATCCCATCCCCTTGGGAGCATGTTCGGGGACGGCATCCCTGGCTGTAGCGCCCCCAGAGGTTGCATAATCCGATTGACAGCTCTCAAGTCCTGGAGCAGGCGCCATTTCCCCGATTTCTTTTTAATAACGAATACAGGAGTATTATAGGGGCTGGTGGAAGGGCGAATGTGCCCTTGATCTAATTGTTCCTGAACAAGCTCTTTTAAGTGTTGAAGTTTCTCCGCTGGTAGCGGCCACTGGCTCACCCAAACGGGCTCTGATGTTGTCCAAGTTAGTTGTAATGTGGGCGCGGAGGCGCTGCCAGTGACCGCTGCTGAAAAGGCGGGGTGACTATCATAGCTCCCCATTGCGAAAGAACGTCCCGTCCCAGCAGCCACAAATGTGTGTTCAAAACGTACGGAGTGACTTGCGCAACGTGTCCTTCGTTGTCTGAAATAGCAAGCCGGCAGGCTGCTTGAAATGTTCCTTGATGATTTGTTGTGCCCCCTATTCCAGTCACGGCTGATGCTGGCTCCATTGGCCACTCCGGGGGCCAGGCTTGCAGGGGGACAACCGTCGCGTCCGCGCCAGAGTCCATCATCGCGGGCACCCTTATCCGAATTCCGCTGGGTCCCTCTATGGTGACTTCTCTGAGCGGGCGATCTTCCGTCAGGGGTGCAGCAAAGGCGATAGTTACCGCTTGCGCGCCCGTGGAGCTGAAGCCTCGTTGCTGGGGTAGATCTAGGGTCGCCGGCACAGTTTTTCGGAATGGAATCAGCTGGGCAATTTTATCACCGGCAACAATCACAACGGGAGGTGCCCATGTTCGTACCATGACGTTGATTTCTCCTCGGAAGTCCGCATCCACACATTCAGGAATGACCATCAGTGCACGCCTGCTCGTTGAAGATCGTCCTGTTAACAAAGCAGAAAGTCCTTCCCCCACGGGGGCATACACACCGGTGGGCACGTATACCACATCAGGGGTAGTTAAGGTAATTGTGCTGGCTGCTGCCAGTTCCATGCTGGCGGACCCACTTGTGGTGGCGCGGGGACTGTGGGGGCAGCCACGGGGCACATCTGACCGGCTGAGGTTTGGTTGGAGGAGTATTTGTTGTCCGCGCTCCCCCCGCGGCTCTGCCGGTTTCCCGTCAGCGGTGAGCCATTTTTGTGGAATGTAGATCGGCATTCTGCCGCCCGGTGACCCAACCTGCCGCATCTATTGCAGTTCCCCTGAAATTTTACTTCTCCCTGGGGGGCGGGTGTCTGGCGCACCCCTTGGTTGTTTTGGGTCGCCCGGTTGGGGCAGTTTCTCCGGATATGGCCGGACTGGCGGCAACCGAAGCACACTGGCCCTTTGCTTTGATCGTTTTGCCCTGCTGGCATCATTTGTTTTAGAGCGGCAGCCAGCGCAACACTATGAATCTGCGCCTTCTGTTCCTCCCACACTAAGCGCTCCCGTGCACAGGCTTCAATCATTTCCACAAGGGTCGCCCCCACTGGTAATTGGGCCAAAAGTCGTTTGCAAGTAGGGTTCGCATTTTGCATAGCCAATTCTTTCACCATGGTGGCTCGGATTTCCGGTTGCATATTAGGCGCTTTATCGACCGCCTCTTTTATTCGGTCCACAAATTGCATAAACGGTTCCTGTTCCCCCTGCACGATCTTAGTATACGGAGGGCTTACTGTGCCCATTTGCGGCAATTGCTCGAATACCCACAAAGCACACTTCTGTGATTGTTCTCTAATACGGGGGGCTAGCCGCGCTTGACGCTGGGGATCAGTGAACAGCCCTCTTCCCGTTAACATATCCAAGGTGGCCGTGGACAGGGGATCAGCAGCGGGAAGAGCCACATGTTCCATCATTTTTGCTTCCAGTCGTTGCTCCCATTTTTGCAAAAACAACATATTCTGAGTAGGGGTCAACAACGTCTCCATCAATAATTTAATATCGTAAGGCACCAAGTCAGTATGAGTTAACAAAGTCCCGATCTGCTGCCTCACCAGACGATTGTCTGTGCCATAGTCCATTATGTTCTTTTGAATTTTATTAATCATGTTCCAGTCAAAGGACACCCATTCTGGTGCATTGCCCCGTCTCACCACAGGCATCATGATCGGTTGCATTGTCAAATCTCCCTCTAATGACGCATTCTGTATCACCGCTCGCCACCGCTTTCTATGATCGAACGTCTCGTCTCTCTCTGGCGGGGCCGAATCCCAGGAAGGGAGGGGGTTCCCTGTCAAACGTCTCATTCCGCGGAACCTGCCTCCACCCTCCGGGCCCTTCTGAGTATCTTTCTTGTCCCTTTCTCTTCGCTCATCCCATTCTTCCAACAATTCCTGTGTCCTTATTCTCTCCTCCTCTCCGGGCGATAGGGGCGCTCCCAACTCCCTTTTTTCCCAGGGACTCCACCGTCCTCTTTCCCCATATCGCGCCATCAACCACTCCTCCGCATCCTTCCAATTGCATTCCCGCCTCAGTACCTGCTTCTTTGCTCTCTCCCTATTTTCCAACAACTCCCGATCATCCCAATGCTCTGAGCTCATTCGCGGGGGACGCGCATCTGGTGGGACTTCATAGGCTCCCTCTCTATTCTTCTTCCATTTTGACAGGTCAGGGTAAATTTTGTTTGGAATGTCCTCATCCATGGGCAAGGGGACATCGGCTGGGTCAGGTGGAGCCGTGGGACCAGCAAAGGGGGCTTCCTCGGGGAGTGGGCTGGTATACGGAGGGAGGCTGTCAGTGGGACCCCCCCATCGCTGTTCTTTCTGCCTCTGTCAGAGGGCACAACTCGGTGTTTGCGGACACGGGGCTCACGAAATGCCGAGAATCACAGCCCTCGCTAATTTCCTCCCCGCTGTCCATCCCCAAAGCCCTCTGCAGTGCCTTTTTTGCCTCGACTGCCAAGTTACGCAACGAGGGAGAACACGCAGACCAATGTGATCTATAAGTTCTGGTTTATTGTTGAATACAGAC
>JAJKFI010000116.1:3838190-3873272 GCA_029204185.1 Lerista edwardsae
TGCCAACAAAGGTTCGCATAGTCAAAGCTATGGTTTTCCCAGTAGCTTTGTATGGCTGTGAGAGCTGGACCATAAGAAAGGCAGAGCGCCGAAGAATAGATGCTTTCGAATTATGGTGCTGGAGAAGACTCTTGAGAGTCCCCTGGACTGCAAAGAGGTCCAATCGGTCCATCCTACAGGAAGTCAAGCCTGATTGCTCCCTGGAAGGACAAATCCTGAAGCTGAAGCTCCAATACTTTGGCCACCTCATGAGAAGAGAGGACTCTTTAGAAAAGACCCTCATGCTGGGAAAGATTGAAGGCAAAAGGAGAAGGGGGCGGCAGAGGATGAGATGGTTAGATAGTGTCACCGAAGCGATGAACATGAAATTGGGTGAACTCCGGAAGCTAGTGGAGGACAGGGAGGCCTGGCGTGCTGTGGTCCATGGGGTCGCGAAGAGTCGGACACGACTTAGCGACTGAACAACAACAAGCACTTACATTATTCAATATGAAATGTTTTGGATCTTTATTTTAAATACAGAAAATAAGAGAGGAGAGGGCGAATATGATGACCCCAGAACCTGTTCTCCTGAGCTATAGTAGAGAGACAGCATATGGCCTACCTCACAGGGCTACAGAGCTAATGTGCAGAAAGTTGTTTTGAACACATGAAATGTGCCATATAAATACAAAATATGTTTGTTATTATTATTTCACTACAAGACTAACAGCCCGATCTTAACTAATGTTCCAGCGCTGATGCAGTCGTACCAATGGGGCATGCACTACATTCTGTGGTGGAGCGGCAGTTACAGAGGCCTCCACAAGGTAAGGGAATGTTTGTTCCCTTACCTCAGGGCTGCACTGCGGTTGCACTGGCGTAACCTGGGAAGTTGGTTAGGATTGGCAAGCTGCTGTCTTGCAGCCTCAGTTGTCCCACCTTCTGAATAGGGATTTGAGCCCAGCTCTTCCCAGTCCTAGAGCAACACACTAGCTTTCCTTGTCCTTTTTGAGATGGTGTAGCCAGAACTGTATGGACTTACAAATGTGGCTGTACCAGAGACTTGTAGAAAGGCATTATAATACTGGGCCTTCTCATTTATCCAGCCTCACCTGTCTATTTATGCTCTCAGTCCATCAGATTTTAATGAAAATAGCATCTGGCATTTCTCTTTTACTAACATTTGCTCGGATGATTAAAATAATGTGTTCCAAGGGATTAATTAAACTGCGGAAAGGGGGGCAAAAGTTAAGGGGGGAAATTGCTTTTGAACATCTAATCAGAGGCACACATGACTCAAAGCGCGAGGCCAAAACTCCAGACTCTTGCAGATTTAGTACCAAGTTTAGCTTAATTTTTTTTTCCAAGGGGAGACACTTCGGAAGCCTTCAATCACCCAGCGTGGCTGTGGGGGAAAAGCAGAGACACAAACTAGCCTATGCAGGAAAGGAAGTTTGTGTTTAGCTTCAGGGAAAAGAGAGACGTATAATTCCACAGTGCCCTGGACAGCAGGTAATTAAAAGCTTGCCGAGAGGAAAAATAAATGCAAATCACCATCTCAAGAGAGAGGGAGAGGGATGTCGGGATGGCAGCTGTACAGCCAGATGTCTGAGGCCGAGTGTCGGCGGAGAAGAGGCAAGCAGAGGGCCCGGCGGGCCGCGGGAACACGGCCCCCGGCGTTTCTGCATACGTGTGGAATTCTCGGAACGCCTGCCGAACATCGCTTGCGTTCCCAGGAACGCTGCCCCACCCAGAAGGCAACGGGTCCCTCCCATTTGCCGGAACATCGCCAATTTACAACCGTAACACTGTTCGGTGGAAGACAGTCTCACCGATCGGAGCCCAAAAGAGATTGGTAGCCTGTAGACCTAACCATTGCCCTCCTGTCCTCTTCAGGTTTTGTGAATTTAGAGAGGGAGGAAGGAGGGGGGAGGAAATCAAACCGTTTTTGCTCACCTTTTCTAAATCTTTTTTTCGTGTTCCTGGCTCTTCTTGACTGCAGCTGAAACTCACTTTCCTCTTGTTAGGAAGTTGTCCAGGCTCAGGGCAAAAGTTTCTTCAAGCAACAGCTGGAAGGGGAGAGAGAGACACACAGAGAGAGAACGAATAATCTTTGGGCAAGATGTGAGCAGCTCCTGAGCTAACGGATTCCTTGCAAAAGTCTCCTTTCAGGAAGCAAACAGAACTACCAGCGAGGTTATGAGACAGCGTGGAGAGACAGACTGCTTTAAAAAGTTGGGAATTTTGCCAGGGTAATTAAAAAAAACACAACCCCACACACACAGCTTTTTTTTTTCCTTCCAGAAGTAGCTCCTCCTCCTCCTCCTCCTCTGATGACGCCATCTCAAAAGGCAGGTCTGTTGCTGTTATAGGATCAAAACCTCTCGTTAGTTTCCCTAAGCGGAGCAAAAAAGAAAAAAAAAAGCAGTCTGGAGGCAGTGATGAGGCAGTGATGAGGGAGTCACTGAGATGTGGTTGGGTGTCTGGGGGGGGGGGGAACAAGGGAACATTATTTTGAAACAAAACTTCAAACTCCTTTAAAAGAGCATTGGAATGGGTCATTCCTGCATCTTGTGGCTCTTCACACGCTTGAAAGGAGATTAAAGTGACAATCTTGTCATAGAGAGCTGGTGAAGGATACCTGCAAAGGCTGCACTGGTATGCTCGTTTACTGGGGAGTAAGCCCCCCTGAGCACCTTGGATCAAAGGTGCATAGATTTGTGCTGTAAGAGTCTCATTTCGAATGCACCGAGTCCCCAATTCCAATCATACCACTGCGGTCAACTCACTGCATTTGTTCCAAGTGTTCCTGGTTTACTTGGGACGGTTCTGATTTTGCGACCCCCTCTGCTGCCTTACAGTGGGGCCAGCCCAACAGTTCCTGAGGTGGTGGGTGAAACACTGCCTTTCCCTTCCCTGATAACATGCTAGCCTTTGCTCTTCCCACTTCCTGGACAGGAAAAAAGGAGGGCGCTAAAAAAAGGAGGGTGCTGCAGAAGAAGTGTGGTGAAGAGGCGAGGGGCTGGTTAGAGCACTGCATTCTAGCACACCTCTCTGCTTTCTTTCGCATGTCTTTTTCCTCTCTGCCCCCTTCCATTTACCTTCCAGGGAGGAGAGGTAGAGGAGGAGGAGGAGGACCAATATAAGCGAGTGCCCCTGCCAATCTGTTGCCTAAGGCATCTGCCTCAGTTGGCCTTATTGATAGGCCGGCCCTGTCTTTGGGAGTTGTCATGCTAGAGTTGTTATAATTCCTCTGGATTTAGCTCCCTCTTTAAGAGTACCTAAGGCCCAGGCCCAATGTGCAGTGTCCGGGACCGGCCTTATAGCCCTGGGAGCAGTCTGCCTGGTGTACCCAGGGCCTGGTACATGCAGGAGCAGAGTGCACCAGCCCACACTGAAGGTATCTGCAGGAGCCTTCCCACCCCACAGCAGGAACTTGCAGGACCCTTCCTGTTCCCCGGGAGATGAGGTATTGGACCCGAGGGTGACCAGGGAGGGAGGGTTGAAGGGGAGGGGCCAGCCAAGGCCAGGAGAATATGAGGAGTGGGCCAGGGATGAGAAGGGGATGGCTGAGGGCTGGAAGCTGACTGAAACAGAGGCTCCAGAGCCCCAGGAGGCTGGAGAAGGCCCTGAGGCTGAGGAGGAGAAGGGTGCAGTCACCCACTCCCTGCCTTTTGCTCTGAGCCCCAGGGGAGGAGGGCCCTTGGATGTGGCCTGGAAAACCTACATGGACTGCTGAGCCTATCCCGGCAGGGACCCCAGTGGCAGGCAGGACCCCCTCCCTTCCTTGGGGCCGCAGTTATTCCATGGGGAAAAAGCATCTGTAAGCACATTCATGAGTTTCAACTCATGTGAGATTTGCAGCCAAACATTCACTCCATTCCAGGGATCTTTTTGTTGAAAAAGCCATGCTACTTTTAGGCAATGATGGGTTGTAGCCTCCTTACACTAGTAGTAGGCTACTTCAGAGTACTGGGTGCAAGGGAGTGGCAACAGGATGCAAGCATCTTGTTGTCTCATGCCTCCCTGGGGCACCTGGTGGGCCGCTGTGAGATACAGGAAGCTGGACTAGATGGGCCTTTGGCCTTATCCAGCAGGGCTCTTCTTATGTTCTTATGTTCTTACTTCCTCCTCTGGCCCTGTTCTTTGGCGGACTTCCGGTGGCTTCAGATATCCCAGCCAGCTGAAAGGGGTGGGAGTTCCCCTCTCAAGGTTTGCCCTTTGGAGGGAAGTAAACTTCCTGGTACTTTTAATTTCTATGTAGGGTTTTGCAGACGGGCAGCGTAATCCTATGCTGCGCTGGAGCAGGCAGGCCCTTACACCATGGGAGGCTCCTGCCTCCCCAATGGCTTCCTCGGATCCAAGCGCAGGGCCAAGGAAGGGCAAGGTCTTGGATGCCGCCTAATGGTAGATTGCTTCTGAGCTTGGAGATTCCATTGTTGGCTATCAAATATGATTGCTGCTGGTACTGAACGTAAGAACTGCCCCCCCCCCCCCGGAGCAACTCTACAATTCACCTAGTCCAGCATCCTTTTTTTGCAACAGTGGCTAACCAGATTCCCCAACGGACCATAAAATCAACAGCCCATCTCTACAGTTGCCACTCGCTCCCCAATAATGGTATTCAGAGGCACTGCCTCTAAACATAGAGGTTCCACACATAGCCATTACGGTGAACAGCCCTTCTTTGCAACTCAGGCTGGCAACTGTTGCCGAAAATCGGCCTAGAATAGTTTCTATTGTGGGGAATGCATTTAAAAAGGCAAACAACCAAACGAGAGAGTATGAGGATCATGTTTATTACACCTGCGCAGGCAGGTCAGTCTCCCTTGAAAGGCAGGGAAAAAGACAAAAAAATACAGATTACAAGAATTTTTATAACGCCCCTCCTCCTCTTCCTCCAAGCCCCTGCTTGGCATGGAAAATTACACCCAGGGGCTGGGATATGAGAAGCTCTGTGTTAATTGGGCTTTGAGAATATCGTGACCATTTCGATAAGGAGGGAGGCTTTGCTATGCTAGTTTGAACCAGTTTTCTATCTATGGTGAGAATTAGCAACACTGAAAGTTTACACAGGGGCAATTCAGTGAGAACAATGAGAGTAAAGAATGAGAAAAAAAGTTACATACGTCAGCAACTTTAGACAAGCGACTTTAAACAAAAGTCTTAAGATGGCTGCACTTTGGTTCGACGGCAACACAACCATCAGCAGCAGCAGCGAATTCCACAAGTTGGTTACTATACCAGGCTTCATTTAGCCTGGTTCATATAAGTACACGGATGTTGCCTTTTGAAAATGAGTAAAAAGTCCCAAAGAATAATGAGCCAGTGTGTGTGCGCGCATGCGGGGGGGGGGGGAACCCTTGTTCCCCCAAGTTGTGACAGCCATGATGTGAGCACACTGGGAAGTCTTGGATTCTGCTGAGAACTCATGTATGTTTGCTAAAAGTGGAAAGTTTCCCTACTGAGAACGCACGGATGGACTGATTGATGTGAGGAAACAATGTCAAGTTTAAACCCGAGGGTGGAGGGCCATTTGCAACACGATTTTCCGATAAGAACCCTCTGAGCTGATGTCTCCATTTCCAGTCTCTGTTTCAAAGACATTTTCCATTCTGCTAAGAATGACGTTTTCTGTTCAGAATAAAAACAAGGATCAGAAAAAAAAATCAACCTATCAACACAACTGTTAGTCACGACAGCAAAGTGGAACCTCCAAGTTCACAAGTAGTCTACCTTGGAATATTATGCTTTCAGAACAGACCGCAAGGGAAAGTCTGTCACCCTGCCCTGCTTGTGCTTCTCAGATGAAACTGGCTGGCCTCTGCGAGAAATGGAATGCTGGACTAGTTGGAACCATGGTCTGATACAACAGAGCTTCAAAAAAGCAGATTCAAAAAGGAGGGGATAGGACCTGACACACACCATTGTTGCTGGATCCACCCCCTCCTGCTGACTTTCCACCCCTTTTCCTCCCAGTCGCGGACATACCATTAGGCGGGGGGGCAAGGACCACTGGGCATGGAGCTCCCGGGGCGGGCAGAAGGAGGTGCCTCACTACTCAAGGAGGTCCGCAGTTTCGACCTGTCCTCCCTCTCTTTGCCGTGTATGGCTCCCAAATGGAGCCTAGCATACTGGGAGGGTGTGTCAATGGTTCGGGGAGGAGCGGAGAGCTGACGCTAGAGGCACAGAGTGTTGGCCCGGCCCCTGGGCAGAGCCTGGGCTGGGCGCACCTCTGGTTCCTCCCCCTCCCCAAAAAGATTTTCCCCCAATCCACCCCTCCCTGCCCATTCCTGCCCCACCCCTGTCTTACCTGGTCTGGTGGGTGATGCGGGGTCTGGTGGTGGGATTGCACCGCTGCCATCTCTTGCGGCAATGCTTGCAGAATGGCCGCCAATACAGCATTGCACACTCCATCAGCAGCCTTTTAGGACAGTGGAAATAACTTCCACTGTTGTAAAAGGCTCCATACAGCAGCCCAATCTTGCACAGAGTGCTTAAAATGTGCACAGGGTTTTACAGTTTTTAAAGTTCATCAACCTTTATTCCAAGCCAGTTCAACATTCATAATCCCATTTCACAGATTGTGGGCCGTGAAACTACACTATATTTGGAAGCCATGAAACTAAAGGTAAGAATCAAGCCAAAGGCCCAGCTAGTCCAGCTGTCTCTCAGTGACCAACCCAGTGCCTCAGGAAGCACTTGGCACAACAAGATAACTTGCATCTTGTTTCTACTCCCTTGCATCTGGCAGTGCATGACTTAAGATTGCCAGCTTACCAGTAAATATCCAACCTGGTGTGCTGCTGTGCCTTTAATAACATTAGCTGACACATGGAGAGAAGCATTACCCTATCTTAATGTCTGTGGCTTCAGCTGCTGTGAAAGGTATTGTATTGCCAAATATTCTTTATGGATACGGAAACAATGGAACAGACCAATGGGTGAGTGAAGACAGAAGCAGAATTTCTTCACTTAAAATCCCCCAAACAGGCAAAATGATATACAGTGTTCTTACATTTCCAAAAATGGAAGCAGCACCTACTTATATAGAATGTATTCCTCTCATGGATGAGTTGTGTAACCATAGCGTGTCTACAATCACCTACACACTGATGCGGGATGCATGAGCACTCCCAAACTACAGAAAAAAAAGTTTATGATGCAACTCTCTGAAACATGATCTTATCCAGGTGCCTGCCTTGGGCAGATGCCAAAATGCTAACTCAGCATGACTCAGCAGACCTACTTAGAGATTAACCAAGCCATGAGAGAGCAAACTGGCCACAGTGAAGAACTTGTACAGACCATTAACTCCTCCAAATACAAAGGTCTTCTGCAATACACCACTACAGGTACAAAGAGGAGCCACACTGATTTCAAAAGTTGGCAACCTGAGCATGACTTACCTCCAGACTACATGGTGCACCTGCAAGGGAGATCAAGGCAGACACACTGGAATACAATGAAAACTGGACACTTGGTTATTAAGCAATAAAATAAAATAAGGAGCTGGGAGGTTTCAAACATCTGGTGTTTTGAGTACTTCAAATAGTTTGAAGCCTGAGATCTGAATCAAGAACAAGAAACTGCTTGTTACCAGATGCAAAGTGGGATAGTGTGCCTATACCTTTAGCCATTGTATAGAGAGAGGATTTTGGCAGGTGCAGCTTTTGAAACCCTTCCATGTTGAGCTGCACCTGCCAAAATTCCTTAGTCTGCACCAGTGATGGCGAACCTATGACACGTAGGTCAAAGGTGACACGCCACAATGTTTTGAGTGACACACCAGCCTTTGCCAACACCCAACAACACCTGAGTTTGTTTTTGTAATGATTAGATTTTTTGTAATGATTTGATGTTTCTTTATATAATGCATAGCCTCACAAATGATTTGACTGTATTTTTTTAAGATAAAAGAATATGTAAATAATTGTTTCTCTTTTGCTGGGGGTGGGCAGTGACACTCCCGTAGAGTCAAGTTAGGCATTTTTGACACCGCAAACCCAAAAGGTTCGCCATTACCGGTCTATGCAATGGTTAAAGCTATAGGCACTCTGTCCCTGTTTGTATCTGGTAACCCTATTGTTACCTAGTGGCACCAGTAGGCCAGCGGGGGTGTGTGTGGCCCAGGTGTGAGGCCCGAGGGTGCGCATCACCACATAGCCTGATCCTCAGTGATCTTTGGCCTGACTCAGGCCCAGCAGCTGCACGTTCTTGCTGTTGTTTTGATTTTGTTGCTCGCTGGCGAGAGCGCATGGCTCCTGGGCCTGAAGGTCCCTGAAAGGAGGTGGGCTTTTGGCATTTAAATCAGTGTCAGAGCCCGGACGTTCAGGGGTGACGTGGTTATACCCAGTGATCTCATGCAGGGGGAACGCAGGGGAACTCAGTTCCACTAGTTAAAATTAGGGCTGACTCCACCCACTTCACTCTCCCTCCTCCCCCTCCCAATTCCTCTGCAAAGAGCTTTTCTTCTTGGTTGGCCGGCACTCAGAGGGTTAAAGGGAGCGACTCCAGATTCCTAGGGAGGCGAAGGCAGTGATGTCATTCAGGGGGAACGGACCAGAACGGGTGTTCCGGATCCTAATGGGCTCCGTGGCTGGTTCCGGGTTCCCGACAAGTGCCAATCAAAAGTGAGTTCCTGTTCCTAAATCATTTGAATGACACCACTGGTTATACCATTACTTCACCCCTGAACTTCCAGAACGCCAAACACCAGGTTAGGACTGCTGCCCTAGATACAATGCCCCAGATGCAATCTGCAAGGATGCCTAATTGTTGTTACCAGATCCAGCCCAAAACTTCTAAACCACCTTCCCCCTTACCTGTTGGAGCACCAGCCACTCTCCTAATCCTACTTCCTGGATTTGAAAGGAAGACGGGAACAGAGGAGGCACTCTAGCCCACCGTTCTGCTCTCCATGTCACTTCTTCTTCTCCATTTCCCGTGTTTCTTTTTGAACCCAAGAAGCAGGGAGCAGAAGAGCAGTGGAGGTGAGCGGGTGGGTGATGGTGGGCATGTCCCCCCACCAGTCTACTACCTGAGGCGACCACTTCAGTTGGCTTCATGGGTGGGCCAGCTCTGCATGGAACATTGGTAAAAAAAAACCAAAAAAACCAACCCAAATGAATACGTGCAACTGAAGCACTGAAATGAGTCTGAATCAAGTGGCAGCCCCTTCAGCAGGAAATGCATGGGGGTGAGGCTGCGTTTCCTCTGACATGAATACATAACAAGGGTGGGCCATGAGTTTGGATGGTCAGGCTCTGAGCCAAGATCCTGTTCCAGGATAACCCCTGGGCCAGAAAGCAGGCTCCACTGGATGGTCAAGTGCTTGCTACTTTTGTTCAAGGCTCCCTTTGTGTGTGCGCATTGGAGAGGCCCTGTACCATGGCCAACACAGCATGAACTCCAGCCGAAGAGGGAAACCATTCTTCCCACTCAGGGCCAAGAGTCTCCCCAGCACACTCATCAACCTTTGGAAGGTCGTTAGGCACAGTAAGACAAAGACCCGTGAGCTCAGCTCACATTGTTTAATGTTTTGATTTGGAAGGAAGCAATAATTAACCAAATGCCTAGTTCAGATGTCCAAATGTTATTCCTTCCATTCTTGTTTCTTATTGCTACGGTTTTCCTGCCAACTACGGATTTGCTACCTGTCACCTACCTCTCTGTGTTCATATTATAGGGCTCTGTGCCACTTGCAAGCAGAAGCATAACACACTGCCCCAGCGCCCAGGGAAGTGATGTAACGGCACCATGTGACACGTGTCATGGGATGTCACTTCCTGGTTCTCTCCAGAGGAGGGGATACTTGCTGGAGTGGCATCACACCCCAGTTTCTTCTCCTGTGGAGGCTCCCCTTGAAGGTGCCAGCGCCACCTCTATAACTAGGGTGGAGCCTGGGGACTGTCATCCGCTCCCACATGACATAGCACCCAGGACAGGTGCCCCTCAGGCCCTGCTCTAGTTATGGCTCTGCTGCAAGTGCCATTTTGAAGGTCTCAGCTGCATTCTGAGGGTCTCCGCTGAGAGTCTCCTGCTGGCAGTGTAGTTAGCAGCAGGTCTCTTGCTAGCACCTCCCACTAACCCCTTGATCCCATAAGATCAATGACTCCCTAATCACAAATTCAGGAAACTAACCGCAGCAGATACTGGCTGTGTTTACTTCCAGAGCTGGACCAGGGTGAATCAATCATGTCAGGCAGCAGACTGGAGGAACCGGCTAACTGACAAGGAGTGCTCAATGCTCTGCACCTACCTCCAATGCACCTACCTACCAGTGCTCTGCCCACCTCCAGCCTACCTTCCACCAAGCCACTTTGCTATGCATTGGAGGATTAGACCAGCAGGAATCTACCTCTTCTGCCAGCACCACTGCCACAAGCAATTGTATCAGCAATTGTGGAGAAAGGAGATGGCTCAATCCTGTTTTGATCGTTCCAGGAGAGTGATCAAAACAGAATGACTCCCAGGCAGTGGTGTAGCTATGGGGGCAGTGCTGTAAGTATTGCAGGCACTGCAATGCACCAAGTAACCAGCTCCTCCCACTTGGCCATCAGAGCCATTCTGGGCAACAACAGCAGCACATTGTCGTCACTGCCCAGAATGGCTCTGACAGCAAGTGGGAGGGGCGGGTTACATGGCACATTATGACACTAGCAATACTTACTGCACTGCCCTCTGTGGCTACGCTACTGCTGCTGGGCAGAGAAACAGCCCCCCCCCCCCCATTTGCAAAGGGGGAGAAACAGCCCCCCCCCAACTCTTTACCTTTAGTTCTTCCCTTTGCTGGGCTCCGCTTGGCTGTGCCTTCAAATGCCGTCACTTGGAGGCTGGTGCTCCTTTTCTGCTCTCGCACACCCCAAGCAAATTGTGTGTTTGAAGACACAGCCAGGCAGGAACCTTGCAGGCAGCAGAGCATGACCCTCCCTTTACCTCGCCCAGCCTGCTTTAAATGGCCAGGCAGGCGAGGAGGAGGAAGTGACGGCTGATGCCCTGTGAACATCCCCCTCAAAATGGGGGGTGCAGGAAAAAGTGGGGGGTGGTAAGAAATTAAGACACCCCTTTGGGCATAATTTCATCTTGGGCCAGGCCTGATGCTTAGTGTGCATCTATCACAGTAACCCCGAGGAGGGTAATGGATGGTGAGAGAGCCAGGATGGTGCCAAGGTTTGGCAGGCAGACGTAGACCTGGAAGATCCAGGTTCAAATTCCTGCTCAGCCATGAAGCTTCTTGGGTGACCCTGGGCCAGTCACTTACCTCTCAGCCTCACCTACCTCACAGGGTTGTTGTGAGAACAACAGGAGGGGAAGAACTATGTATACCACTCTGAGCTCCTTGGAGGGAGTATGGCATAAACATTTAAAAAACAAATAAATAATGTTTTTGGATGCTTCTGGGATGCTTCACCACCTCCAAATTTCTCCCCAGATGTTGATGTTCTGAATTCCCTGGTTTTGCTTCCAGAGTGAATCCAATGCATTTTCCAGTTTTTGCACATTGCCCTCTATTTCCAATTTATTTTCCAGTTCTTACACATTGCCCTCCATATGTCTGCTTTGTCCCATGCTCCCCATGCTCCCCTGCCACCATTGCCACCTCTATACCTCTACTGGTGCTCATTGATAAAAATACAACAAAAAAGTGATCAATGTGATTGTAGATATGACTTTATCAAAGGGTGTATGTGCCTGTGTGTGCACGCATGGGATTGATGTGCAGGAGCAAATGTTCACATCAGCAGCACAACAGCATTAAAACCAATCAGCAAAGACATTTCAAATGTACCCTTTTCCCCTCTTAGCTTAAGGAAGGTGAAAACTATACAATAGTGGAAGAGGGGAAATAATGAATAAACCATGACAATCATTCACAGAGAGTCTTTTAATGGGGAAAAACTGTTATGTGGCAACATCAAGTTTTAAAGTGCCCTCTTGTGGCCAGGATGCATTTTTGCATTATTTCAGGCTCCGATTAATAGTTCCCATGTACCAAATATTTCTCATATTTTCCTCCCGATTCATGAGGTTGTCTTTGGCTTCAGTGATAATTTCTTGGTGTGAGCTTAGCTGTATCAGCTGGTTAGATTGGAAGGCATTCACTTTTGGTTCTTGACTTACAACTGGTTAAGTACCCTTTAGAGATTGCAACAAAGAATGGGAGAGATTTGGGGTTGGTTCCTTCCATGAGCATAGTTTAGCAACACTGCTGAAATCATCTAATTTTCTCCTTGGATTTTGGAGTTCCAAAAGATTTGGGATTGTTTACAAAGTGGAACTGTTGTATTAGGGATTCTCCATTTTTTTAATTGCCAAACTTTGTATAGCGCACTGAGCATTTACTACATTGTTCAGTTCTTTCATGTCTTTTCCCCTATTTACTGACACATATATTGATAAAAACACAGCAATCATGATGTGCTTGTATGCATAATTGCAGCAAGGTTATTTTTGTGTGGTTGTTAAACCAATACTCAAAAGCGCAGATGCACATAAATAAATACTGCACCAAAAATAACCTTGATGTAGTCATGCATATGATCATCCGTAGAATGCTTTTTGGGAGTATTTTACTCAATGTGTACATGAATAATAGAGAATATTAGAGAATGGGTCAAAATGCAAAAGAGAAAGCTGTGGCAAATTATGCATGTTCCAGTTCTGCAATTTACAGGCATGCCCCGGTATCCACTGGGGTTCCATTCTGGACCCCACTGTGGACAGCCGAAACCGTTGATACTGGGCACGCCTTTTTTTAAATAGAGGAACATCAGTGGTTTTGCTGCAACAAGGTAAAAAAAAGAGATTTGTTTAATGTTCCCCTATCTTTTTAAAAGTACAATCCTAACCTAGAGTTAGGCCAGCACAGTTAGGCCAGCACAGTTTGGCTGGCACAAGGGATACTGTAAAGTATGTTTGGCCCACTCTCGGAGTCAAAGAGGCCAGCACACAGATGTGTGCCATCTGACTGAGAGTGGTCCAAACATACTTTACAGTGGCCCTGGTGCCAGCCAAACTTAGTTGGCCTAACTGTACCACACTAATTCCAGGTTGGGATTATGCTCTTTCTAGTATTAGCTCTGATGCAAGGAACTGAGAGATGACTCATATTAACACCTTATTGGTTCCCTGCTATGACTTAATAACACCTCATTGGCTCTTGGAATAATCAGTCTCATAGGTCAGTTTTGAGCTAAGAAAATCCACTTTTTGTTACATAAGGCTGTTGTGTTTTCCTTTTCTGATTATTTGACTATAGCTTTTGATGAAATAGAGACATCTCAACACAGTTGCATTGCATTATGCATTACATTCTGAATCAAATGATATATACCATGATTTTATTGTTTGAAAATATCAAGATGTTCACAATTTTAGCCAGTAGTGGTGTCAAACACACACACACCCTGAGTGTGTCACCCAGTGCAGTCCCCATCCCTCGCATCCCTCTACACCATCCACCATTGTATATTTGTAGTGTTCAAAATCTCTTGCATTTTGAAGGAACATTCCAGTTTGCTTGGAAATATCAGTTTGGGCACAACTCTAACTCTTAGACTAAGTTACCACCTATTTTTCCAGGCAAGGCTCCTATAGCTTTCAAACAGCCGCATGACATGCAGTTGCTTTTTGCAATACAGAGATGCAGCAGTGGGGAAGAGAGAAATGCCCCATCTGTTGCATGTTGTGCCATTACACTGCTGATTAAAACACAGGAGCCCTGCTGGAGAAAGAAGGTGGCAACCATGCTGTGAGACAACACTTTCAGTCCTGTCGCCGCTGCCTTCTTCTTCAGCACCAGCTTTTCTTTGCCTTTGCGAAGCCGTCCGTAAGCGACTCTTTCTACTTTCCTGTCTTTGCGATGAGGAAATAAGGTCACAACTTCAAAGTCGCAGAGCGTCTGCAAGAGCAAATTTAGTCAGCTTCTCGCAGGCACCAGGCCGCAGTCCTCCCACTCGTCACCCAACTGCATATTACCCAGATCAAGCGTTTTGCTTTTGGAACTGTGGGCCATTGCCACTTTTTTCCTGACGGTTTCAAGAAAGACTTTTAACGGGCTCCTGCTGTCCAATTCAGGTAAGTCTCTGTTGCTCTTCTCTCCTTGGGCCTGGTACATCCAGAGAGTTGTGCCTTTTTTACTGAGTCAGACCACTGACTGGCAATTACCCTCCAGAGGTTCAGACACGTCTTGCCCAGCTTAGGGTTGGCAACCAGGTGATTCCTGGCCATTTCTGCCCATCTCCCCCAGCCAATATGATGTCATATCATTAAACTGAGGGCCCCGTAAAAACTTCATAATGACTTTCCTCACCTGAAGCCAGATGCGGATCCTGGGAACCCCCAGGCCAACCCCAGAGGGTAGGCAACCCTACCCGGAGATTCAATCAGATATTGGATGGGGCTTCCAGGTTTCCTTCCCTGAAGGATCCCACTCCCTTGGGATGGGGGTGTCGTTGCTTGGTGGTAGAGTGCCAGCTTTGCAAGAGAAGTTCCCAGGTTCAATCCCTGTCTGGTAGGGTAGACAAAGACCTGTGTGAACCCCAGAGATCTGCTTCCAGTCAGCGTAGGCAGTAATTAGCTAAATGGACCAAGGGTCTGACTTAGGGAGGGAGATTCTTGTCTGGGCCTGCCTGAATCTACTCCCCTCCTACCAAGCAGAGTTTCAAGGCTGAAGTTTCACTATCACACTCCAAGGTGACGTGAACTGTACCCATTTATTTATTTTTCACATTTTAATACCACCTTTCCTCCAAGGAGCTCAGGGTAGTGTCCTCACAACAACTCTGTGAGGTAGGTGAGGCGGGGGGGGGAGACTGACCCAAGGTCACCTAGGAAGCTTCATGGCTGAGCCAGGATTTGAACCTGGGTCTTCAAGGTCTGAGTCCAACTCCCAAACCGCTGCACCATCCCGGCTCTCAGTCTCAATTCACCTGGCACAACCCCTGTTTCTGGCCCCTGATCAATCACAGTGCTTCTTGTTTCGCCTTTTGAGAGAGGCCTTGTGAAACTTGATTCCTTGCTACAGCTGCCTTTCTTTGCTTCAAGTCCCGCTCCAGCCTCTCCAAAACTTCAGCTTCTGCATGGAGGGTAGGCACAACTTGATTAATGGGCACAATGTATGCACAAACACTACAGCGCTGTCCAGTGCACAGACTGCCATTTTCTACCCTGCAGCTGCCATGTTCTGTTTTGAACTGTGACTCTTTTGTGGGCCACTGTGTGTGTTTTTCCAGATCTGTCCAATCCAGAAGACCACCACACCTAAGGCTTTCTTGATGGAGGACAGGTCATTGCAGAGGCAAATAAATATCACATCCGGTGTTACAAGTGGGTCCTCCTGTGACATGTCAGAGGTGATGTGACTCCTGCACTTGGAGGAGGGCGAAAGGTGGGCAAAAGGTGGTAGTCCATCTGGGGCAGCTTCTCTTGTCCATGCAGCACTTGGAATGGTGGCTTTCTCCACTCTGCAGCTGAGCACCAGTTGAATTCCTTGTTACAGGGGAGGTTGCCAGACTGCAACCTGAAACCCCTTTCCCAGCTAGGTTCCTTAGGCATCCTGCATTCTGGAGAGGATACAGGTGCTGTGTTACCCATTTCCCCATTTCTCTCTTTGCTGCCCTCTGCTGCGGTAGGGGTGCAACTTTGAAGTCCTCTTGCCATAGGAAGCAGCAAAAGAGGGTGAATGAGGGCTGTGGATCAGTGGGGTAGTGGGGGGTAGTGTTTACAGCCACTCCCACTGTCTAGGGAGGTTATCAACTGAGTGTGCTGGGTGAAAGGGAGACCAGACATTGGCTTAACTCAGCATGGGGATTCTTACATTACAAACCTCAGAATTGCCTTGTTGGATTGGATCAATAGTCCTTCTAGTCCAGTCTTGTGTATCCATCAGTGGACACCCCGATGCTTCCAGGCAGGAAGGGTCCCACCTGTCTCATTAGGCTGCTAAAATGAAGAAAGCGTGAAAGAAATCTAGAAATAGGGTTTTGTGGGAAAGGATGGTGTGCTCAAGTCTGATATTGAAGGCCAGTTCCTGGGCTCAACAACTGCTCACTGCCTTCATTCTGAGTTCACTATGCCCCGTCCACCTCTATTTGTAAATGGTCCGAATCACCATTATCCACTAAGAATAATGGCAGCTGTCAAAGTTTGCTTTTCATGATCTTTCTTTCTTTGTGTCAGAAGCACCTACATTAATGTAATTTTATACATACATCAAAATGTGTTTTTAGAATAAAATACAAAGTTAAAACTAGATATCGTTTGCCCAATACTGGGCCACTTCAACAGCGTTCTCCCTTGCCAACGTAAGATCTTCCATTGTGCATGTAGAGGGGCACCGTGTGCACTGTAGCATATGTGAGATGGTTTGTTCTTCACATTCACACAGCATGTCTTTTATGGGGAAACCCCTTTTCCTTAGATTGTCCTTAGATCTTCCTATCCCAGCACGCAGTCCCTTTAAGGATTTCCATACAGGCCACGGTTGTTCTTGGCCTGGTGGTGGGCATACATATGTTTGTGTCCATTCACTCGTCAGCTCCTTGCTCACTTTCCATAGTTCCAAAGCAGTCTGTGGCGACTGGTTATTAGGATATGAATGACATCTGAATGACATCACTGGTTTTAACTGATTATCCCTATAATATGCACTCAGTAGATTCAAAGCCTTGGTCAGTCTTTCCTCAACGGCCTCAAAAGTTGTATTCTGTGTGGCGATTGCCAGGTCGTCAGCATAAACAAAACTTCTAGTAGCTTCTGGCAGCGGTTGGTCATTAGTATATATATATAAAACAGCATGGGGGCTAGCACGCTGCCCTGTGGCAGTCCATTTCTGTGGGTTCTCCATCGGCTGTGTTGTCCCTGAAAATCTACAAAAAATCTATCGTTTTCTAATAAGCAGCCTATAATTTTTGTAAATTTAAAATCTTTTGTAAGATGGTAGACTTTCTTCAACAGGGCGGCATGCTTAACCATATCATAGGCCTTTCATGATGAAAAATAGTATCATAGGCCGTATCATAGGCCGTATCATGGGCCTTTCATGATGACATTTCACATATGTCTATTGTACTTAGTTTTGTTCCCCCTCTTTCTGCTCTTCCTCATTCTTGGCACTTGATAGTAGACAACAGGCCAGAATCAGGGCTGGCCCATCACTGAGGCCAACTGAGGGAAATGCTCAGGCAGCAGATGGTTGCAGGGCACCCACATTTGCCCACGTGCCTCCACTGCTCCTTCTCTTCCTCATCCCATTCCCTGGATTGGACAAGGAAGTGAAGGACGAAATGGAAGAGGAAGTGTGGAAGAGTAAAGAGTGGTGGGCTAGACCATTGGAGACTTTCTAGCCCACCACTCTCTTTTCTTCTGCACTTCCTCTTTCACTCTGTCCCTCTCTTCCTTTCCAATCCAGGGAGTGGGAGGAGCATGCAGATGCCAGGAGGTCTAGGGCCATCTCTGGGCCAGGATCCCACTGAATGACAGAGGTATAACACAACAGGGCAGTGACATCACATGATTTTATGTCACTTCCAGGTTCTCCCTGGAGAAGCGAGCTCTCTTTGTGATGGCTTCCTGCCCCCATTCCTTCTCCTGTGCAGGCTCCCCTTTGAAGGAAAAGGAGTAGGGAGCGCCAAGCCACCAGCACCTCCATAACTAGGATGGAGCCTGAAGGGCAATCATGTGCCCCCCTTGGCATAGCTCCCAGGGCAGGTATCTCTCAGGCTCCACCCTAGTTACAGCTCTGCTGAATGTTACTGTCCCAAATGACTAGAATGCTCACCACACCTCACCTGCATTAGTAGGAACTTAAAGCAATTATATTTGCAATCAGAACATGGGCCGAGGAGGTAAACTGACCCTAAGCTTGTGGTTTGCCAGAAATCATTCCCAAACGGTTTCTGGCTAGCAGGCTGAAACAGCCCATAGGTTACTGTGAGAATTTTGCCTGGAGACAAGAAGAACAAAATGAAAACACTGAATGAAGGGAGAACGGAACGAATGCAAATAACAATTTTGAAATGAAAACAAAAACATGCCCTTCCCCGATATCCCAACCCTTCTTTCTCACTCCTACTGCCTGCTTATTTCCTATCTGCTCATCTTGTCTAATGCACTTTATTGCAAATGGGGCCACGAGCCTTGGAACCAGCTGAGCAGGGAAATCTGAGAACACAGACAACGTCAATGTCAGTTTCGGTTCCTGAGCTGGCAGTCCAGAAACTTCTTGAGCAATTGTTTCCAGAGGAACTCCAAACTGCTTTTTCTCTTCCTTTCTGCCTATTTTCCTAACGTAAATTTATCCACACACTCTGGCTGAGTTTGCACTTTCACAAAAACTCTTCCTCCTACCTGCTAAAACCTCAAAACAGCCCAGCAAGTGCAGGCAATGACCACCTCTTCAGTTTGTGTCACCCACACCCATGACACTGCTCAGAAATTTCCAACCACAAAAGCGAGCCGCTCAGCGACTAGACCGTACTTTCTTGCATCTTTTAAAACAGAGATGCTTGTCAACTTCCTTTTGTGCCTGGCCACTGTGGGAAACAGGATGCTGGCCTAGGTGGGCTTTTGGTCTGACCCAGCATGGGATGTCATCTAGAATGGTGATCGCCACCAGCTTGGAGAGACCAATCTTCCATCAGTAAGCGATCTATGAATGGATACTATTGTGGCTGAGAAAGTTAAATAGAACTTCTAGTTCAGAGGCAGTCTACCGCTGAATACCCATGCTGGGGAAAAAAGAACAAGATGATTGCCTTCATGCCCTGCATCTCAAAGGCATCACGCTGGCTGCTCTTCAAAAATTGAGATGCTTTCAGATCAGAAGAATTTTAGCCCCCGTCAACTCATTTCCATTGTAGTTAGTAAGAACATGTCCAATGATCTTTTTCAGCCAGCCGACTTCTGTCAGTCAGTACCTGACATGTTTAAAAGGAGAATCTGCCTGTTTCAAGTCTCCGCCTGCTTCACTTCCTGCCACAACTTCCTGCCGCAGCTGCAAAAGGCCCCCCGCTTTCTCTTTCCAAGATTATCCTCCACGCTCTTGCCTTCAGGGACTGGAAGCTGATCGCAAACACATGGACAGGGAAAGTAGACTAATTTCATGCCACGGATGACAGATTGCATGTCCTGCTGTAGGCAGAGTCCACCTGGCCTGGGTTGCAACTCCTTCCACTCTAGAGCAGAAACAGTGCAGGCAGTAGTGTAGCATGCTAAGTATTGCCCCTCCCCCTCGCCATCAGAGCCATTCCGGGTGGTGACAACAACACGGAGGCAATGTTCTGTATTGCTGTCGCTGCTTGGAATGGCTCCTACAGGGAGGGGGAGGGGCCGCTTACACAGTGCATTGAGGCACCTGCAATACATACAGTAGCATGCCCCCCCCCCCACAACTGAGTGCAGGAGGCTCATCCCAGAAGAGGCCCAGCTTCATAATTAGGACTGCAAATTTTGATCAGTTATGCAAGTCAGTAAAAAGCCTTTTTAATCACTTACTGATTTTTTTTAAAAAAGTTTATTTTTAAGCAACATAAAAATGGCTGATGGCAGGCACCAGTTGAGAAAAGGCATTCCTGATAATATATATATTATTAGAGGCAGGAGGTGTGGATTGATGGTTGAGCTGCTGGTACTGCCTGAAGCTTAAGCAGGAAAATCTGTGGTTTGCTTTTGAATGGGAGACGAATGCCAGGCTGTGACAAGCTGCAGTACCTGTGGTGGCAGAACAGAGTCGCTGTGGAGCTGATTAGCTCAACGCAAGTGAGAGTTGCGGTGGAGTGTGTGAGGAGGCAAAGAAGGGAATAGGACCTTGAGGACCTGTCCAGGCTTGACCTGCGATTGTCTGCTGAAGCTTGGTGGCAGGCAGCCAAAGGAGAGAACAACTGAGGATTGGCGGATCACAAGAATACTGTAGAATTGTAAAACCCCATTGAAAAAAATGGTGGTTTAGAGTCTAGCCTGCTCATGTAAGCCACCTTGGGCATTTGCTTTGGCATGGGAAAGGCAGGGTATAAATGCTTCAAATAAATAATGATAATAAATAAATATAAATATAAATTATATATATAACTATATTATAAAATTATATATATAACTATATTATAAAATTATATATATATATATATATATAATAGATTATATTTATATAAAATATAAATATAAATTTTATACATTAAATTATACACATATACATATACATACACATATACATACACATGTGTGTGTGTGTGTGTGTGTGTGTGTGTGTGTGTGTGTGTATAATTTAAAGATTATAAATACTGGGGGTTCAGTCCTGGAGAGGCAGAGTATGAAGTGGAAATAGGTCTGGTGTGCAATATGGGGATGATGGAGAGACCAAACACGGACTAGAATCAAATTCCCGATCACAAGCCAAGACATCAAGGGTGCATACACACCAGGGCAGCAGGGTACACTCTGGGATCAAAATATGGGAGAACTGATCTCAAAACTTGTAGCTTCCCACAAAGAATCCTGGGAATGGGAAAGTCAAGGTTTGTTCTGAGATAAATCTTTCAGGACCTTGGACAGTTTGGTGTCAGTCTGCCTCTCTGATCCAATGGAGTTTCGGCTCTACCTCTTACATAATCCTTAGCCTTGCCTATGTCACCCAGGTGTTCCCCTTCTGCAGAGAACTGGAGAGCCTTAAAGGGTTTAAAGCCTTGAGCCAAATAGTCTATCCCCTCGCTGTCATTGTTTGTGCTGGAGAGAGGGCACCAAGGACCACAAGACCCTCTCCCCATCACTGTTAAAGACATGCTGGGTCGTGAATTCAAAAGTGGAATTCATGATCATGAGCTCTTACGTGATGAGAAGAGGTTTCCCAGCTGGTAATAGAAACTCCTTTTTTCTTGTTTTTTTCCTGGCATTGTTTTGTGTCTCTGTTTGCGCTCTAGATCTTCCTCAGCACTCTATGAGCATTCTCTTGGTGGATCTAGTCACCCCTGAGAGATGCCCAATCCGGCCGCCCACCTACCTTTCTATTTTGGAAGCATCTCCCGTTCAGAGGCCGAAGAGCACCTCAAGCTGGCTGGGATGTCCGACGGGCTCTTCTTGCTGCGCCAGTGCCTCCGGAACCTGGGGGGTTACGTCCTCTCCATGGTGCACAAGCTCCAGTTCTACCACTACCCCATTGAGCGCCAGCTGAACGGGACCTATGCAATTGCTGGGGCCAAAGCGCACTGCGGCCCTGAAGAGCTCTGTGAATTTTATTCCAAAGACGCAGATGGGCTTTGCTGCACGCTCAAGAAGCCTTGCAACCGCCCTGGCGGCATGGAGCCTCAGCTGGGGATTATCGACAACATCCGGGACAACATGGTACGCGAGTACATCCGGCAGATGTGGAAGCTGGAGGTAGGGATCCGCACCAAGAACTCACTCTGAAACAGCCTTCTGCTGAATCAGGCCTTTTCATCGGTCTAGCTCAGGATTGTCTACCCCAGTTGTTCTTAAACTTTTTGCACTGGGACCCGTGTTTTAGAATGACACTTGTGTTGGGACCCACCGGAAGTGATGTAATGGCCAGAAGTGACATCATTAAGCAGAAAGTGCTGTCATTGTGATGTAATCAAATGACACTCCTAGAATGCAAACTGGCATTCTTGGACTGCAGCAATTGCACAACTATGAAACATCCCTGACAGAAAGTTGATTAGGGCAAAATATTATGTAAAAGAACTTGCACTAAAAACAAAATTTTGAAAAAAAAACACAGCCCTCACTTGAAAATTCAAACTGTTAACACTCACAAAAGAAATGTAGCAAGTGTAAGGTCTGCAGCATCCAAGATGGCTGCTCCCAGCTTTCTGCAAACCACCTGACATCAAGTCGCAACCCACTAAGTGGGTCCCAACCCACAGTTTGAGAAACACTGGTCCACCCTGATTGGCAGAGGTTCTCCAGGGTTTCAGGCAGGACTCTTTCCCAGGCTCACCTGGGATCCCAAAGATTATTTTGTACTTAATTATTTAAAATTTTTGCATCCTGCCTTTCCGGTGTAAACTCATTCAGGAAGACATAGAATAAAATAAGTGGGTCCCACACCACAAGCTAACAGTGGATCCCAGGGAGGTGTGAGTGTATTACCATAGCCCAGGGGTGTCAAACATAAGCTGGATGTGGCCTGCAAAAGCTCTTTGTTCAGCCTGCATGAAAGTTGAGCTCTCCCTGTACACTGTCACCTGCTTGTAGCTGCTGAGCTGCCAAATGACACATTGGCAAAAGCAGTGCTGCTGAAAGGGAAGTGTTAGGAGAGCCCAATTATCATGCAGGCCACCCTTTCACAAGGGCCACCGTAAAGGGCCATTGTCTGTCAGGGAGGATGGCGCATGTCTGTGTGCTGGCCTCTCTGACTCCGAGAGTGGTCCAAACATACTTTACAGTGTCCCTTGTGCCGGCCAAACTTTGCTAGCCTAACTGAGCCGGCGTAACTCCAGGTTAGGATTGCGCTCTAAGATTTATGTCTTTTCTGTCATTTGTAGCTGAGTTCCTGAGGGAAAAAAAAATTATTTATTCAAAAGTGTTGTATGCTGCCTTTCATTTGCCGGAGCAAATGCTCAAGGCGGCTCACAATGTAAGATTAAAAGTGTACAATATATAAAACAAAAACAAAAAAAGGGTGATGACAACTTGGAGGAAGGCAACCGCTAGAGAGATACAGGTGACAGATGACAATGCATCACACAAATGCAAGATGAAACAAAAATATTCTGAATTGATTATTTGGATTATAGTAAAATGGTTTATATAAAAAATGCTTATTTCTGGTCATCACCTGCTTAATGACATCACTTCAGACCCTAAGCAAGTGCCATGATTGCTATTTGGCCTGCTGTATGAATGAAACAAGTTTGACACCCCTGCTTCTCCACCTTTCTTTGGCGGCTCTCACCCATGGACTTAAATAACAGGATCACACATCCTGTCCAACTTCTAGTTTCTTTAGACCTTTTTATTTATGTATTCCACCCCCCTCTCCCCATGGGAATGGATAACTGCTGCCTACAGAAAACCATAGAGAAGTTCAGGATTTTACCATAGCTGAAATTGGGCGAGGGCATGACCCCTCCTCCCTCCAGTGCAATAAAAAAAGTTGCAGGAAAGCAGAGAATTTCCTCTCCAAATGATATGAGTGTATCATTTCCTTATCACTACATGCTATGAGCATTTCGAAAGGTCACAAATTTCCTGGAAACTGAAAGAGCTGTTATGGATTTTTCAAAATCCTTTTCTTTTAATTTTCAAACTCAGCTCCTCCTGCAGATCTAGAGACCTTTTAATGCGTCGAAAAACTACTACCTTATTTTGGGATGGCCTCATTTCACATTCAAACTGATTCAAACACATTCCAAACCCCTCCAAAGGTAGCACAATGCAACAGCCGATTCAGTGCAGGAGCCGTGACTGCAGCACTGGTGCAGGGTGTCACAAATGTACCGTAAGGGGGTACGCAGGGGTACGCGAGTACCGGTTTCTAGGATTACAGCTGGCCCCGCCCATTCACCCGCCCACTCGTCGACTCTGCCCTCTGCAACGTTTGAATTTCCTGCATGTTTGAGTTGCCTGCATGTTCTCAGAGCCAGGCAGGCAGGCAGGCAGCGAGCGGAGCCTTTCCTTTCCTTGCCACTGAAAAATGAGTTGCTCTGGGTTTTTAACATGATGCCAGGCCTCCTTAACATGCTCTGGGGGTGCTGTGGAATACTGTTGCAACTGTTGGGTCAGTTTAAAATCATCTGAGGCCTCAAAAAGGGCTTTTTTCATGTCACTTCCTGCCACGACATCACTTCTGGCTTATGACATCACTTCCGGTGGGCGGGTCCCGACATGTGCCAATCAAAAGTGAGTACCTGTTCGTAAATCATTTAGATGACACCACTGACCGTAAGGCACATTTGCGCCACCCAGGAAGTAAGTGTGCTAGCCAGGAGGCCTGTGCTGCCCCATTGACAGCATAGTTGAAACCCTTCACCAGCTAAATAGTTGGCGCAGTCAAGAAGCCCCATTGAGCAGGTGTGACTTTACTCAGGGTAAGGGGACAAATGCCTCCTTACTTCAAGGAGACCTCCAGCCTGCTCCAATGCAGTATAGGATGCAGAAGTAGTTGTTTGGCGCCGCTTAAGGATCAGGCCGCAAGGCACATTATAATAGTCCAATTTCGATGCGACTGATTCTTGTGTGATGAAGATTAGGAACCTGGGACCTTTCGTGTACAAAGTGCGTGCTCCATCACTGACCTGTGTAGAAGGGGGCTCATCTTGAGCCAGGGCTGGATTAAGCTAGCACAGGGCCTGTAGCATATGTTATAAAGTGGCCCTAAATTGAAAAAAAAATGCACATAAACATTAAAGCATAAATTATTGACTTGCACACTCAACTAAGGGCACAATTGTAACCTGGAGTTAGACCGGCACAGTTAGGCCAGCAAAATTTGGCTGGCACAAGGGCCACTGTAAAGTATATTTGGACCACTCTTGGAGTCAGTGAGGATTGCGCATGTCTGTGTACTGGCCTCTCTGACTCTGAAAGTGGTCCAAACATACAGCGTCCCTTGTGCCAGCCAAACTTTGCTGGCCTAACTCCAGGTTAGGACTGTGCTCTAATTCATGTTTCTCTGCTCCAGTGCACACTGGTCTTCTGTGGTTGCTGGCAAGCTGTTGCAGACCTTCTTGGCAGCATCTCAAACTCTTCCGCTGTTGCAATGGGCTTTCTGGCATGTTTGTGACAGCCGGCACTGGCAGAGGACAATCCACAATAGGATTGTGCCTGCAGTAGAGTTAAATTGGAATGAAATTATTTGTTTCATGTTATGAATGACCTCCGTAAGGATTACGTACCGTACAGCATGCAGCTCCCCCGACATGTAATCCACAGGCGTACCAGATTGTGAGATACTGATTTCACCCAAGACTACTTGCAAGCATTTAGTACGGGACCCTGGAAAATGCGGGGCCCGTAGCATATGCAACCTTTGCTAATAGGTTAATCTGGCACTGTACTAAGCCTGACCATTGATCCATCTAGCCCAGGACCAGCTCTTGGAGGCTCTCCAGGATCTCAAGCAGAGAAGGACCATTTCCAGCTCTCCTATCTGAGATCCTTTGAACTGGAGATGCCGCAGATCTTTTGCACACAAAGCAGGTGCTTTACCGCTGAGCCATGTTCTCTCCCATCCTTGCACAGTTGCCACTTGCAGAGTGAAGTGGGGTTTTGTGTGCACTTGGCTTACACAAGACTAGGCCACTGCTGCGGGCAACAGGATCTGAATCCGGATCCACCTTGAGTAAGGGACTCTTCCAAAATTCCCTTTAGCCAAATATTTCCCTGGACAGATTTCTGGAGTCCCACATTACCTGGTCTTGATTCTCAACTGGAAAAAAATTCGGAATGCTCCATTCCTTAATTTTTCAAGGGATTTGAGGGAGGTTAGCTAGATAGCCCCACTAGATCCAGCCCATTTCAAGAGTTCACATGAAACTGCTTGTAATCATTCCCAGAAACACAGAAGAATTTGCAGAGTCTCCTTTATTTACAGGGAGAAGCCCTCGAACTGGCAATCATCAGCCAAGCTCCACAGGTGGAGAAGCTCCTTGCAACCACTGCCCATGAGAAGATGCCTTGGTATCATGGCTTCATCACCCGGGAACAAGCCGAAACCAGACTCTACTCAGGAGCACAGCCTGATGGGAAATTCCTGTAAGCACTGGCACATCCCTTTACATCTATTTTGTTTGTTTGTAAAATGAAAAGCCATTCATCTCAATTGCTAGACAAGAACCAAATGTCCATCAAGTCCAGCATCCTGATTCTTTTAGTGGCTGGCCAGATATCTCTGGCCAGCTCACCAGCAGGCCTTGGGGGGCACCAGTCCTCTTCCGAGCCATTAGTTTTAAATGGCAAATTGCTCCTGGACATGGAGGTTTCACATAGCTGCCACCATTCACAGCTAGCGCTAGACCTATTCTCCGAGGATGTGTCTAGTAATCCCATTTTAAAGCCATCTGGACTAGTGGTTATTGCCACATCTTGTAGCAGTGAGTTCCATTAGTTAATGATGTGATGTTTAGAAGAGTTTCTCGTTCTGACTCGAGAATGATCAATTTCATTGGGTGACCCTGAATTATAGTATCATGAAAGGACAAAAGCTGTTTCGACGGTGGCCCTATTCTGCTGTGTGTGATGTGATGTGTGTGTGATGCTTAATGCCATCTTTTATGGGCACACTTACAATGTGTCTTGAATGTGTCTTTATCATTACTCTGCTCAGGGATTGCTGATTGCATACCAGGCCACAGATCCTTGATTTCTATGTAACATTAACCCCTCTCTGTTTCACCTAGGATGAGGGAGAGGAAGGAGAAGGGATCTTATGCTTTGTCTCTTGTCTATGGGAAGTCAGTTTATCACTATCGGATTGCACACGGCAAATCAGGAAAGTATTTCATAGATGATGGAACCAAGTTTGATACGCTGTTGCAGGTGGGTTTGTGTGTGTGTGTGTGTGTGTGTGTGTGTGTGTGTGTGTGTGTGTGTTTTGTTTCTCTACTACTGTTTCTAGGACTTGTACTGCACAATGGAACTTCCATGTGTGAACATCAACATTCAGTCCGTGTGCTTTAAAAAGGCCATATACAAGCAATGCACAAATATGAGCTATTTTGCATCTTCCTTGCTGTCTTGGAAAGCAGGTGTAGGGAATTAAGCTTGACATCAGAACTTGTACTTTAGAATTGTATTCTGCACATACTTGTCCAATTTTATCTTGCTATGTCAAAGGAGATGTGGTTAAACCAAGCAGAGGATGCTGAACAGAAAAATTAATCCAAAGGCCTCCCTATCTTCTAGGAAAAGGCTCTTCGTTTGTAACAATTCTCTTCCTCCCATATTTGTTTCAACAGCTAGTGGAATATATGAAAATCAAGCCAGATGGCCTGGTCTATTACTTGAAGGAGAGCACCCCAAACCCTAATATGCCAACAGGTGAGGTCCCTTTTTCCTATGCAATAGAAAATACTCTGCAAAACAGGACATAGTCTCCTGACCTGAACAGGTCGGGTTACCAGATACAGACAGGGACAGAGTGCCTATACCTTTAACTAGGGTTATCACATACAAACAGGGAAAGAGTGCCTATACCTTTAACTAGGGTTACCAGATTCAAACAGGGACAGAGTGGCTATACCTTTAACTAGGGTTATCAAACAGGGATAGATTGTCTATACCTTTAACCACGGTATAGAAGTGGAAATACTGGCATGTGCAGCTCCACATATAAGGGTGTCAAAAACTGCACCTGCCAACATTCCCTTTTCTATACAGTGGTTAAGGTATAGACAGGTATTTTGTCCCCGTTTGTATCTGGTAATCCAATGGACGGGCTTGGTTGCCCTGTTTCCAAAAGGATCTCACAGAGCTGGTAAAGGTGCAGAAAAAGGCAACCCAAATTATCAGGGGCAAAAGCAGACAGAGGCTTATAAGTGCCTATACCTTTAACCATTGTATAGAAGAGGGAGTTTGGGCAGGTGCAGCCCATCATAGAAGGGTTTCAAAAACTGCACCTGCCCAAACTCCCTCTTCTATACAGTGGTTAAAGGTATAGGCACTCGGTCCCAGTTTGTATCTGGGTGACGTTTGTATCCTGAGTCAAGTTTAGCGCTTCCCGGAGCTAATCAGTACCTGTAGAAAAGAGAGAGCTAAAATGACAGCTGGCTGATGGCAGATAACTTTTTATAGACTCCGCCTCCTGGCCCACTAGCCCCACCCCCAGCTGTGTAGGCACTTTCACATCGCCCAGAGCTTGACAAATTTGCCTATTGATCCCTGTTGATGGAGTGGAAGCAGCTTCCCTACAGGGGGCAGAGCCTGGAGACCTCTGCAGAGCACCCATTTGTTCGGTGGCATGCTTGATCCGGCATAAAAAGAAACAGATGCCAATTGCCTCAATTGGTCTCTGTTTCCGTTCTTTCTCCCAAATGAGAGCCTTGCATTTTGCATCATGATCTCCATGGTAGCAGAGCTAGGAAGGCCCTCCCTCTGCTCAAACTTGACTCACGGCATGGTGACTTGGCGTCCTTAGGGGTGATCAGTGGGCATGCACCTCCTTGGTCTCAGAGGGCCCAAGTTCAAATCCTCCACCATCTCCAGTTAAAGCCAGTTGGAGGAGCAGGGATGGGCAGGACCTCACCAATCAAAGCTAATCAATCAAAGGTCTGAATCAATGGTCTGACTCCATACAGGTCAGCATCGAAGGCTCATTGTTTTCTAGGTGTCACCTGAGCAGGTTCTGAGCTCATTCCCTCCCCTTTTTTTGTTTCCTTGTGCATTTCCAGCATCTGCAGCACCAGTCCCACCCGCTCACCCCTCTGCAAAGGTAAGTATGGCAATAGCCATTGGCTGCTTTTACCCCTCTCGCCCCTGCACTGCAGGTGCCAGGTACCATTCTGCAAAGTCAGCAGCAGGAGCAAGGAAGACCTTCCATGGTGGTCCTCCTGTTCTGGCATATCTCTTGGCTTTTTGCAGTGATGTGACCATTGTCAACATCCATGCCAGCAGAACTAGCTGAATTGCTGTATGTCTTTGGTCTTAAACCTACAAGACAATGAGTAGTACAGGTTGATTATCCCTTATCTGGACTGTGTGGGACAAGAAGGTGTCTGGATTTCAGATTTTTCTGGATTTTGGAATAATTGCAGACATATAATGAGAAATGCTTCCTTTTGCTCTTTTCACTGTTACCCATTTGGGTGTCTGCTGGCCATTGTTGATATTTTTCAACAATGTCTGTATTGGCAAACACCACAGAGCAGGGAATAGAACCTACAGCCTGAGGGTGCAATCCTAAACTGAGTTAGGCTAAGCCAGCAAAGTTTGGCCAGCACAAGGGACACTGTAAAGTATGTTTAGACCACTTTCGGAGTCAGAGAGGCCAGCACACAGATGTGAGCCATCCTCCCTGACTCCGAGAGTGGTCCAAACATGCATTATGGTGGCCCTTGTGCTGGCTAAACTTTGCTGTCTTAGCTTATGCCGGCCTAACTCCAGTTTAGGATTGTGCTCTGAATGTGGCAATGAGCATAATACCTTCTTTCTACAGAAAGTTTTTAAAAAGTCTTGGACAAAGATTCTGGATTTTGGAATAGGCTGGATCTGGATGTCCAGATAAGAGATAATCTGCCTGTACTCTAGTATGCAGCAACAGATTTGGGTTCAAATCCCTGCTCAGCCATGAAGCTCTTCTGGGTGATTTTGAGCCAGTCGCTTTGTCTCGCTACTAACCTACTTCACTGGTTGTTCTGAATAAAAATATGGGGGGAGAACAATGTACAACAGTTTGAGCTCCCTGGAAGAAGGGAGCCATAATAATTACAAGTACCTTTAGGCATATACAGAGTGTCTTTCCCTCACCATGGAGCAGGCATTCCTGTGTACTTTCGGTACCCAGTATTTGGGATCCTAGAGAGTTGTGGGCAGACTTGTTGAAATTCAGTCCTGGTTCTCAAACTCTCTGCCCCACCCAAGATAACATGAACCACAGCACTGCAATGAGTGAATGGACACAAAGTGGATAAATATCTGTACACTGAGTGTCCTGTATTTGTTCTTCATTCCCTGCTAGGCCCCAAGGAAATTCACCTCCCAGAATTCAGATGGCTATACGCCTGACCCCACAGGTGAGTAGGCATCCTTTGAAAAATAACATTATAATTATAAAACCTTATGAGAGATAAAACTGAGAAGGAATACGTGTTACGTGATGCATGGCTTCAGATCATTTTGTAGTTCATGGGCAGTCTGTACCATACATGTTTACTTTGGAAGAGAATGCATGAGTCAGTGGCTTTAGAGATGCCCTGTGCATGGGTTGCTCAGGGACACAGAAGCAAGCACACAAGCTGGGGTGTGTGCTAATCCCCAGGCAACACACTGACGTCCTGAAATCCAAACCTGGTCTTGTTTATCCATCCAATTAAAGTGTGGATAGGATGGGTCTAACTGCAAAATGGTTGAGGTGGGGTGGGGAGCATCACTGCAGTTTAAAAACAACCAGATGAGACATGCAAAAAATCTAGTGCCCCTTAAACCAAGTATCATGGCAACCAGTAGCATAGCCTAGAGCCCAGGAGTGGGTGGGTCAGTGTGTGTGTGTGAGTGTGGGTGCACACTGTGGGTGTGCTGAAACAAAGAACATGTTTTCCTGGCACCTGAATGTCCTTGGGGAGGGGGCCGATTGAATCTCCTGGGGCAGAGAGTTCCACAGACTCACTGTCACAGCAGAGCTGGCTCTCTCCTGAATTCCCATCAACTACATTCCCAGTGGTGGTGGGACAAGGAACAGAGGGTTTTGCTGCACTTTACACACACACACACACACACACACACACACACACACACACACACACACCCCAAACCTCAGACTAGCCTGGTCTGTAAAATCAGACTAGTTGCCTGTGATACTACCACCATCTTGTGGCCAATCATTGTATTACAAGGTTTTCCTTACACTATTGGACTAAAAAATGGAGCATAGAAAAGACTGGAAGAGATTGATCAGTGCTAATGCCTTTAGAGTTGCTAAAGAACTTAGATAAAACTTTGCACTGTACCCTTCACAGCGTGTTGGGCCCCAATGCCACCCCCAGCTTACCAAGTGGCAGACAACTGGCAGTGGCTCCTCTTACTCTTTCCATTGACCAATGGAGCATCTTCTAGAGGCCTGTGATGCCCCAGGGGTTTCTGGGAGATGGTTCCATCTGTGGATGAGAGTGCCAAATACAGAAACAGCATAAGTCTTTTGGCTGATTTGTGTCATCTCTGCTACTGATATTGGGGGGGGGGGGGGTTTCAGGGGTCAGCTTGACCAGATGGCCCTTCTGATGGACATGCAGAGGCCAGTGGTAATTTCACAGGGGGAAGCCATGAGATTAGGCATGAGCCCGCACTGATCCTAGCTTGGTTTCTTGGGAATGGGACAGGCATGGGGAAGAACAACTGGATCCTGCCCATGGACACCTCGTGCTATGAGAGTCCTTACAGTGACCCTGAAGAGCTCAAGGACAAGAAACTGTTTCTGAAAAGAAGCAACCTGATTGTGGACGAAGTGGAGCTGGGATCAGGGAACTTTGGCTCGGTCAAAAAAGGAGTGTACAAAATGAGAAAGTGAGTGAACATTTAAAAGATGTGTTTGGCTTCATTTATTTTAATCACTGTCTTGTCAAAGATGCCAGTTTTGTCTCCCAGCGTTCACTAAAGGCTGCTTTTCAGACATGCATGTCCCAAGTAGGATTAGACTTGCCAGGTTTTCAAAATGACAATAAGGGACACACAGGTATCGGGATACTGCTTTCTATCAAACCACTTCATGGTTACCAGAAATAATATAACAATTATGCAGTTAGCTGTGGTGAGACAACAGCAAGCAGCAACAGCAGCTGAATTTTAGAATGGGATTTTAGTCCCGTTCAACATTGATATGGGACACGATTTTTAAATCTTAAATACGAGAAGTCCCTTATAATAAGGGACACCTGGCAAGTCTAAGTAGGATGTCCGGGTCTCAGTGCCTTGAGGTTTAGAGCAGGGGTGTCAAACATAAGGCTTGTGGGCCAGATACAGTTCCTGGAAGCTTTGTTTATCCAGGCCACATGATAATCCAGCCCACATGCTTCTCCCAGCATTGTCTTGTCAGCAGCTCCCCTTCTGCTGAGGGCCTGGGAGGGAGAAGTGGCTCTCAGAAGTCCAGGAATACTATGGGGGAAGGGGCAGGCCAAGATGGGTGAGAGAAGGAGATGCTGCCAAGGGGCTGGGATAGCCCAGTTATCATGCAGGCTGCCCTTTCAGCAGCACCGTATCTGCCAAGGTGTCACCTCACAAAGCACCTCTCCACTGCTGAGTTGTGAAGTGACACTTCGGCAGGAGCAGCACTGCGGGAAGTGTGGCCTGTGTGATAATTGTGTTTTCCATATTTTGACAATATGATCAAGACTGGCATATTTTCTCTTCTATTCTGTCATTTGCAACTAATGAGTTCCTTGTCGAGAACAAAGTACTTATTTCCGGTCTTCATCTGTTTGATGACATCATTTGCTGCTTAATGATGTCACTTCTGGCCCTCAACAGGTGGCATGAATGCTATTTGGCCTACTGTATTTTGACATCCCGGTTAGGAGCTTCAGCGTCCTTCTGAAGGCATCTAGGGAACCCTTTTCAGTGTGAGATGAGGGGTTAGGACCAAGGGGGAATTTGTGGCTCAGTACGTGAGCTTTGGCTATCGATGTATTTATAATATTGAGATACTGCTTTTCACCCCCAGAACATTCACCACTGCAGAGGGAATGAAAAGATGGCTAATGGGGCTTACACTATTTTTAAAAAGGGCCAGGTAGCCAAATAGAAAAGATGGGTGTCGCTGTCCTTTTCCTGAGTCAGAGCCTTGAGCAATCTGGATCAATATGGTATCCCTTGGCTGGTTTGCCAGGGGTTTCATCTTGGAGGTCTCCCGCATCCCTACCTGGGGACGCCACAGTCTGCCCCTGAGCTATGGCCCTTCTGCAAGATGTGATTCAAGCTAAAAAGAAAAGAGCCACCACTTAGGTTCATGGGCATCCAATCTGGTTTTGACTGGCTTTGTTCCAGGAAGCAGATCGACGTGGCCATCAAGATGTTGAAAAGTGGCAACGAGAGAGCAGCAAGGGACGATATGATGAAGGAGGCCCAGATCATGCACCAGCTGGACAACCCCTACATTGTCCGCGTGATTGGCGTCTGCGAGGCTGAGGCCCTGATGCTGGTGATGGAGATGGCCTCTGGTGGGCCGCTCAACAGGTTCCTGACTTCCAAGAGGTGAGCCCGTGGTTTTATTTTGGGCTTCAAGACCCAGTTGAGATATTGTTGGAGTGGCCTTGGAGCCACTTCTCCATAGTTCGAGCCCAGACTGCTCCAAGAAAAGCCACAGCAGCCAGATGAATGGTATGGTTCCTATCAAGTCCAAGCTGGTAGAACCCCCACCTAAATCCAGAAGGTCCTCAGTTTACGTGTAACATATCTTCAGTCTTCTTCAGTCCTTAGCTGGCACTTGGGGAGCACATTGTTCTCTCAACCAATGTGCTGCTGTAGGTGCTGCTGGGATCTGTGTCCCATTCATGACACGCTTCCACTCTTGGTGATATTTCTAGCCTCGTCAATGGTCAATCGCTGGTTCCTTAGATCTTCCTCAATGTGTTTGAGCCATGTTTTCTTTGGTGCTGCCTGTTGAACCTTCCAGCTGGGAGGTTGTTCTCGCCAGAGGAGCTTGTGCATCAGCCGACCAGTCTATATTTTGCAGATGGGGCCAAGCCATCACAGTCTGCATTTTTGGATTTATTCTTGAACTGATGGTTGATGATCGCACCTTATCTGAATTGTCTCATTACAATGACAGTCTTGAAGAGAGACCACCCAAGATCAGTCTCAAACATCACATTTGGAAGACCTCAGGCTTGTTCATGTCTGATTTGAGCAGAATCCATGTTTCCAATCCATATAGCATCTATAACCCCTGCTAACTGAGCAAGAGGCACTTTGTCAAGTGGCGTTCCTCTTAGATTTAGCAGGGGGAGAGTAATTGTCCCTATTGACTCCTGAGCGGTGTCTTTTCTAATGGCTGTTGCTGGTGGTGTTCTGCATTTTTTTTAAGATTGTGAGCCCTTTTGGGACAGGGAGCCATTTAACTTTATTATTGTTATTATTTGCCTGTAAACCACTTTGTGAACTTGTGTTGAAAAGCAGTATATAAATACTATTGATTGATTGATCGATCTCAGGACCTCCAGTAGGACTAAAATCTGGAATAAAGGTTTTATAGCAGTGCTTCCCAACCTGGGGGTTGTGACCCCTCAGGGCAGGCGTTTGCATTTGGGACACTACCCCTTTAAGGAGCTTAGCAGTCTGCTTGGGAACCACTGGGTGCCCTTAGTATGACACTGCCAAGTTCATGCTGGCGCTGCCAAATGTGTGTAAGTAAAAAGGGCTTTTTTACTTACGCATTTTCAGTGGTGGTGGCAGCAGAGAGAACCCAGTAGAGCTGTACCACTGAGAACCAGTTTTTGCCCATTAATTGCTGGCCCCCAATTTCATGTCTTTAGAAAGAGAATCGTGAAGGAGAGGTGAATGACGATGATCGTAAATGGCTTTTTGTCCTTTTTTCTTCTTCTTAGGGATGAGGTCCCTGTGAACAATGTGGTTGAGCTGATGCACCAGGTGGCCATTGGCATGAAGTACCTGGAGGAGAAGAACTTCGTCCACCGGGACCTGGCGGCCCGGAATGTTCTGCTTGTCAACCAGCATTACGCCAAGATCAGTGATTTCGGGCTCTCCAAAGCCCTGGCAGCGGATGACAGCTACTACATGGTGAGCCTCAAATCAGGATAGATCATCAGCTCTGTGGGGGATTCAGAGGGCCCTGGGCCAATATGTCTTATGAAGTATTATTATTGAGGGTGCAATCCTAACCCGCTCCATATCCAATGCAAGTTGGGAGCAAGCAGGAGCCTCCCAGGGTAGGTGCCGGCTGCCCTAATGCGTTCCTCAGGTCTGTGCCTGCTGTTCACCAGTTTAGCAGGCACAGAGCCAGGACGCTGCGCAGCCCAAATCGGGCTCCTTCCCCAGGAGGCTCCATCCCCGGGTTGCGCGGCCCCAATTTGGGCTGCACGGCCTCCTTGGATCTGCGCCTGCTGGACAGCAGGCACAGATCTGAGGAACCCTATGGGGAGGCTGGAGCCTCCCCAGGGGCAAGGGTGTAAACGTGCCCTTGGCCCGTGGAGGCTCCTCTGCACACCTAAGGATTGCGCTCTCAATCTCAGCATTAACATGTATGCACCATCACTGCCATTTGCAATGTGGGTAAAACCTGAATCCATCTATATTCTTAGTCATTTGTTCCAAAAAACAAAGATTCCCCTTCCCAATCTTTTTTTTTTTAAGTATCCACAGCCTTGACCATATCTTAATCGGTGTATTCAGTTTACCCATGACCAGCGGTGTCATGCAGCCGGAATGCTGGGCGGGAGGAACGGGTGATCGGCAGCCCGCCCGTTGCGTTCCGGTCCGTTT
>JAJKFI010000116.1:3873672-3891785 GCA_029204185.1 Lerista edwardsae
GAAACGGACCGGAACGCAACGGGCGGGCTGCCGCTCACCCGTTCCTCCCGCCCAGCGTTCCGGCTGCATGACACCGCTGCCCATGACTAATCTCCAGAGCTGTCAGTTTGAAAAAATATTTCAGATAGCAGGATTGGGGGAAGTGGATGTCATGAAGAAGGAACCAGGTGGCCCACCCTGACTCAGAAGGTTTCTTGAATAGGGGAAGTCAACGGTCAGTGTGGGTGGGTGGATTGGCTCCGAAGCTCAGACACTTTCACTGTGCAGGGAAACCTGTAGTTCTGGAAGCTCACCACATGAGGGCAGTGGCACACAGAGCCATTGATTCCCTGTTCAGGCTAACAGTGATTTTCACTCTTTTTCATCTCACAGAACTATGACAAGGTGCTAAAATTGTCAAGGCACTGTCAGCTTTATCACAATTGATGCCGCACTGCTGGCAGGGAACTCACATCCCCAAAGGCCCTACTGATAAGTTGGTGTTGTTCAGTCGCTAAGTCGTGTCTGACTCTTCGCGACCCCATGGACCCCAGCACGCCAGGCCTCCCTGTCCTCCACTAGCTTCCGGAGTTTGCCCAATTTCATGCTAATCGCTTCGATGGCACTATCTAACCATCTCATCCTCTGCCGGGGCGCCCCCTCCTCCTTTTGCCTTCCATCTTTCCCAGCATGAGGGTTTTTTCTAAAGAAAAGATAAGTTACCCTGATAAGTTACCCTTCCCCAGACTCCTGCGGCACACCTGTGGACCACTCACAGCACACCAGTGTGCCACGACACACTGGTTGAAAATAACTTCTCTAGAAGCTCCTGATAACCTTTCTCTCAGCAGTGCAATGTGCCCTGGAACCAGAAGCCTCCACACAGTGGGCCAACACTATAACACCTACCAGGTTTCATCTGAAATGGAAACTTGAAGGACCCTAAAGCAAATATGGGGAGGTTCCTGCCCAAAATTTTTGTACATCTGAACCAGGAATCATTTCTCTGTTTTTGCTCTGTCTGTGCCACTTGAGCCACATGACAATTCCTCACAGACGATTCCTTTCTGTCTTCGGATGCAGGCAAAGACCACTGGAAAATGGCCACTGAAATGGTATGCGCCAGAATGCATCCTCTTCCGGAAGTTCTCGAGCAAGAGTGACGTCTGGAGTTATGGCGTGACCATGTGGGAGGCTTTTAGCTACGGTCAGAAGCCATACAAGGTGAGCACCAATGGCTTAAATTATGGATGTATCCTGGCTGGAATAGTGCTTTCCAAACCTTTTAGCTCTAAGATGCAATAGAAATGATGTTGTATTGTGACCCACTGGACAAAAAGGGGGGGGGTTCTAAAATCATATTTTATAATTATTAATACATTATCAGTTATAATCAGGGTCCTGTGCTCCTGAGGCTGCTACATGCCTTACATACAGTATGTGTATGTGGACATTTCCTAGACTGTCCTTAGAAATGGAGTTCAAGGACTGTCCCTCAAACCTTTACAGTCATTCCAGGGTACCCAAAAGGCTGAACTGGAATTGGGAACTTCCAGGCCAGACAAAAGGCTGAACTTGGGTTCATATATGATCTACAGCATGCCAATTATTTGAGAAAATAGGAAAATGTGACATTTTAATGGAGGGTCTGGCAGAGTGGAAGAGGTGCCACCTCTGAAGCCTTCAGACGGCCAGAAGCGGATCTACAGGGAGGGCAAAGCTCTAAGTGTTGCAAGGAGCCTTACCCTGTCATGTAAATCCCTCCTCCCCCTTGCTGCTGTAGCCAGTAAGCAACGCCAAGATGTTGCTTTTCCCTGTGAGGATTGGCTAAAACGGTGCAGGAGCGGAGTGATTTCCACTGCAAGGTAAGGCTTCTTGCAAAACTTAGAGCTTTGCCCTCCCTTAGATCTGCCTCTGCAGATGGCAGTGTGAGCCAACCAGAAGTCACCGTGAACTGCTGATAAACGCAACTGACGGAGATGAGTCTCCCCAGCTGGTGGGAGGAGCGGAGATAACGACCCTCCCAGTGAGAGTGGAGGGAGTGCCTGTCAAGCCATGTGTGGGAGTGTGAGCAGCCAGACAGATGCTGGACTATGAAGGAGACCACCTGGACTGTGGTGTTCTTGAAAGGTGGAACTTGTGATTGTAACAACCCCTATATGGGGTTGAGAAAAGCCTGCCCATGTAAACTGCCTTGATTATTAAAGTCAGAGGAGAAATCCAATGACCAGAAAGGCGGTATATAAATACTGTTGTTGTTATGTGACATGTGGAACTCTATAGGCACTACTTGTTTCTGACCCTTGCTGAACTAGTAGCTGCAATCCTTCCTTTGACCACCCACCGTAGTGGCGCTGTGGAGCAATAGTGAGGAGGCCAATTGCTCCAGCTCTCTGGCAAGTTCCCATAGTCGTTCGGAATACGGTGCCCAGCTCCACTGCTAGCGTTATGGGCTTAGACACCTGGCACTTTCCAGCCTCAATGAGCGTGAAAGTTGTTGAAAGTTGTTTCTGTGACAGTCTTGGCATTATTACACTTCTCTGTCCCTTGCTCCCTTAGAAAATGAAAGGCCCTGAGGTCATGACGTTCATCGAGGAAGGGAAGCGGATGGATTGTCCCCCCAAATGTCCTCCAGAGATGTACCAACTGATGAAGCAGTGTTGGACTTTCAAGTAAGACCGCCTTCCGATGAATGTGTCTTGGCTGTGCAACAATCCTGGGTGTGCTAAACATATACCTCCACAAAGTCCTACCTGTCTGAACCCAATCCCTCTGTACCACCTACTAAGCAAGCAGGTGACATCAGGCCCTGGTCATGACACTGGAGGTGCAATCCTAACCTGGAATTAGGCTGGCTTAGTTAGGCCAGCAAAGTTTGGCCAGCACAAGGGACACCATAAGGTATGTTTGGACCACTCTTGGAGTCCGAAAGGCCAGCAACAAATGTGCACTATCCTTCCTGACTCAGAGTGATCCAAACTTGCTTTATGGTGGTCCTTGTGCAGGCCAAACTTTGCTGGCCTAACTAAGATGGCCTAACTCCAGGTTAGGATTGTGCTCTGGGTCATGTTGCACTCAGCTGATAAGGTCTAGCAGGAATTAGGAGCTGGGAAAATCCAGATGTTGGATATTGTGTGCTCTGTACGAGACATGAGAATCCAGGGGTTGAGTCTTTGCACTCTATACTAGCCAGAGAAAGAGGTTGTATGGTTTTTAAAAAATATATATAAATATGGACCCAAGTTCTCTCTGATTTGATTCCTGTGTATTGGAAAAGGCGGAAGATACCCCGAGGACGTAGGGAATGATGTCAGCCATGGCCCCTTATTTATATTTATTTAATTTAAGAAATTTCTACCCCGCCTTTCCTCTGCCAAGGCAGATGTCCACATTAGCCACATTAGCCCTTGTCCACATTAGCCAGGGATAATAGGGTTAAAAAACCAGGCAGAAGCAGTGGCTGGGCTGCACAGCTGCAGCCACTTAGGACCCTACAGTGGGATATAAGGAGCACCTGAAGGAAAGAAAATATGTGAGTTGTAGTTGTGGAGAGAGTGGTGGTTTTGCTGGCTTATTGGACTGATCTACTGGTGTGACTAACAGACTGACTACTGAATTTGATGGCTGGACTGAATGGGACTGACTGATGGATGGCTGGACGGACGGACTGGATACTTGAGGTTATTGTGGTTGCAACTAGGGTTGTTATTGGAGACTGGGGAGTTGTTGTATAGCTGCCACTCTCCTGGAGCCACTGAGTGGAGCAGGCAGGTGTGGCTTAGGCAAGCTGTCTGCCTATTGTTTGGTGGTGGGGTTTTGTGGTGCCAAGTTAGACTTAGGGTGGTGATGAGGGCAGTCTGGAGGAGGCTGGCCAGCCAGTGAATCCAAGCAAGGCTGCTAGAAGAGAAGAGAACCAGTGGGTGAAGGAACCCCCTCCCTCTTGCCTATCTCTGAGGCTGCTTAAAGGGGAAACCAGTCAGCCTAGTGTGGGCATCAGGGCCCTCAGGGAGGCCCAGCAGGGAGTTTCTGGCAGAACATCCGGGTCCTTAGATTTCCAAGAAAACACTAGGTTGCTCCATTGTGGCTTTCACAGGCTGGAAAAAGCCCCCTATCTAAACTCCAGAAAACCTCTCTGCATTTATGAAACTCACTAGTGAGGCCCCATCCTCACACAGTGTCGCAGCACATTGGTGTGCTGTGATTGATCTGCAGGAGTTTAGGGGAGGGTCCTTTATTAGTAGGGCCATCAGGGGATGTGAGGCCCCCACTGGCAGTGCGGGGTGCCTTGTCAATTGTCAAAAAACTGATGGTGCGCTTTCACAATTTTAGTGCCATAGCATTGTTCCAAGAGATGAAAAAGGTTGATCATCTTGGCGTTAGAGTAGCAGTTTCAGTTGACATGTTGTCAGGGTTTTCTCCCTGGCTGTTTGTCCACTTATTTGGTCCTCTCTGTGTCGCTCCCTTCCAGGTGGGAAGACCGTCCGGATTTTGTCACCGTGGAAACTCTCATCCGTGCTTATTACTACAGCGTCGCTGCCAAGGTAGAAGATGGATCTGACGCGGCAGCCAGTGTGACACCTGCTTAGCCCTGCGTGCCCTGTAGCTTGCCGAAAACCCCCTCTCCGGCCTTGAGCTCTTGTCACTCTTGGCCTTTGTGAACGGATGACCCATGGGTGGCATTTTTCCTGAAGTACGACTGCTGCTTTCTGCCTGGAGGTTGCTCATCTCCAGAGGCTAAACTCAGGGCTGCTTATTCTGTGCATTTTGAAAGGAACCTTAAGCAGCCCTTCAGATGGCTTCTGTTAGTCAGGTGGAGGTGCATGGAGCTGTACAAAGCACTGAGGACTCCTGACCACGGGGAAATTGTATTCTCCAAAGTCTCAATGGGGACTTTCTCAGCCCTGCCTGGAGATGCTGAGGACAGAAGCTGCAACCATCTGTGTGCTCTCTACTATTGAGCCATGGCCCCACCCACCTTCCATTAATTTTAGCAGGTATTACAAACTTTCCAGCATACCTTCATAAGGTCTAGAAACTGGCTTTTAAAAATGCTGAGGTTCTCAGGGAGCTGATTGCATTTTCTGTGCTTCTGAATTCATGGCATCCACTGGCTATAATTTATAAATCAATCTTTCCCTGCTTATTTTTCACCTGCTGTACCATGGGATGATTCAATAAGACTAAAAGGCTGCAATCCTAACAAACCTGGGAGTAACTCCTGTTAAATGTAATGGGGCTTACTTCTGAGTAGACATGCATTGGATTGGGCTTCCAGACTGCAATTCTGTATGCACCTTCCTGGGAGTAAGCTCCACAGAACACAATGGAACTTCCTTCTGAGTAAGCATGCATAGGCTTGTGCTGTCAGTGTGTGCATTGTAGAACAAAACAATATGCCATCAACATTATTTGAGTTGATTGAAGGCAGATTAGCAGGAGGTGCCTGTCTCTGCCCACCTCCACTGCTCCAACCGCCTCCTGAATTCACAAAGGAAGAGGGGAATAGAGCAGAACAGGAAGTGTGAAGGAGAAGATAATGGTGGGCTAGAACATCACCACAATATTCTCCTCCACACTTCATGTTCTGCTTCATCCTCCTCTTTTTTTACATCCAGGGAATGGGAAGAGGAAGGATGAAGCTGTAGCTGGGACACTGCCAGATAAGGGGAGATGGCAGCTAGCACATTTCCTGAAGCACTGGGGGATCTTGGGCCAGTTCTGATAGGAGGTGGGACTGTGGACAACCACGTTTGGACAGAATAGTACCTATTGGGCTAGATGGACCTGCTGTCTGACTCAGAGGTGTAACACACTGCCCCAGTGCCCAAGGCAGTGACATCACAATGTCACGTGACTCGTGCCACTGATGTCACTTCTGGGTCTCCCTGGAGGAGGCGACACTCATTGCAGCAGCTTTGTGCTTCCTGTTCCTTCTCTTGTGGAGGCTTCCTATAACTAGGGCAGAGCCTGGGGGAAGGGGTGTCTGTTATGGCGCTGGTCTGGCTCAATACAAGGTGGTTGGCATCCCAAAGGAGGTGCAGGGGGCACGGGTTGCACTGGGTATCACCCTTGGAGGGGGGGTGTAACATCACACTGCCCAAGCCTCTGTTCCACCATCTTTGGCCCACTCCAGGCCCAGCTGCCTCGTGTTCTTACCAACAATCGTGTTTTTGCTGCTTGCCAATGAAGCGATTGGGCCCGTGGTGGGCCAAAGATCGCCAAATGGAGGCAGTCTGGAGGCGGGCCTTTTGCATTAAAAGCAATGCGGTAGTGCCAAAGTTGTGATTACTGAACTTCTGGGATGCCAAGCTCCTCCAGTTAAGCACTGTACTGATAAGCTTGGAGACCCCCGGTCTAAAAGAATGAAATTTACACTGAATATTAATCTTAAAGAGAATTGTCATAAAATGATGTATAGGTAGTATATGATTCCCTCTAGACTAGCAAGGATGTTTAAACATGTATCAAATAAGTGTTGGAAACACAAGATTCATCAAGGTTCTTTTTATCATATGTCATGGACTCGCGGTAAAGCAGATTCATACACAGATGCAGTTAATTTTAAAAGTGAATCTACAAATGAAACCGGAAGCATTTTTGTTGGGTGTGCTGGATGATTGCGTAGGGAAGGACTTCGAAATCTTGTTTTTATATATGACGACAGCAGCAAGAATACTATACACACGACACTGGAAATACCATCGGTCAAACACTGGTGGAAGAAGGTTTTGGAACTAGCAGAAATACACAGACTTACAATTCTAAATAAGGAGAAGTTAGTAAAGACATTTATAAAAAAAAATGAACCCACGTATTGTGTTGTTGCAGGAGAAAGAGAAAAATGATATAATGATTTGTGGTTTTGAAGAATAGAAAATAAATGATTGGCAAAGAGAGACAGTTTATTTTGAGAATGGTTGAAAGAGACTTTTATAATGTATCATGAAGATTAGGGTAGTCACGATCTTTATGAAAATGATGTGTTACTCTGTTTATGGTAATTTATAGAAAATTCTATATGTCTGAATTTTTTTCTTAATTTCTGTGTGTGTTAGTAAATAAATTGAAGGAGAGTCTTGCGCGTTAGGGTGGACACGTTGAGTGACCTTTAGGTTCTTCCAAATAAAGATGCGGAGACTTGTTCTAAACAGAACTTTGTATTTAGAACGTATTTACATAGAACAGCTTCATAGAAATCATATCAAGCTCTCTCTCTCTCTCTCCACACATCTCACTCCAAAGACAGCTCTTGACACACTAACACAGACTCACTGACATGCAGTCCAGTTACAGCCCGTACATAAATTGCAACATTTACCTGAACACATCACATGATCAGGTTCCCGCCTAAAAGCTCAGTTGCTAACTCATTTCAACTTGCAAATTAACCAAGTGTTCCAAATCATATCCCAACACCCCTCCAAATTTCAAGTTGAAATGATACACACATACATTATACCCAGTACATTACACACAGTACATCTTAAACCCTTTTTTTTTTTACACATCCTCTGACATTCCAAGCAACTTGCACATAACATTGTGCTTAACCTTGCAAATGCCCTTGTCATGATGTCAGCCTTGTCCTGTCTTATGCTGCAAATTACCATCACATAAAACTTTCTTCCTGGACACCCACCTGAAATCAATTACCTTCTTCTCAGGTGGCAACTGGCATTTCACAAAACCTTTATTACCCATGGCAGCTCTCCATCTTAGCTGCTCTGTTTGTGATTGCTCCAGCATTTCACCATAGCTCTGTGGCTCATATGTTACATAGCACACAGAAGCAGGTGAATAACGTTCTGGTGGCACACCTTTATTAATTCTTTCAGTTCTCCTAGGAGTTACAGGTATCTCTGTTTGCTCACCTTCATTTTCCTGGCTATTTACATTAATTGCAAGATCCAAATTGTCTTTCTCCTCATCCAGGTTCTGTGCCTCACTGTTAGACTCAGCCCTCTGCTGTGCTAACACTGGCCGCTGTGTCTGAGCATCAGAACCTTCTGGCAAATACACATGAGAATCCTTCACCCTTTCCCAATTCTGCTCCATGAAATTTGCAGACCTTGAGAAGGTGATTCTCCCTGAGCCAGGTAATGTGAAGCGGTAACTTTTACTCCCAGATTCGTAGCCCAAAAATATCATCCTTCTAGCTTTTGCTTGACCTTTACGTCTAATGGCCTTAGGTATATGGACGTAAGCACTGGAACCAAAAATTCTAAGGTGGGCTAGGGAAGGCTGTCTCCCATACAAAACATAATAAGGAATTTTGCCCAAAGCTGATGTCCACAGTCTGTTCAACAAATAGCACGCAGTCAGGGTCGCCTCGCCCCAATACATTTTGCTAAGCCCTGAATCTGCCAGCAAGGAACTTTGCATCACTTGCAGGGTTCTGTTCCTCCTTTCAGCCACCCCATTTTCTGCAGGCGTATATGGATTGGTCTTTCTGTGCTGAATGCCTTTCTGCCTCAGCCAACCTTGGAAGGCACCAGACAGGAATTCTGTTCCTCTGTCTGTCTGCAGAGCACAAACCTTGTGATTATACCTCCTCTCTGCAAAATTTACCCATTGCTTGAACTTGATAAAGGTCTCATCCTTGCTCTTCATTAAATACACAAAACCATACCTTGAAAAATCGTCAACTATAGTTAAAATGTATCTTGCACCACCCATAGATTTGCTTAATGGCCCAATCAGATCTGCGTGGACCAGCTGGAAGCACCTTTCAGAATTCCTTTCACTCTTTTTGCTTACAGGGTATGCAACAGATTTTGTAATTTTGCAAGTTGCACAGTCCAAATAATTGTTGCACTTTTTCAATTTTAAACCCTGTGCACAATTGTTCTTTTTAGTGCTGTAAACCCAGAATGTCCTAATCTCCTGTGCAATAAATGGATACAATTATCATGTTCAGGGGTGTTTGCAAACACATTCATACACTCCTGAGTTGCATTGTCTTTTGGAGCATCTTGCAGCATATATAGGTTCTCATTTTCTTTACCTTGCACACACACATCATTGCCTTTCATAATGTTGCACACATTGCCTTCAAATTGTACCTTGTACCCTTGCTTGCATAGGCAAGAAACACTGAGTAGATTGTGTTGCAGCTCTGGAACACAAAGAACTCCTTTTATAGACTCACCCAGGGAAGGCATAAAAATTTCTCCCTGACCCTTCACTGAGGTGCACACACCATTAGCCAAACTGACATGGGCTTTTGGTGTAGGCACCAGCTTAGTGAACAAAGCAGGGTCAATTGCAACATGCTGGCTAGCACCAGAGTCCACTAGCCAAGTCTGTTGGTCACTGTCTTGGGTCATCTTGACCACAGAGACTTTTGCTTCTTCCTTGCCCCTCCATGAGTTCAATCCTTTCTTTCTTGGGGGTCTTTCTTGTGTGCAGTCTCGTTGCAGGTGATTCTCAGATCCACATCTGAAGCACTTTCTGATGAAATGCACGCTTGAGCTTTTCTTCTCGGTGCTCTGGATCCTGCTTGCTGCTGGGTTGCTGCTGCTGCTGCTGCTGGCTCTAATCTTCAAATTCTCTGACCTTTTCTCCTCTTCCTCCAACAAATGCCCGGTCAGGAATGCCATGGTCAGTTCACTCTCTGGCATCGCCTCCAGAGTGAGCACAAATGTATCATAGCTAGAGTCCAGGGAGCTCAGCAATATACAAGCCCTTTGTGGCTCTGGAAAACTCATTCCTTTCTCCTCCAGCACTTGGAAAGTCTGTCTCATAAACAGCAGGTGTTCTTTCATGCTGCCTTCTGGTTGAAGCCGTGCTCTGTACAACTTTCTGGACAACATGATCTTGGAACTCATTGTGTCCCGCATGTACAGACTTCTCAAAGTCCTCCAACACTCATGGGCTGTCTTTATCCCTCTCACGTGCACCAGTTGGTCATCCTCCAGGGACAGTATCAACATGGCCAGAGCCCTCTCATCCAGTCTGGACTTTGCCTCATCATACTCATCTGGAGGGTCTTGGACGATGGTCCACAGCTGTTCACGACGCAGGAACATTTCTATCTTTGTGCTCCAGGCCATGTAGTTATTCCCTGACAGACGGGTCAAGGGAAAACTCGCCATGCTGACGTTGGTCTGCATGCTGACCTCACAAGATTCTTCTTCCTCGTCTCAGCTTCCTCCAACCTGGAACTGGTCACTGCTGGTCAACTCAATGTCCTTCTAACGGCCTGCTGGGCCCATAACCTGAAGGAGAGTTCGGCGCGTTAGGGTGGACACGTTGAGTGACCTTTAGGTTCTTCCAAATAAAGATGCGGAGACTTGTTCTAAACAGAACTTTGTATTTAGAACGTATTTACATAGAACAGCTTCATAGAAATCATATCAATCTCTCTCTCTCTCTCTCCACACATCTCACTCCAAAGACAGCTCTTGACACACTAACACAGACTCACTGACATGCAGTCCAGTTACAGCCCGTACATAAATTGCAACATTTACCTGAACACATCACATGATCAAGTTCCCGCCTAAAAGCTCAGTTGCTAACTCATTTCAACTTGCAAATTAACCAAGTGTTCCAAATCATATGAAAAAGGTATTTGCATCCTATTAGCATTCCCTTGCACCTGGCATTCTGATGTAGCCTACTTCTATAACCAAGAGGTTGCACATACCCATCATGGTAAGCTGTGATGAACTTTTCTTCTAGAAATCTGCCCAATCCCCTTTTAAAGGCATCCAGGTCAAATACCATCACCACATCCTGTGGCAAGGAGTTCCGCAGATTAATTACTTGCTGAGTATATAAGTATTTTCTTTGAATTTCTTCAAACTGAAAATACTCGGAGTATTTGAACTCTGCAAACCTGATGGAGTGACTTTCAGCATCCGTTCCCCCCCCTTATCCTAAAACTGCTCCTTTGTTTTGTTCAAAAGTTCTTGCAACAATTCTTTTTGTGGTTCTTCTCTGGCAAGTTCCTCAGAAGCTCAAGAACAGAATGGGCAAAAACATGGTCAGAGAGCCGGTCTTTGATTTAATACATCAAGGCAGACATAATAGGCAAATTTAAGAATGCTATACCTATTAGGAATGAATTAAGATAGTCCAACAAACCTATCCTCACTTACTTGGGAATAAGCACAATTGAACGTAATAGGACTTACCTCTGAGTAGACATGCCTAGGATTGGGCTGTTAGACTGACAAACCTACAGGAGGGTTAGGAGTTCAGAACCAAACATGGCTTGGAAGTGCATGAGTGGCTTTCTCAATGCCACAAAGTGTCAACTGCTGCAGGAATGCTGCATGATTGGGGCCATTAAAATATCAAATTAAAATCATCTGAAGGCAGAACTGATGTGAATGATAGGGGAATACGGGCTTTGCTTTGTTAGGGTGGCTTTCTATTTGGAATTAAATTGGTTTTAAAACAAAAGAGAAGGCGGTGGAAGAGGTCTGTGCACAGGCAGGGCCGGCTCTAGGAGCGGTGCAGTCCAGTGTGGGGCATTCCTCTGGGCCCCCACCCTCCCCGTGGGGCCCACACCAGCGTCGTCATCCGCAAATGAACTCCCGGAACGCTGGGAGGGACTTACGTGGGGCTTCGCTGTGATTGGCTGCCCGCCTGTTTCTTCTGCGGCTGCCCTGGCCTCGAGGGGTGCCTGCTCGCCGGGGGAGACAGGTGGGGGGCGCGCCGGGTGCCTGGGCAAGCAGCGGGGGGCCGCGTCAAGCGGGGGCAGCTCCCCTCGAGGCCAGGGCAGCCACGGAATGAAACGGGCGGGCTGCCAATCACACAAAAGTCCCGCCCACGTCCTTCCCAGCGTTCCAGTAGTTCATTTGCAGATGACAATGCTGGCCCACACACACCAAGAATAGTGCTTGTGCTGCCACACACAAAGTGTGGCACCTGGAAATAGTTAGTGGTGGCATGAAGACATCACCACCAGCTGCCTCCTGGAGAACAATTTTGGGCTGTTTGGAGGCAGAGGTAGGCGGGAGGGCCCAAGGCAAAGCTGCTCTGCTCACCCCACTGAGTGACAGCCTGCAGAGATCCCAGCTGCAGCTGCACATGATCTGCTCACGGTGTTGGTATGGGGCCCCCGAAAGTGCAGGGCCCAATGTGACGACATTGGTAACATTGGCTTAAGGCTGGCCCTGTGCACAGGAACCTCTCTGTTCTTTGAGTGACTCCACAGAAGAGACTGCAGGTAGTGTGACAGCCCTCTGCCATCAGGCACTGAGCTCTTCCTTGGCTTCAGCAGGCGGTTCCTCTGATGGCTGGCAAGGAACCACCGAGCCCGAGATCAAGGTCATGATCAAGATTGCGAGAGCGATTCCTCCAAAGGAATTTCCCCGCCCATTCAGAAACAGAGATAGCATCCTGGTCTTCAGTGGTCAGCTCTCATAATGGCTATGACTTGATTTTCTGCAAAAAGATTCATTTATTTGATTTAGGAGACAGCAGAAAATTAGGTGTCAGTGAGGTCATTCCTTTAGCGGAGTGCAGAGTCCCAGGGGATCTGCAACAGGATCTATTGGGTTGCCCTGTAATAGGGTTGTATATGCAGTAGTATAGAGTTGCTAGGATAGGTTCACACTGGCAAAACAAATTGGGTTGTTGCATCCATAGAAAGTGAATGCCCCATTGAAATTGACAAACATTAGTCATGACTAATGTTGAAGTTCCATTCATTTCCATGGGACTAATGTTCTTTGGATATACAGCACAACTCTTTGGATTTCTGGCACAAGTATAGCCATTGTAGCTACAGATTGATTAACTTCATTCTGCTTAGTTTTGTACACTTTTCATCACACAGATCTAAAGTGGTTCTGACAACATAATCAGGAAAGCTATAACAAGGAGAACTTTTTGCCACAATCCCCTAGGGCCTAGGCCTAGTCTCTGTACACCTTTGCAACCAAGCCTGATGAAACAGCTGCACATTAATCCCCTGTGTCTCCTATCTCCACCTCCCTCCTTATTCTCTGGTGTCTTTTTCTAGGCTGTAAGCTCCTTGGGGCAGGGACCTGCCTCTTGTGCGGAAAAAACCACACAATCTTCCCATGTACTATCTATTCTAAAGATTTTTCTCTTGTATTTCAGCCTCTGAAAAGCCCACCCAGGTACCCAGAGGGGGTGCACATCAATTGAAGTATACAGATACAATGATAAAAACATAAGCAAAAAGATCTTCTTTCTTCCCTTCCTCTTCATAAGGCAAATTGGTGTTTCTGTGGCCACTGTGAGGGAAGAGGGCATGGTCCAAGTTTTTCAAAGGCGACAGCAGGAAGTGGTGATGATGGAGGGAGGTTCTTTGCCTTGTTGGCCTTTTCTCTCCTCCTTCCTCTCCTCACAATGCAGTTTACTGTGCATCTGCTCCTTGGTTGCCTCCGTTGTGTCTGTTTCTTGATTGTGAGCTCCTTGGGGCAGAGACCTGCTGTTTCATCTGTTTGAGCTAGCCCAAATCTGAGGCCTGGTGAAGTGTGCTGCTTTGAGGGGTGGGTTGGGTGCCATCTGCTGGAAGACAACCCCACATCCTGCTTCTGCCCCCCTTCTTTTGCACCCGGGCCCCAGCCTTCTTTTGCTCACTATGCTTGAAGCAAGAGGAAAAGAGGGGGGCCTGACCAACTCCTGTTCCTCTAGCACTGCTGTTGAAGACTGTGGCAGTGGTGCTGGAGGAGGGAGCTGTTCCTGTGATCCAATCATCTGTTAACCCTCCCGCCTCCTCTCTGACACTTCTGCAAAATATGCCTAAAGATCAGTGGAGAGGCTGTGCTCCCATCATCCTCCCTGCCTGACCTGTTTCCAAGAAGAGGTGGGTGGCCCGACGAGCAGGAGGGCAGTGCTGACAAGGGGCAAGGGAGGAGTGGAGAATTTGGGTGCTACCTTAGCTTGGATTAGGCCTGGTTGTAAAGTGCCCTGTTACCAAATCCATTAATAGTAAAACTACTATAGGACTACTAAGAACACATTAAAGGCATGCCCCGGTATCCACTGGAGTTCCATTCCCTACCCCACCGTGGATGCCTGAAACTGTGGATACTGGGGATGCCTTTTCGAAGATAGGGGGACATAAGTGGTTTTGCTGCAACAAGGTAAAGAAAACGAGATTTGTTTAATGTTCCCCTATCTTTTTAATACATGTCCCAGTATCTGCGGTATCTGTGGATACCTGAAACCGTGGATACTGAATCAGTGGATATTGGGTCATGCCTGTATATTGTGGTCTTGATGATTCTCTGCTTAACTAAAAAGTCACAACAGGCAATATTTTTATGAGGAAGTTTTCAAAGAAGTGAGCAAGCTTCTGAATTCCTCAGAACGCTTTGTCAGGCTGGATTTTTGGCAGGTGGCTGATGGGGATGTGGCCTTTTTGGGGGTGGTTTTGTGGCCCTGGAGCAGGAGCTTACTCCCCCCCAAAAGGTTGCCTGTATGCATTCTGTTTAGGTTTTGGTGTCAAGTTAACCCTGTGCCAACTCTGAGGATGCTATCTTATTCCTCTTGTTGTCGTACACTGATATACTGGTATTGCTCAGAGGATGCTATCTCATGTTCTTGTTATCTCCCCTTGGCGTTCTGCTTTCCTGCTGGTTTTAAGGTGGTACTTTGTTTTTTCATTTCTTGCTTTATTGAATTACATTTCATGATTTAACTCTCTCTCTCTCTCTCTCTCTCTCTCTCTCTCACACACACACACACACACACACACACACACAGAGAGAGAGAGAGAGAGAGAGAGAGAGAGAGAGAGAGAGAGAGAGCACCTCATGCAGGAAGATTTACTGAGAATTAGTAAGATATTAATCAAACCCTGGAACACTGATCAATAAAATGATGTTGATTTACAGCTAATCTCCTTAAAGGAAATGTAAAATCTGAAATGTACTTTTAAAGGGTTGACTTCAAAATGGTTTGTTTTTTTTAAATCCTAATACCAGTGGCCTTTTGAAGAGGAAAAGAAAAAAGATGAAAGTGCAGCAAGTCCTCTTTTAAAGTTGTTTTGTTTAAAGTCATTTCATTATAAAAGTTGATGAGGAAAAAATTGATTCCTAGTTGGGACCACTGACTGTGTGGATTTTGCATACTCCAGGCCAGAGAGAACCCACATTTTTTTTTCAATGTTTAATATTAGAAGTGTTTGAGGTCTTTATTTAGAAATTTGCTGATGTTTTTTGTGATTAGTAATATATTCATATTTAGGAAGGAACGTAACTCTTATTTATGTTTATCAATTAGCCTATTGTAAACATGGTTTCGCTTCAAGATGCAGTTTCCAAGAACCTATCGACAACTTTAAGTTCAACTTTGCTGAACTGAGATGAATACAAAAAGGCAATCAAAATGGACTATCTCAATACATTGGAACAATTTTTTTATTCCATTTCGTTTGAACGGAATTGAATTTTGGATTCAATATTTTGGACGAACATATGCAATTAGTGTTGAATTATGTGAATATCTGTAGATGTGTTTGGGTCGGCAATCTTGTGTACAGTACACTAACCACAGATCAGATGTGTCTTGAATGTAATTTGTGGATAGGGCTGTTGAAGTTTGGTCCAATCCTGAATTTAGATAGTTTTGCTAGGTTTTCTCTGTGTTTCATATTCCGCACAAGTGTATCAACCTTTTTCCAGTTATCTGAAAGACAAATTTTTGCCACTGTTGGTAGTTGAATTACTGTATCTAGGTCAATTTCAAACCATTTTATAATGGGTTATAATGGATAATAGACAAAAATAACTTCGGGACTCTTTTTAGTTAAAAAACCAAAACCTTAGTGCTATGTTTTAAAACATGGTCTTCAATCTATAACATTTTATTCTTTGGATGTTCTCTTGTGAAATAAATTTAACACAAACTGAAAAGCAAAGTATAACTACCTTAAATGAAAGATTGCATTTAAAATCTGTCTTGTTTAGGCAGGTTAATACTATATAGACAAAAACCTCTATATAATTTAGGAGTAATTCCCATAGCAATGTATGGATGTGAGAGCTGGACCATAAGAAAGGCAGAGTGCCGAAGAATAGATGCTTTTGAATTATGGTGTTGGAGAAGACTCTTGAGAGTCCCCTGGACTGCAAGGAGATCCAGCCGGTCAATCCTACAGGAAGTCAAGCCTGACTGCTCCCTGGAAGGACAAATCCTGAAGCTGAAGCTCAAATACTTTGGCCACCTCATGAGAAGAGAGAACTCTTTAGAAAAGACCCTCATGCTGGGAAAGATTGAAGACAAAAGGAGAAGGGGGCGGCAGAGGATGAGATGGTTAGATAGTGTCACCGAAGCAATGAACATGAAATTGGGCGAACTCCGGAAGCTAGTGGAGGACAGGGAGGCCTGGCGTGCTGTGGTCCACGGGGTCGCGAAGAGTCGGGCACGACTTAGCGACTGAACAACAAGTCCCATTGAATTCAGTGGAGCTTATGTCTGAGTAGACATGCCTAGGATTGAGGTTTAAGACTTTTTTATGGGCAGGAAGTGGTGGTACTGGGGGGGGGGAGCAAAATGCTACATTTTGCAGGAAGCATGAGCTCCTGTGTAAAGCGCCCCCCTTCAGAGTCATTCATGGCATGGAGACTTTGTTCTCTGAGCTCTGAAGGTGAGGGGGAGGGGGCATTTTGCACAGACTCCTGCAAATTTTAGGATCTGGCATAGCGTGCATTCAACGCATGTTTGGCTGCGGCTGGAACTCACCTTGGGGCAAGGGGTCGTTTATCCCCTTATACCTGGGGTAAGTGCCAGCCAGCTCCATGGGGCTGCTCGGATCTGCGCTAGCGAAATTGCTGGCGCTAGTCCCAAATTAGAGCCAGCCAGCCCAGGGCCAGGAGACAGGGATAAAGATGCAGCCGAATAGCCTGATCCTCTCCCCCACCCCAGGCCTGTTTGCCCATGGCGCCTCCTGGCTGACGCAGATGTGCCTTAAGGCATGATTGCAACAGCCCTGGATGCACAGCACATGTGTGGACTTAGGAGGCACCTTGGATTGCACTCTGAATACACAGTATATCATCATTTGTAAGCATACTGATTGCATCTGCCACCTTATGTGCACTTACCTGGGAGGAAGCCCCACTGAATAAAGAGGGATTGGCTTCTGAGGTCTTCCTATTCACCTCTCTTTGGAAGTAAGCCACATTGAACTCCATAGCCTTGCTTTTGAGGAAACACACAGGATGCCCCTGTTTCCGGAGGAAGGGCCACAACACTACCAGATTCATTCAGAATTGGACCATGTTGACTCATTCTGGAGAAAGCTAGACTCATACAACGGCAAATGTGAGTTCCCTTATGATTGTGGTTTTATGTTGGTTCTCAGGAAAATGTTTACTTTTGAGATGTGCAATTTTGAGAACAAAAGAGCCTTGGAGCACCTTAAAGACTAACCCAGTGTTTCTCAAACTGGGTCACGACCTGGGTCATGACCTGTAGTCAAATGAGTTGCGGAGAGCTGGGAGCAGCCATCTTGGAAGCTGCTGACCTTACTTTTGCTATATTTCTTTTCTGAAGGTTTAAATTTTAAAGTGAGGTTTTTAAAAAAAAAATTTTTTTTTTTCAGTTCAGTGCTTTTACATAATATTTTGTCCTAATCTTGCTTTCTGTCAGGGATGTTTCATGGTTGTGGAAAAAAAAAATCCAAGAAACTACACTAATGAAGATGCTTCAAGTTGATCTGTTGTTGCTGGGCGGTCTTAGTGGGACATGGGTCATCTGGGGGGGCCCTTTTGACTGTGCCGCCACCAGGAGAGGTGAGGGGTGGCGGCCAGGAATAGGGCCTTCTCGGTGGTGGCACCCCAACTTTGGAATACCCTCCCCTTAGAGTTAAGAACTGCTCCCTCTTTGGCGGTATTTCGGCGGGGGCTGAAGACCTTTTTGTTTCAGCAGGCTTTTAGTTGCTGACAGGCTGGCTGGTCTTTGCATTCTTTTATATTTCTGTACTTTTATGATCCATGGGATGATTGTTATACTTTTATATTGTATTTTTATATTGTTTTTAATTATTGTTTTTAATTATGATGTATTTTATTCTGTTTTTAACTTTGTTTTTGTAATGCTGCCTTGAGTGCCTTCGGGCAGAAAGGCGGGGTAGAAATTCAATAAATAATAATAATAATAATAATAATAATAATAATAATAATAATAATAATAATAATAATAAT
>JAJKFI010000116.1:3917985-3936820 GCA_029204185.1 Lerista edwardsae
GGTCTCCAAGCCCCCAACTCTGCTACTATTTACACAAATACACAACATATATTTGGCAGAAACATCATCCTGATTTCCCAAGTCTTGCCTTTTGGGGGGGATGCATTGTAACAATTTTTCAGTACAGGTAGATTATTTATCCTTTATCTGGATGTCTGAAATCCAGACTATTCTGCAATCCAGGCATTTCTGTCCAAGTCTTTTTTTTTTTAAACTTTCTAGTGTAGTGAACACTAGAAGATCTTGTGCTCCTTTCCACGTACAGGCTGTTCTCTGCTCTGTGTTGTGTGTGTGCCATTGTTGAAAAATTTCAGAGGCCAGCAGACCCTTGAATGGATAAACAGTGAAAAGAGCAAGAGGAATCATTTCTCATTATACGTATGCAGTTATTCTGAAATTCAGACACCTTCCCATTCCAAGCAGTCCAGATAAGGAAAACGCAATATGTATGACTTTCTTGAGCTGTTGTTATGCTTCAGTACTTTGCTTCCCACCCTCACCCCCTTACCAGCTCTATCAGGCAAGATACTATTCTTTATCATGCCTGCATGTAAAATGTGTGTGCATGAACTTCAAGGCAAGAAGCCATCCACAGCTGCTATTTTGCCTGCTGGCAAGGCTTTTGAATTGTTGAGAATATATTGTAGGACAATCATGTCTTTCAAGAGGATCTTTAATTTAAAAAAAAAGCAATGCACATCCTCTTAGATTTTAAATTGGTGCAATTCCGAGTATTCCAGAGTAAATAAAGTCCTCAGATGGAATAGAGCTTTCAACAATGTGCAGTTTGCATGGGAGCCTTGGGCAGAGTGTTGCATGTATGTCCCTGATTGCATAGATTGTATGAAGTTGCGTTTCACTGAATCAAACCTCTGGTCCATCCAGCTTAATATTGTCAGTGCTGGCTGGCAGCAGCTCTTTGAAACCTTACAGTTTCAGACATGAGTCTTTCCCAGTCCTACTATTAGATGCTGCCAGGGTTTGAACCTATCTTCTGCATCCATAGCAGATGCTCTGTTGTTGGGTTGTGGCCCCATCCCCATAAATGTTGGAAACTGTGAACTGTGGGAGGTATGTCTAGTGACCATCCACAAAACCACAGTAGACACTTGCAGCGACAAAACATAGTGTTGGGTCTGAATGCGATGACTGTTCAAGCCACAGGGCTTGATCAGCATTGGCTCATTTGCATCTGCACACCTGAGCATCAGACCATGAACATGTATTGGGGAAGTGACCCATCGCCTGCATCTACAGTCCTCTTCGCCTGTTGGTAACACTTATTGAGGAAGCAAAACCACTGTCAGCCTTGGAAGGGCTCCTTATTCTTCCCTGGTTTTGCATGTTTAGTTGATGAGCAATGAAAGAAAACCTCATACCATGTAGGTCCATTGCTTGAACATCTGGTCCTAGGCTGAGAAGTGAAACACATAGTATTAATAGCCAGGGAACTAATGTCATAATATGCCATGGGGGAGAGGCTGTTGCTCATTGGTACAGCACATCTTTTGCACACAGAAAGTCTCAGGTTCTATCTGCAGGTAGGGTAGGCTGGGGAAAATTATGCTGTCTCCTCTGTCTTGAAGAGCTGCTACCAGTATGAGGCTTGGACCAATCTGGCCCAATGGGCGTTGGGGAGCTGAAGCATGCCTGCTCATCTGGCACTCCATCCTTATACCCTCCACTACTGATACAGCATCCCAGACACTGGCCTGCACATATAAGATCCTGAATGTATGTACGTAGGATGCCTTACATGTATAGGATTTGCACATATATAATATCCTACACAGGTATGATCTAAATATGCTGTTTAGATTTCAATTACCTTTGCCCTTTCTTAACACTGCTGGTTTTGTAGTTTATTATTATTTTAAGGGTTATTTTAATGTTTAAGGTTGTTTTAATGTTTATATATAAATTATTGTTTTAAATTTGGTTTTATGATTGCAAATCACTTTGGATGCCCTTCAGGGAGAAAAAAGCGAAATAGATTTGAAATAATATGTAGATCCTTTATTGGCATATATACATAACAACATTAAACATTGTTGTTATACAAACATCATTGTTATACAAATAAATAAATAAAGAACACCATAATAAACAAACAAACAAACAAACATAAATAAATAAATAAATAAATAAATAAATAACAACAACAGTGTTGGCCCAAATCACAAGGTCAATTCCTGGATTTCTACACACATGGGCTGACTTCAGAATTTCCATCCCTAAATAGAGGTGTGAGGATAGTGTCCAGTCCAACTCCCTTTCAGGAGATGGGAAGGACCAGGCAACAGATTTCCAGAAAAATGGATAGCAAACAAGCATAGAAGAGCTGTGTGCATGTGCAGGAGCTGCCGAGATAAAGGATTGCATGTTGATCTGAAATGACCAGACAGTTCTTTTGCTGCAGAGCTCAAGTTTTCTTGCCATTGTAAAATCCAAAATCTTATTTTGCAGTAACCTATGACAAAATTTTGCTGCGACAATGGAGCACTCCCTGGAACCACCAGGGGCTTTTGGCGAACTGACAATTCCGTGCAACAACAAGGCCGTGCTTCCTTGCAGCGCAGGCGGCCCTTTGCGGCGGAAGCGAGAGTTCACCCCTGAGGAGAAAAAGGATATCGTGTACTGGAAGAAGAGGCTGAAGAACAATGAGGCCGCCAGGCGCTCCCGCGAGAGAAGGCGCTATAATGACTTTGCGATGGAGAGCCAGGTGATGGCGCTCCGTGAGGAGAACTTGTGCCTTCGTGTGGAGCTTCTAGATCTGAAGACCCGGTTTGGACTCATTAACCTTGATGCCTACACCCCTCGTGCTCAGGACAGCCCGCATGTCCAAGTCCATTCTCGCTTCCAAGATGGCTGCTGGTTTATGGCCCAACACACTGCTCCCTTCACACAAGGACCTGTGGATTTCACATACCTCTCCAGAGAACTCCTCAGACAAGAGCCTAACCACATTCCCTCGATCAAGCAGCATGGTTTGAGCTCCTGGGCTGCAAAGAGTCACAGTGAATCCACTTTCACATCCACCTTCTCACCAACTTACCTCAACTATCACCTCCTTCAGAATTACTCCTGTCATTTCCCTGTGCTTGAGAGCTCTCCTTTTCCAACAGTTTTGCCAAACAAAGCTGAGGTGGGGAAGGGAGACTCTCAAATCACCTCAGATGAAGGAGATGTACAACAAGTGACCAAAATTCCCTCTCACAGGTTGACTGAAGCTTCTGAAAAACCCCGGGTGGTCCAAACAGCTCTGCCTCATAAACTGAGGGTTAAGACTAAATATTTCAATTTCTGGGATGACGGGAGCCTCAGTAGACATCATAAACCAGGAGTAGAGATTGCTGGCTTGGTATTTGAAAAACAACCTAAGGCATACTGATAATCTTCGGGAATAGTGAAGAAAAGGAATTAGAACAGTTGTTCTTAGACCTTTTAGCACCGGGACCCACTATTTAGAACGTCAATCTGTCCAGGACCCACCAGAAGTGATGTCATGGCCAGAAGTGCCGTTATTATGACTCCAGAGTCTGCTGCTTTCCTGAGAATGCAGCAAGAAGTTGGGTTATTTCTCAGTCATTTTCCAATAGCAAAGTGAATTGGAAAGAAAAAATAGCCTATTTACAACCTTGACACAAGGAAAATAACCACAGAGCCCTCCCCCTTGCTGGCATCCCATCTTCCCATATTTTCACACCTGAAATTGGCTTGCAACCCACTGGTGGGTCCTGATCCACAGTTTGGGAACCAGTAAATTAGGATATTATGTTGTGAGATAGTTGTGAGACAACACACCTGAAGAGGGCAGACGTATAAGGATACTCCTGAAATGGTCCTCATGGAAATGCTCTCCAGATTTTGGAGTTCCTATTTAATCTTATTTCCAAAATGGGACTGATGGATTAGGAATCACACACTAGAAACTTACTCAAAAGGGAAAAATTGGGACAAAACAGGGCTAGTGATCTACCAGAGATGGAGATCCCAAAATGGGGGCTGACTCTGTTAAATAAGAACAACTAGAACAAATGCTCAGGAACAGTTCTTCATGTGGGGGAAAAGAGAGGCATTGTTTCCCTGAAGGTGCAATCTTAATCAACTTTACAGCACTAACATAGCCGTGCCAATGGGGCATGTGCCACAGCATACAGTAGAGTAGTAGTCACAGAGGCTAACTGGAGTCACAGAACCCTGCTAACTGGGCAAGAGGCACTTTTTCAAGTGGCGTTCCCTTATATTTAGCAGGAGGAGAGTAATTGTCCCTCTTCACCCCTGTGCAGCGTCTGTGCAGCGTCACAGTTGCTGGTGGTGTTCTGCATTTTTTCTAAGATTGTGAGCCCTTTTGGGACAGGGAGCCATTTAACTTTATTATATGCCTGTAAATAGCTTTGTGAACTTTGTGTTGAAAAACGATATATAAATAGTTGATTGATTGATTGATTGATTGATTGATTGATTGATTGATTGATTGATAGGCCTCTTCAAGGTAAGGGAATGTTTTGCCTTTACCCTGGTGCTAGAAAGTTGGTTAGGATTGAGCCCTCAGGGAGACGCATGGCATTTTGTGCATATTCCAGAGCATTCTACATGAGATGCCAGACAGCAAATGTTGACGATCCTCATTTTGAGTTTGCTTTCAGCTCTGCCAGATCTCTATTATGCTTTCTGGTCCAGAACATTTCCAAATAAAGATTTTTGTGTTGTTGTGTTGTTGTGTAAACGCAATTGTGTTACTATTTGTGTGCTCTTTCTCCGTGAAAGGAAACCACCAGAGCTGCTCTCAGCTTGCCATCCCTTGGGGGGAATGGACCTGCTGAGCAAGGGCCAGAGATATGGGAAATTGATAAGTACCTGTGGTGAGGAGCTCTGTCCCCTTCTTGCAAGCAGAACAGACCATGGGAGAATGGCTTCTTGCAAGCAGAACAGACCATGGGAGAGACGTGTTGTGGTGGTTGTCACCACAAGACAAAAGCAGACACACGCTGGCCGAAGACAAGAGGCCTAAACTGGGTTGTCTTGCTTACCACAATGACCAATTTCAGGTTGCTGGGAGGCTTCAGAGTCATTCCAGCAGAGTTAGAAAACCCAAAGAGGCCACCTTGTGAAGCTGCTCTCCCAGTTTAACAGAGAGTCCCCCAAACTGGGAGATCCCTATAAAACTGGTCAGTTGTGGGACATGATGATCCCAAAGATGTGGTCACTTAGCTGAACTAAAGATGTGGTGACTTGCTCCCACCTAGTTGAACTAAGACCAGGTAGATAAATCAGTATGAGTCAAGATGTTTGTTAAAAAGCAAAGACATTTAAGCAATGGATTGAAAATGCAAGTGATTAAGAACAGGGCTCTGATCATCTAGCAAATAGGGCATGGTTCTCAAACTGTTTAGACCGGGACCCACCTCCTGAGTGCAATGCAAGGCTGCTTTCAAAGACCTATTGCTGCTTCCCGACCCTCTGGAAATCAAGTACCTATTGTCCAATGGAGCATCTGAATCAGTGGTGAAATTCAGCCAGTTCTCACCAGTTCTGCAGAACCGGTTGTTAAGTTTAGGTTGGGAGAGGGAAGAAAGGCAGCGGCTGTCCTGAAGGCCGCCCTGAAGGACATAGAACCGGTTGTTAATTTATTTGAATCCCACCACTGATCTGAATGACAGGTACTGAATCTACCTAATAGCAGTAGAGTAGCTAAGGGATCTGGCACCTGGAAGCATAAAAATGTTCAACACCCCTCAGAGTGTTAATACCCCCTGGGGTCAGATGCCCAGAACACCCCCCCCCGGGAGTCTGGGAGGTGGTTTCAAGCACAGGAAGGCCACATGAGGAAGCCTCCCTGAGCCTAAATGGCCTGTTCAAGGCCTTAGAAAGGAACATCTGGTCTCCAGCAGGCCTTCTGATCTGGCTTCCAGGCTTTAGGAGGTCTGCTGGGAGCCACCGTCTGCTTTGGGATCCGCCATCATGGGCACCCCCTCAGTTTGGCACCCCCTCAAGGGGCGTGGTACCTGAGGCAATGCACACACCCCTGCCCACCTCAGTATGCCACTGCCTAATAGACTCCAAATTTACTCTCTGAGTAATAATCACACAGACCGTATGCCTAGCCTATGCAAACACATTGATTTATTGGTTTCCTTCCTGTCCATCTCAGCCATGAGCGACCCTGGGGGTTCACCCAGCCCATTTCAGTAGCACTTCCGGTGGACAATATACGGCCCATGCTCTTCATACTGCTCCTTCCTAATCCAACATGGTTGGAAGTTCTTCAGGGATGCCAGAATGGAGCCTCCAGTCCAGACGGAATAGTGCCTCAATGGATTGGCTATGACTTTCACTTTTGTGTTAGTCTGCATACCAGTCATGAACTCATGAGTAAACCTCTTTTCAATGCCCTCAAAGAGGGACGACCCCCCACATAATATGATGTTTTCATACATTTCCTTCCGGGATTCTTCAGGGACTTTCCTTGCACTTCTTTGGGCCATGCCGTGGATTCCAACAAGGGTGAGGCCAGGCATCTGCGGAGGGTTGAATAACATCTCTGGGCATTGGAATCTTTCTTTCCCCAAAGTGATAATCTGGCCATCGGGCAACTGGTAGTCCACCATGTATTCCCTCTTGGGCCGATTCCACTCGGTCTCAAAATTGATGGCGACATAACAACATTTTCGTTTGATGTCGTCAATAATATCCAGCATTCTCTCGTCAAAGTAATGCCCCATGTCCTTAAGGAGATCCATCATGAAAGTTGTCAGGTTGGACCCAGCAATGTCCATTCTCTCCGTGGCATGCGGCAAGTTGTACCCCTGATGGACAGGCACAGTGTGAGTCACTGAAAACCCAGTGTCTACCACCAAGCCACTAATTTTGCCATGGGCGTACACTGACAACACAGACTGATAGGCCACATACATTCCTGGAGAGTTGAGTGACTCAAAGACAACCTCCACCAACTTCTCTCTGTTCGTAGTTGGGCAGAGTGGAGGATCGGACATTAAGAGTGCATGGTCTTCCGGTGCAACCCCAAGGCCATGGTAAAAGAGATGTCTCCAAAGGACTTCTGCTGCTTCCCAATCTATGATTATACCATGCCTTACTGGCCAAATGAGATCAAGGTCAGGTTCTAACCTTGCTTTTTCCCCAACAAATGTATCTGGCCGTTCTCTTCCGCATCTCAAGGATTTCTCTGTAGGGTGTCCAACCAAAGTCCCAATGACAGCCTGGGGAGTCTGTTGACCTGCAAACCCAGCTTTACATGTTCCAGAACCGGTATCGATCACAACAGCTCCTGTCTTGACAACTGAGCGCGCTCTATCTGGGGTATTTGATCTCACTGAGACACCTCTCTCTCTTGAAGTTCCTCTAGATCTAGACCTAGACCTAGACCTTCGTGATTGGCTCATTGAACGTCCTGGGGAAGGGGTCCTTGTCCTCATTTGTCCTGAGCTTACTGACCTCATCCCTGGACTCCGTGATCGTGAAGTCCCAGGACTCTTTGGCCTGCCACTTCTGAACGACATTTTCAATGGACTCCAGTGCTGCTTTTCACAAGATCAACCAGTGAGCTTCACTTCCAGAGTGCTGAGGAGCCGCTTGCCCCTGCTATTGTCACAAAGAGAATTATGACATCTCACCAGCAGCTTGGTTAGATTTGTTTAAACCAGGCAATAGATATTGTCCATTGTGACTGATGGCTTCTCGCCGAACATTGTTTGGGAAACTGGGTCAATCCACTGCCCTGCTGTCTTCTCTGCCGAATGGCTTTGAAATGTTCTACAGAAACAATGGACCATGAGCTAGAATCCTGGAACCTTAAGGACAGACAGAACATCACGCATCATTCAGGCTATCTCCCTTGGGTTGATCTCTACCAGAATGTGTTTGGGGACACTGGGGCTCCTTAATGAGAAGATTAGTCATGGAGGACAACAGGCCCTAAATGACACTACAACTAATCAACGACTATCTGCAACCATCCAGGATTAGGTGGGTGATGGCTGGAGGGAAGGCCTTTTTTTGGTCATGGTATCTTCATATGAACTCAAGGAAACCCCCCCCCCCTCCAAAAAAAAAACCCAACCACCTTCAAGAACAGCTTCAGTAACAATTGGAAAGCCAACATGGCAGAGACTTTTTTGTACTTGTAATTTTACGGAACAGCACACTGCATCAGCCCTTAAAAGTATCATGTTGCCTTTGACAGCTGAGTAACACTGGGGTTCAGAGTTGTACAGGCAGAGATCAGGCAGGCAATTATGGATAGGAGGACTGCAACCTTTACGTCGCTGCCATTGGTAAACAGTTGGGAGAAGAAACCACATGACCTTCTCGTTCACTAGAAAAACGCAAAGCCACTCAAGGCACAATCCCAGTCCTGGGCTGGAATAGGCAGGTCAACACGCCTGCCCCATATCCAGGCCAGGGCTCGGAGGTGTTGCCGTGTTACCTGGGAAAATATTCCTCTTCCCCTGGGTAACATGCAGTGGCCCGGATGGAACTACTCAAAGCTCTGCCTCCAGAATTGGTGGTGCAACTTTGAGCAGCTGAATTGGGGCCCCAGGCCAGATCCTGGCTCCTCCCCCCTCCCCAGGCCAGGCCACCCATGAGCCCGCCCATTCCCTGCCTCCCCTCACCCCTTTCTGCCTTTCCTCCCACCCCAAGACGCCTCCCGCAGCCCTCCAGAAGTCCCTATGCTGGCCTAAAAAGGTTGGCCTTGCCTTTGGCCCTCTGAGCCCGGGCAATGGGGCAACATCTGTGTGTTGGCCCAACCCAATTGAAACTGGTGCAAATGCACTTTACGGCGTGTTTGTGACAGCTGAAGGCCGGCATAAGGGACTTGTGACAGCCTTTCGGCTGGTTTGGATCATGCTGCCCAAGAGTTGGGTTGACAGTACAGTAGATCAAGATGAGCACAAGGCAGCACCATACATTCCAAAACTGTAGTACTGCAGTACTGTAGCTTGTGATAAGAACATGCACATTGGTTAAACACCGTCTCATGAGTTCATGGCAAAGGTGACTCTTGCTGCTTAGTAGCCAAAATAGCTAAATGGAACCTGCAAGCTCAGAGGCAGTCTACCTTTCAATACCAGATACTGAGGACAAGTGATATGGGATGGCTTCTCATGCAATCATTATCTTTGGTGTAGTTAGCAGTAGGACATATTAGCTGAGCAATAGTTACAGTGACTCTTAAATGAGTCAGCAGAGGGCAGGAGAGATTCAAATTATTGCAGGTTAACTAATTATTGTGGCCTTTAACTCATATGCTTGGTGTGTATTGGAGATTTCAGGCACAATGTCATCTGCCCAACACCAGATTGTGCAGGATGGCATTCATGTTTCTACAGCTTTTACGACATGTGCCTAAATGTTGAAAAGTTAGCTAATTCTGAACTAGCAGACAACGTTCTTATCTTTGAATTTTTGCCATGAAATGTAAGTAATCAAGCAGATGTACTTATGCCCAATCGTGTTTCAATTCCATGGTATTCCATGAGTCCTGAACTATTAGACTGGCAGCCCAGGCCTATGGGCTGTTTGTGACATTGGATCAATTGATCCTATATCATAAATGGTGCTGCAAATGCACAACCATTGATGTAGTTACTGGTAGAAATGGCCAGCCAGAAGAGCCAGAAGAGCCTGGATAATCAGCTGGCCCAGACAAGGTGGTTGAGGGGTGGCTTGTGGGTGGTTCAGGGAGAGATGTGGGGAGAATGGGCAGGGACCAGGGAATGGGCTGGAGGGGGTGGATCTTGCTGGCTAAAGTATGTGCTAGACAGGGGCGTATCTAGGGTGTGGCAGGGGGTGGCACAAGCCATGGGCGCCATCTTGCAGGGGGCGCTGTTCGCATGGCGCCCCCCCAAATGGTGCCCACGGCCCGCCCGCTCCCGCCCAGGCCCTGTGCAGCATTCTCCTTGCTCCGGCTGGCCTTAAAGAGCCAGCCGGAGCAAGGAGAATGCACTGCCTCCCGGCGCCCCCTCCCGCTTCTCAAGGGGGCGGGGGGCGGGGCGCCGCCACGTTCTGTTCGCTCCTGCCGGCTCTTTAAGGCCGGCACGAGCAAACAGAAAGAACGCGGCCTGGGCGCCGCATTCTGTTCGCTGCGGAGCGAACAGAACACGGCGCCCCGGCCACGTTCTTTCTGTTTGCTCATGCCGGCCTTAAAGAGTCGGCAGGACGGAGCGAACAGAACGCGGCTGGGGCGCCGCGTTCTGTTCGCTGCCACCGGCCCTTTAAGGCCACCGGCAGCAAACAGAACACGGCGCCCCGGCTGCGTTCTGTTCGCTGCCGCTGGCCTTAAAGGGCCGGCGGCAGAGAACAGAACACGCCTCTTAGAAGGGGCGGGGCGCTATGTCATGACGTCATGATGTGACGTCATGATGTTGCGTGCCCCTAGGGGCGCATTTTCATTGGGCGCCATGGGCGCCCTTTCAAATAGATTTGCCCCTGGTGCTAGATTGATAATAGCGTAGAAGCAGCTTGCAGCTGTGAGGCTTGGCAAAGCTTCAAAGTCGTAGAGCTCCGGCAAGGAATCACTCAGACAACAGCGATTAGGGTAGCAAGAACTTCTATATTCTCAGAAGAAGGCTTCTTGTAGCAAAGAACAGCTAACAGGTACAGTAAAACTCCTCCAACAGCAACACTTACATCTCCCGCAACTAACCACAGGTGTTTCTGGTCTTGATTAAATAGTCCCCAACATCTAATCAGAGATCAGATGATCTCATCCCCAGGCTGAAGCTGAGTCAGAATGACTCAGCACTTTACTGCTGGTCTACTAGGCCTGAATGACTCAGCACTTTACCCCCTGAGTTGGCCTAGTGTTATGCCTTTACCCATTCAGGCCTGTAAATTTCCAGGGATTTCCTTCAGTATCCCAACATAGATCCTATATCCAATTTTCCAACCTGCCCCACTCCCTTCCTCTCTGTGGACTTATGCCAGCAAAAGACCTTGCATGTGTCCAAGGAGACTCATAAGTGGATAGCTAGCCTACCAGGAGGTCAGTGAAAATTACTTTTATTTACCCCTCTCTGGCCATCTGATCGTGCCTCCCCCGCCCCAAATAGCCTGCACTTTGTTGGTGCGGCTGCATGCTATGGATAGGATCAGGATGGAAATATCCTACTGGGATCCTTGCAAGCTTATGGTGTCTTTGCGTTCACACACTGCCATGATGGGGGAAATCCTTAAGGCCTTGCTAGCTGGAGAAAAGACCATTTACATACACCTTGGAGAAACTAGACATGACATTAAAAGCATCATCAGAGGGCTGGCTACTCAGAAGGCCAATGGAGGCAACTACCTTGGGCAGATTGGTGGGGGTGCCTGCTCCCAGCCACTTCCTTTTATGGCTGCTCCTTAGCTCCTTGGATTCTAAAAGTCAGAGGGGGAACAGAATGGAAAAGGAAATGTGGTTGAGAGGAGAAGAGATGGGTGGGCTAGAGTGTCTCCCACACTCTAGCAACTATCTCCTCCACGCTTCCTCTTCTGCTCTGTTCCCCGCTTCCTTTTACAACACAGGGAGTGGGGGAAAAGATGGAGGCTGGTGGGATACCACTTAAAAGGGGGGGAAATATTTGGTATGCACCTCAGGGATTGCAAGATCTTGGGTTGGCTTGGCATCATTCCCTAGCTAGATTGTTGTTTTTAGTGCAAAACTGTAACATCTGACCCAGTTTTATGCTTTTGTCCCACTGAAAAGCCCACCCATGCTGCTCTTATACTCTTACAAACAGGGTTTTGATAGATTCACAGAGGAGAAATCTTTTAATGGGCATTATTCGTGATCTGTTCTTACCAAGTGCGGAATTCAATCCATGGAAATTAATAAATCCCTCAGTGTGTATTAGCCAACAAGTTTATTGGAGAGCATCCATGTTCAGAAGCAGTCTACCTCTTATTTTGAAAGCAGTTGTTAAAACAGGGGATGAAACAGCAGAGAAGAGCTGTTGCCTTGCTTTCACATCCTGCTTGTAGGTTTCCTGGAGGCATTGGCCTGGTTTCTCCTGAAACCAGATGCTGGATCACATCTGGACCTTCCAGTAGGCTAGCATAGCTCTTTTTGTCTTCTTTGGGTGACTCGAGGTAGGGCTGGGCTGCACAAACCCGCAGAACGTTTTTCAAGTCTTTGTTCAAAATCCTTTTGTTGGCCCTCAACATTCCTCAGATATTTTGCCTGACGGAGTCGGAAATTCGCTTCACGTGAGCCAGCGTGTCTCAAGTGAGAACGTATTCAGGAGTTTATGAATGTAAACGGCTTTTGACGGCTGGTTTTGATGACTGGCCTCATCTGCCTCGTGGCAGTTTTCATCTTCGTGTTTTATTGCACTGCTGATACTGTTTTCTTGGATTGTTTTGTCATGATACGTTGTAAGCCTTGGCATCCAATTGTGGAAGGCAGGCAGGATAAAAGCTGATTCAATAAGTGCCTAAGTATTAAGGAAGTAAGTTTAATGGGCTGAGAAAGGCAAGACAGTAGGGTAGAGGTCATGGAGCCAGCGGCGTCATTCACCCGGTACGCTGGACGGGACTTACCTTTGAGTGGCAGTCCGCCCGTTGCGTCATGCTACGTTCCGCCGCTCAAAGGTAAGTCCCGCCTAGCATGCCGGGTGAATGACGCCGCTGCATGGAGCCCATCAGCAGTGGCATTCCTACCAGGAAGAGGAACGCTATGTTTTGCAGGAGACTGAGCTCCTGTGTAATGTGCCCCCCGCCCCGTCAGAGCCATTACGGCTCAGAGAGCAAAGCAAGTGGGAGGGGCCATGTTACACAGGAGCTCAGGCTCCTCTGGCTTAGCATTTTGCCCCCCTTATAGGAATGCCACTGCCCATCAGCAACCCAAGGTAACACCTCTGCTTCAAAGTGGTCTGAGGCAAGCTCATCTGCTCATGAGTAAACATGCACATGTATCTGTTTCAGTTTCAATAGGGCTCAATACATTTTCCTTGTCAGCTGCCAGCTTCATGACCCACCAACAATCTGGTCGTGAGCCACTAGTGGGTCCTGACTCGCAATTTGAGCAACACTGGTCTTGATCATGGGGCTGGATGCACACTGGCTCTAGGTGAAAGTATGAATCATACCATTGACCCACATTGCCCATTATTGTCAGTGACTCTCTACACTTTCTTGGGAGAGGTCCCATTCCCAGCCCTGGGACTTCTGCGCGCAACAAACCTTTGAGCTATGGAGGATTTTGATGAACCCATCAATATACCAAGCTGCCTCATCCAGGCATGCCCCAGTATCCGCTGGGGTTCTGTTCCAGACCCCACCATTGATACCTGAAACAGTGGATACTGGGGATGCCTTTTTAAAGATATGTCCACCCCTGTGGCCACTGATTTTTTTTTTTTTTTAAACAAGAGATACTCAGAATAGAACCTGGGCATTGAACTTGGGCATGCACTACCACCCAACTACAGCCATACCCTGAGCTATTGGCCAGAGTATTGTGCTGTTGGTGGGCATTCCTGAAATGGGCATGGCAGTACATGTGCAAAGTTATTGAACTATGCAGATGATGCATGTTGGCCTTCTTATCACTTCTGCACGACACACCGAGAAAGCATTTTTTTCTGCTTGTCCATAGGCTGTTTCTCTCTCACTCTCTCCCTTCTTAATATGTCATTATCAAATGTATAGAGAGACTTTAGGTCTCTGGCTTGCCATTAGCCCTGGGGCAGGAACAGTGATGAATAACAGCGAGTACTTGGGGTGAATGAACAGTACTTGCATTCCGAAAGACAGAGAAAACAAGAAAGACAGTTCCACCCACATGTCACTGCTGGGGCATGGGCAATTGGCAGCACTTGTCAGAAGTATGAGTCCTTGGGGAAATGGACTGAAGCTCAGGTGCCCTGGTAGGTATTGTAAGAGGTATGGGCAGGAAGAGAGGAACCAGGAAATTGGCAAGAAAGCTGGGAAGTGAAGGAGCTGATGAGCGCAATCCTAGCCTGGAGTTAGGCTGGCACAGTTAGGCCAGCAAAGTTTGGCCGGCACAAGGGACACTGTAAAGTATGTTTGGACCACTCTCGGAGTCAGAGAGTCCAGCACACAGACATGCACTATCCTCCCTGTTTCTGAGAGTAGTTCAAATGTGTTTTATGGTGGCCCTTGTTCCGGCCAAACTTTGCTAGCCTAACTGTGCCAGCCTAACTCCAGGTTAGGATTGCATTCAATAAGTCAGTTGGAACATGGGTCAGCAGAGAACCAAACAGAAATATTTGTATTTCTTGCTCTGACAAATTGGGTCAGCATCAGATTGCTGGAGGCCACATTGCAATTTTGGGCTCCCAAAGCACAATTGATCTCTGTGCCCTCCAAGCTTATTAGCTGCAGGTGATAGGCAATGGGCAATGGGTAGTCCTCTCACCCTCTCCACCTGCAGGTGATGCACTGGGTTCAGGGAGGAGCTCCCATTTAGATGGGGGTGCTGATTGTTGTTGTTCAGTCGCTAAGTCGTGTCCGACTCTTCGCGACCCCATAGACCACAGCACGCCGGGGGTGCTGAAGGCAGCAGCAATAGCATGTTGACTTGTGCTACTTTTGCCACTGATACTGGGAAGTAACAGGAGTTGGCCTGACTTGGTGGGTCCTCTGATGGGCATGGACCTGTGGTTAATGCTCAATTTGCTAGCCAACCTAGCCTCGTCTGCTGGCAAAAGTCTGGAACTCTTTGGAGACTCAGGGCACAATCCTAAGCAGTGCTGGACTGGCGAGGCGGATGGGCCAGTGCCATATCCGACGCTGCTTAGGAGAGGCTGGAGTGTCCCTGCAGCAAGGGAATGTGCGCTCCCTTACCGTAGGGGAGGCTCCAGCCTCCCTTATGCGCTCCTTGGACCTGCACCCGCTAAATAGTGGGCGCAGATCCAAGGAGACCGTGTGGCCTGAATCGGGGCCATGTGGACTCCCAGACGGGCTTAGGAAGCGGCCATATGGCGCCAACAACACTGCATCAGTGCTACGTCCATTACAGGATGGTACTGTCACATGGGCTCAGAAAATGAACAGAGTTATTTCCAATGGTTTGTTGCATTGCTCTATAGTCCCCCCACGTACATGTAATGCATATTTGTATATATAGGCATGCCCTGGTATCCGCTGGGGTTTCGTTCTGGACCCAACCGCGGATACCTGAAACCAGGATACTGGGGACACCTTTTCAAAGATGGGGGGACATCAGTGGTTTTGCTGCAACAAGGTAAAAAAGGGAAAATTGTGTAATGTTCCCCTATCTTTTTAATATGAGTCCCAGTATCCATCGTGTCCGTGAATAACTGAAACAGTGCATACCGAATCAGTGGATACAGGGCACACCTGTACGAATTGAAATGTTCTGATCTAAAAATGGATTCTTCTCCTTTTATTCTGACACTGATTCTTCCAGCAACAAATACATGTTATTAGACACTTTCTAATATCATAATCTTTTTCATGATATAACAACACATGATCCACATTTTTTAAAAGCTGACTTTATTCAGGTTATAAAGTCTGTCTTCATTTTGTTTTGTTTTTTTTCAGGTTCTTGCTTATATTTTTTTGATTTGGAAGAAATCTTGAATGCAATAAATTAAAAAAATGAACAGGAAAATATCCCTGATACGTTATTTTGGAATTTTGTTCTGTGCTGTAAACATAGCTTAAGGGAGAAATAACGATTCTAATTGAGTCCATCCCTTTCTACAAGACAAACACTACTTTAAATAAAAAAATAATCTCTTATCAACAAGTGCAATTCTCAGTGCTTGAGAGAAAGAATATGAACCTAATCTAAAGTGCTGTAGAAGTTAAGCTACTTAACACTGATCTGCATTCCAGGCAGATTCTGACTACTTCTTAATACTTAATCTGATTTATTGCTTTTGCAAGTATGTATAAAAAAGTGCCCCAAATTCCGCAGTGCATTAATAAATAAATTAGATGGAGCCTCTTTGGCCTCCTTTGTCCAGCAGTTTTCAATAGAATATGTACATTTCAGTGTAGTCAGTGCAAAATCAGCAAGAATCAGCCCAGCCATGGTTCTTCAGGCTTTCTTCAGGCTTTCTCAGTTTTGATCAATTGCAATTCTCTTCTTTGTCCATCTGCTCATTCAAGCTATAGTAAACATCTGTTTCCTGCAAGGGCAGCTGCAGGGCAAGGAGGTTGTGCGCAAATTTGATCCCTTTCAGGGTATGGAGTCATAGCTCCGGAGTTGACATCACCGCTTCTTTCGCATGTCCAGGTGTGGGAAGTAGACACCCCAAATGCTCTGCTGGACCTGGTACTTGCCCACTCTCCTTCTCAGGCAGGAGGCAATCTGTGTTTTTTTTTAAATATACAGTATATAAATCAATATATTTGGTACACACATACACACACACACACACACCCTCCACCACTCTGGCCGCAGTCAGCTCCCATTTGGCCCCTCTCCCAGAATGGCTTTAACAAGCATTTCAAAGGGAGAAGTGAGACAGTGAGACGCCTTCCATTCTCCTGTCTGTGACTGTCTCCGATTTGGGTCTTCCCTGCCCAGAACTGCCTCCATGTGGTTCTGATTGACTACAGCAGACGTGGCATAGACCACTCCGTAGACTGAGCTGGGATCTATGGGCATTGAGTTCCTCTTCTGCTGGGCTATTAACATCCATACATTAGATAGCGCTACTCATTGCTTGCATTAAAAACAAAACAAAACAAAACAAAACATGAACAAGTCTTTCTACAAAGTGAAAACTTACCAAGAAGCATATGAGGAAGAGAAGGATGAAACCCAACAGGACAGCAAGACAGATGAGGATAATTGCCCAAAAAGGCAGATCTAAAAAGACAAAAGGACCAATAATTGCAAACCAAAGCCTCTTAGGCTACAATCTTATACACGCTTTCCTGGAGGTAAGCCCAGTCAAAGGACATGCATAGGACTGTGCTATTATCCACTGAAATATACTGGAATGATTCTTGTAATATTACAATATTAGGCTGACAGGGTGGGAAATCTTCAGGCACACAAAATCATCTCTAGTGATGGTATAAAAACTTTGAGGAGGAAAATACCTACCTTCCTTGTGGGTTATTGGTACTGCTGATGGAGGGTAACCTGAAAAATATTAGGAAAATAAAAATCATTTAGCCTGGAAAGGTGAAAAAGACGGGGGAAAAGTAGTCTACAACATCCCTGTTGAACTATAGTTATCTTGCTTACCCATCTAGCGACCCAGTAACCATCACCATGCTAAAGTATGCCCTATGCCCAGCTTACCATTAACACGTAAGCTTCTATCGTCCAAAGTGTAGTTCCCAAGTGTGGAGATTTCCCCAGTCAGGTTCTTAAATATATCGTACACCAAAGCATTGTCAAAAATATTTGAGCTGTGATCCATTGTGAACTGGCAAACCGAATCAACGCCAGTGTGATTTTTCTGGACTGTGGATCTGGAAAAAACAAAACAAAAAACTAGCCATGAGCAACAACAGAGATTTGGCTGTAATCCAGCCCTCGCTTATCCCATTGGATACAATGGGACTGACTTCCAGGTGAATACGTATAGAGTAGCGCTATTATGATGCTGAATAGTCTGATCCTAGGAAGCCAGAATTACAGCCAATTATGGACACTTGGTGATTCCTCCTTTTTTCATCATTGGTTTGTTTAAAATCTTTGTTATTCCTTCTTCCCACCTGACAACAGGCCTTCAAGTTGTAATTGAAAATTCATACATAAGAACAACAGAGGTATAATAGTTATTCGTGAAGGCTTAAAGGGATAATGATGTAAAATATCTGCTTCCCAGATAAGGGGTCATGTATTCTGAAGACATTCAACACATTATCTATATAGATGCATTCATCCGTTACATTTGTATTCAGCATTAGCATTTGGGTTTGTATTCAAGAAGGTGGCTACTTCAGCTGTCTTCAAACCATTCCCTGTGCTTGAAAAGCAGTGTGGGGGGAAGGTTAGAAGGTCAAGTTATAACTGGGGACACCTTGGGGCAATCACACTAAGCTATGCCATTATTATTATTATTATTATTATTATTATTATTATTATTATTATTATTATTATTATTGAAAGCAGAATTCTGTGATTTCAAAGGAACTTCAATTAGCCTTGCCTTCAGTTTCTCCTTTTTCTACAGCAAAAGCATCTGAAGAGCCTTGCATTCAAGTAACCTTTGGCTCCTAGAAGAATACTGCCCAACACTATAGTATATTATATTTAAATAAATGAATGACAAAACACAGATAGCTTTAAAACAAGCATTTGCTGAAGATGATCCCCCCACAAGAGATGTCATATGCCCTCTAGAAATTTGTCTGTAGGACTCTTTGCCACAGGAGGGGGTGATGGCATCTGGTCTAGATGCCTTTAAGAGGGGATTGGACAGATTTCTGGAAGAAAAGTCCATCGTGGGCTATAGGCAATGATGGATTGTGCAACCTCCTTACATTAGTAGTAGGCTACTTCTGAGTATCGGGTGCAAGGGAGTGGCAACAGGATCCAAGCATCTTGTTGTCTCATGCCTCCCTGGAGCACCTGGTGGGCTGCTGTGAGATACAGGAAGCTGGACTAGATGGGCCTTTGGCCTGATCCAGCGGGGCTCTTCTTATGTTCTTATGCCTGCCTTCCCTTCAAAATTCTCAGATGTTTCTAAGGGGGAGGGACCCCTGGCATATATTTCAAGTATCACATTGTTGAAAGTTTGGTGCAAATATTTAGGAAAACATTAAGTAAAACTTGTTGGCTCTTGCCTTCCCCAGTTGTCATTTAAAATTATGTTTTATTTTTCACCTGTGTGTGTGTGTGTGTGTGTGTGTGTGTGTGTGTGTGTGTGTGTGT
>JAJKFI010000116.1:3936830-3965399 GCA_029204185.1 Lerista edwardsae
TGTGTGTGTGTGTGTGTGTGTGTGTGTGTGTGTGTGTGTGTGTGTGTTAGGGAGCATTATGCCTTTCAAGAAACACACCTGAAATTTTCTATAGAGCAGCCATCGAAATTCTTCATTAAATTGCTGTTCAGGAACAGGCTGTTGAGCTGTTAAAGTAGAAAAAATGGTAGAAATTAGCAAGTCACAGATATGTTGATGACTGGAGAACAAGACGGAGGCTGCCTTTTAAACAATAGCACGGGGGATCTTCTGCTATTCTCAGACATGCTGGTTGAAGGATGATTGCCCAATCCGATGCTGGCTAGGTGCTGCTGTTCTGCTTGTTTCAGTGGCAGGAGCTGTTTTACAGCAGTTGTGAAGCAGCCTCCACTGATGGTGGAAAGGCTAAATGGCTAAACTCTTGTAGGAGCAGGTAAAGCCATGCATGGGGTAGGACGGGGTGGAAGGAGGGTGGAAGAGGGGAGAGTGGTTGGGCAGAATGGGGCAGTGGTGGGGTGAGGGAGGGTGGATCAGGCCTAGGAAGGGAATGGGTTTGTCAATGGCAGCACACTTGATCACCTTCCCATGTCAACATGGATAGGATATCAGCACACATGAATGCTACTGATATCCCCGCCCCCAGTCTGCCTCCCTCCCCGGCCCATTCCACCCCCTCCCTGGCTTGTTCCACTCCTGCTGCTGTTGCACCTACCTTTGTAGGTCTGGCAGTGGGCCTCCACTGCTGTGTGCAGTGATGTCATTCAGGGGGAACGGACCAGAACGGGCGTTCCGGATCCTAATGGGCTCCGTGGCTGCTTCCGGGTTTTTTTTGTTTTGTTTTTTCAATATTTGAATTTGAACTCAAAAGTGAGTTCCTGTTCCTAAATCATTTGAATGACACCACTGGCTGTGTGGCAATGCAACTAAATTGGCCAGTGCCAGACGCCATTTCATGAAAGCCAAACTGTAGAGCCCTCCACGCACCAGCCCCATCCATTTAGGACTGGGCAGTTAGTTACACTTACAGAGGAGTTCAGAAAGAGTCGAATGAAGTGCAGAGCAAGCTGGAGAAACAAGTAACAGGGAAATGTGCACATCCCCATCTTGGACTGTGCTGCTCATCTCAGGTTTATTGCTTGCTCTGACCTATCTTTAGATTTATGATGCTGCTACACTGCAGATGATTAATCTCCCTGGCAAATCTGACACTAGAGGATGCTGCTGTATTTATTTATTTTTAAAGTAAGACCCAGGGGTGCTGGTTCCTGTTACTGGCTTCCACCAAACCTGCTGAAATCTTTACCAAAATTTGGTTTGGCTTTCATCAACTAACCTCAGCCTCAACATTTCTTTTGGTGCTCTTGTAAACATCCAAGTCACGGTTCTTCATTTTCTCAATAAATGGCAGGTTGGTGATGGTGAAATTCAGACTGAAACGTTTCCGATGGAAGCCGAGTGGAGGACTATTGGTCATAGGCTCAATGTCTGGGTCGAGAGCTGAGGAAGAATGAAAGAAGCAAGACTCGGTGATTCTAGAATAGAAGTGGGCACCTGGAGATCTGGAGGCATGACTCAGCCCCCAGTATATAAGTATATAAGAACTTTTCTCTGGTTTTGTTTCTCATTTTTGTTTTAAAACTTTTGATTCACTTTTCTCATTTGTTCTTTTGTGTTTTGTTTTGTGGAGGGAAAAAAAAGTCAAATTTTGAATTTTAACTGTAGCTCTCTTCGGGAGTCCCAAGGTGCCATTTTTTACCCACACTGCCCTGCTGTGACACTGTATCCTTTGCCATATGGGTAAAAATATTGGCTCCTGCCAGGAGGAGACTATACCTAGAAGCTCTGCCCCCTGCCTCCTTGAAAACAAACAGCAACAAATGGAGATTCTAAAAAATGAACCCACAATTCATTGCCATTTGCTTCGTTTGTTCTCTCGACCATTTATTACAGAATGAATGAAATCTCATACAAATCATTCATTTAGAGCAGGGCCAATTGGTTTCAGAAACAAATGCAACCTCCTTGTCACCCACAAGGGTTGAGGGTGACACTTCTTTTTTTAAACTCCCCATCACCTCATGTACCTCTCACAGTCACACCCTTGAGCTGGAACCTATTGCCCAGCCACATGGAGGTGCCGTTCCACGTCTCTCGCTGAAACGTTTCTTTCACAACTTCTTTGCTGATGTTCATTGCAGGGTCGAAGTAACACTTACAGTCCACCACGATGGACCCATATCTGCAAGTGTGTGAGCACAGGGAAAGAGGGTTGGTTGATTTTCAAAACACCCATTCAAAAGCTTTGAGAAACGTGGCTCTAATCTGGACTACTGGAACAATCTTGGCACATTTCACAGGATTGTACATAATGCCAGTCTTGGGGCAGAATTGAAAAAGCAGAGTGCATCCTTTTCCTCCTTCAGATATGCAGCCTTGCCACTAATCTGAGATGGGTGGTTCAAGTTGTATGTATGAGAGCCACAAGAGAGCCAATGGGGTGTTGTAGGGGTTAGAATGTTGGAGATCCGAGTTCCCAACCCAAATAAAAACAAGGATTGAACCTGGGACCTTCTGCATTCAAAGTGGATGCTCTATCTCTGAGTCAGAGCCCTTCTTAGAGGTCATCACAGTTTAGCAAGGAAAACCCAGAGCAAAACACTTCTAACTGCAGACAATGAAGGAGGGCAAAGTGCCTATAATATGAGCTTCCCCCACACCCCAGGTCTCAAGAGATGAAGAAGGAAGCCGATGGGATAGCTGTGTCTTCCAAAAATACTGCTTCCTTCACAGAGCCCCCTTCTCACTGCAGAAAGAGCAGGATGCCAAATACGATAATGTCGAAAGAGACATGTTCACTTCTATTTTGTTCTAACTGAGCACTGACCTCAATCCAGTTATTTTGCAATACTTGAATCCGTTATTGATGTCACTCTGGTTGAAGAGGTGATTTAACTGCAATTGTTTAACAGAGGGTATTAGATAGATAGGGTATGAGATTCAATCTACAGTGCATAAGAAAGAAACAGACACTCCCATCATCCCAAACCAACACGCCAAAAGCACTTGCTTTCATACTATGAAGTTACACATGTGGACAAAGAAGTATGTCTTCAAGTACCTAGGGCAGGAGTGCCTACGCTTTGGTCCTCTTTGGTGGGTTGCAATGCTCCTGTGGTGCTGGAGGCGTCTCCTGGCCTGGCAACCCACTCTACAGGCCTCAGAATGGTCCTCCGCAGCCTCCGTAAGCCTCTTTTGGAAGCAAACAGGAAGTGGCTTCCAAAAACCAGAAGTGGCTTATGGAGGCTTCTTCGGGCTGTTCTGAGGCCTGCAGAGGCCAGGGGAGTGGGTTGCTGGGCTGAGAGAGGTCTCAGTAAGGAATGTGTCTTCTGGAATGGTTCCTTTTTGAAGCCAAACCAGCGCAAGGGTGGGCAGGAGGGTCTAGATAGCGACCCACTGTGCTTGGGCTCATGACCCACACTTTGGGAAGCGCCGACCTACGGAATCTGGCAGATGGTCAAAATTAGAACCCCCAATTAGAATCCAATGTGGAGAATTGTTTAAAAGAATAAAATCAAACTCATTAAAAACACAGAATGGCTAACTAATTATGACTTTCTACTGCCTCTTTTATCAATGCATGTATGAACATGTGTAAAAAGGATCTTGGTGTACTAGGGCCCAATCCTATCCAACTTTCCAGCACTGATGCAGCTGTGCCAATGGGGTATGTGCTGCATCCTGCATGGAAGAGGACGTCAGATAGGCCTCCTCAAGGTAAGGGTAACATTTGTTCCCTTACCTTCGGGCTGCATTGTGGCTGCATCAGCACTGGAAATTTGGTTAGGATTGGGCCCCTACACTGCAATCCTATGCAGACTTTTCTGAGAGGAAGCCCCACTGAACACAGTGAGTCAACATGTACAGGTTAGTGGACCACAAGTTGAACATGAGCTAACAGTGTGATGGAACTGCAGAAAAAGCAAATGCAATGTTGGGCTACATTAACAGAGGCATAGAGACCATCATGAGAAGTAATAGTTTCACTCTGTTCCGCATGGGTCTGGAATATTGCATCTAGTTTTGGGCAACACATTTTGAAGATATTGATAAACTGGAACGGGTCCAGACTAAGGCAATAAATTGCTGTCTCCATGTATCTGAAGGGTGGTCACACAAAAGGAGGAGAGGATTTGCTCTTTGTGGCTCCTGCAGGTAGGACTAGAACCAATGGGTTAAAACTACAGGGAAGTAGATTCAGGCTAACTATGGGGAAGAATGTCCTCACTGTTAAAAGATAAAGGTTTCCCCACGACCGAAGGGTCTAGTCATGACCGACTGTAGGGGGCAGTGCTCATCTCCGTTTCAAAGCCTGTAGAGCCGGCGTTTTTGTCCGAGAACAAGCTTCCATGGTCATGTGGCCGGCATGACTCTACGCCGTAGCGCACAGAACGCCGTTACCTTCCCACCAAAGTGGTCTCTATTTAACTACTCGCATTTAGGTGCTTTCGAACTGCTAGGTAGGCAGGAGCTGGGACAAGCAACGGGAGCTCACTCCGTCGCGCAGTCTTGAACTCCCAACCTTGCGGCTGAAAGCCCAGCAACAGCGGATTAACTCACTGAGCCACCATGTCCATGTCCTCACTGTTACAAGTTGTCTAATACTGGAATAGCCTGCCTTGTGCAGTTGTGGGCTCTCCTTCATTGGTGTTAGAATTTGGATGTAATGATGCCTGCAAGACTCTGGAGGGCAGTATAATGTCCAGTCACCTGAGGTCATCTACCTTCCTCTCTGTGGTTCCTGCAGGAGGTGTGGAAATAGTGCGCTCCTTCTCATAAGAGTATGAGACACTTTCCAGACACCAAGCAGAAGGATGTGCTCTGCCAGGGCTCTGTGTCCATTCTAACCAGACTTCTACACAAAAGGGACATCTCTAGAGTTCCTTGTTCCTAAAGTACTTAAAGTACCAGAGCTCTCCCCAACCCTCTTGCATCAAAGGTCCGAACTTCAACTCCTCACCTTGTCATGAATGGAGGCCATCAGTGCCCTGTATTCTGGTGATGTTGGGTCTGTATTGGTCAAGTTCTCATTAATAATTGTGAAGCCCAGGTCGTAGGCCAAGGTCGTGTCGCGAGCCAGGGTTGGAGGAAGTGGCTGGGCTGTAGGCCTTGGGGACAGTGAGAATCCTGAAAGGAGTTTCAATACAAACATTTGCATTATTACAAAGATGTCATCATTGTAGTTGTGGTGCCATCAATGTACACGGCACTTTATAAAGAACAAAAGGATAGGCCCCTGCCCCAAAGGGCTTACAGTCTAGAAAAAGACATGGGAGACAACAGAGGAAGAGGCGGGAAATGGAAGCAAGGGTTGACAGAAAAAGAATATGAGATTATTTCAGTTACATGTACATACTTCAGTTTAGTTACAAGTGGGAATAGGGATGGGGGTTAATATATAATGAGAACAGACAATTATTAACACACATTCTTCCCAGAGAAAAAGGAAAAGGAAATATTTTAGGACATCAAAAAGGTAACAATATGCACACAATATTACGATTCATCTCTAAAATCTAAGCAGCATAAATATTTTCCAAACATTTTAATTATCTGCCATTGTCCTTTGAGCCATTCAATTTCTGTAAGTTTAGACGTTCAGAGTAGATGCCATATGTTGTTGCTGAGATTTCTGGAGATTGCTGATATTTTCCCACAGCCATTATTGGGAGGGAATTATTGGGAGGTTATTTTCACGTTCCACCTATCCTGTTAATAATCTCGATAATACTTGATAGCCAAAAGCTCTAAGGAGAGACTGTATATTCTCGTCCTGTACATTCTGGTCACTGCACATGTTAATCACTTATGGTGTCAGTGAGGACAAGTAAGAGCACTTACTGCAAGTGACAGCACTGAAAACAACAGCACAACTATGTGAATGTCTACTCAGAAAAAATGTGTGTAAGCCTTTGCCCTTGTTCTTCATTTGCCCACACTTGCTCTCAGCAACGACAACCAAATCTGATTGGTTACATAGCATCATGGCATTATCTTGTTCACCAAATGGTCCCTGATTGGTTGGGGTTGCTTCACCCATGATTCAACCAGGAACGAGGAAGAAGCAGCAGGCTGGTAAAACAGAGGTGCCAAAAACATTATTTATTGATCACTTTTATCTGAGCATCTGTCTGCTGATTTTTGATAAGAAAACCAGCAAGAGGGCTCACAAGGAATTCAAAACAATACAAACACTGTTTGTTGAAAGCAACAACATATAAGTACAGAACAATCAATAAAATATCATCAGAAAGTCCATCAATCAATGGAATAAAATGCCCAATGAAACAACCACGTCTTTAATAGCCGCTGAATGACCAAAAGAGATGGTTTCCCCTGGGGGAGAGAGTTCCAAGGCCTGGGTGCCGTGACAGAGAAGGCCCTGTCCCGCGTGCTTGCCAACCAAACGTCCGATAGTGCTGGCACGCGGAGCAGCGCCTCTCCTGAAGATCTTAGTTGCCGGACAGATTCATGTGGAAGCAGGCAGTCCTTACGGGATCCTGGATCCAAACCATTTAGGGCTTTACCGGTAATAACCAGCACCTTGAATTGGACCTGGGGACAAATAGGGAGCCAACACAGTTCAAATAAATTGGGAGTCATAGGCATTACATAAGAGGCTTCTGAAAGCAACCCGGCTGCGTTATTCCGCCTCAGTTTCCAAACACTCTTCAAGGGCAGCCCCATGTAAAGCATGCAGGGATGTGACCAAATTCCTCCCTTGCCAGCATTCACAATGGAATGTATGGTTCCAGGCTCCACCCACCCACTCCCTCATGCACTGGGTTTTAGAAGAAGCAGACATATCTAGGAATTCTCTGCATTCTGTATCTTGGTGTAAAAAAATGTGCTTAAAGGCAGATTCTGTAGCATACTTTTGCGGCCATAGCTGGGCTTAGAAATTGGTGAACTTGGGCTTGGAAATTGGTAATTGCAATGTGCACTAAGAGATGGATGGATCTTTTTCTTTTATATTTTTAAAAATGGAAATAGGTCCATCCACCACTTAAAGTTCATTAAGCAAGCCCAGTAACTTGCCCTGACCAAACTGACATTTACTGTTCATGTGAAGGCTGCTGTTCTCCACTCTGTATTGCCCAATTTGGTGCCCCCCTCCATCAGGTTGCGCAGCTCACTGTAAACCTTTTCATGGTCAAAGCTTTTCATGGTATTCTCTTCCCACCCCTTCCGCTAATATATGGTGAGTGACATCATCCCAAGGGAGGAACTAAGAAGAGTCCTGCTGAATCAGATCAAAGATTTACATCCTGAATCCACAATGGCCAAGCACTGGGAAGCCTGCAAATAGGGCAGGAAGACAAATGCCCTTCCTTACTGTTTGTTCCCATCAGCTAAAGGTCTCTTGAAAGGTTGTGATAGCTAAACAGAGCCTCCATGTTCAGAGAATACAAGTAAATGGGGGGGGGGAACAGTAGGGAAGGTCTTTGTCTTTGTACCCTGCTCGTGGACTACCTGGGAGCATCTGATTGGCCACTGCTAATCTGGATGAACCTTTTTTGTTCTGATCCTTCAACTTCTAATTGTTCTCTGGTAACATAGTTTTAACTGATGAACTAACCAACTACTTACCATTCACATAGAGACTGTTTTTGTCCAGCGTGTAGGGTCCCATCTTGGTGAACCCCTGTGTCTGATTAATTATTTCATGATACACTTGCACTCGGTCAAATGGGGGTGTTGTGGAGTTCCTTCTGTAGGTGCAGATGGTGTCTACCTTAGTAGCCGTCCCACCTTCCATGGATCTGGAAATTGAATGGTCAGAGAGTCACCTGGAGAATTATCTTTTTTTTTTTAAAGGTTTTACTTATTAAAAATACAGTTTCTTTTCCTGGGAGACGAATTATCAATTCCAGAGGCAGCTACATTCCTGCTAAATGACCAGATGATGATGGCATTAATCTTAATACATTAATGAAGTCACAAATCCACCAATTGCTCGGTTAGTTTTCACAGCCATTTCCAACATAGTGCCTTGTTGTGTTCTTGTTACAGGAAGACTTTGCAATCTCAAGATGTCTTACCTGAGAGCTGTGACATTGCATCCCATATATCCAAGCCCTATGCTGCTCTTTTGCAATATTCGGCCCAGCTAGGAAGAGAGAATATCTTGTTAGACAGAGCCACAGTCAGGTTAGAAATCTCGTATCTACAGGTTTGATTAACCATCTTTTTCTGCTCTTATTTCTCCCTATAGCCCTGCCTGTGATCTCAGGTCCCTCAAATGTACCATTCTTAGGCTGTGATCCTATCCACGCTTACTTGGGAGTAAGCCCACTGGCTCTAATGAGACAGGCATAGGATTGAGCTTGAAGCCATCTAAAAGTCTCTGGAAACATTGTCTGTGTTTATATTTGCCCCCCAATTCAGTCCCTTATTGCTACATAATGAGGATGGATAAGGTTTTTGGAGGGGGGACATAAAAAAGAATACCTTCCCTCCCCCCACAGAGCACGGGAAAGAGAACTTTGTAATACTGTACCTCCCTGATGGTAACTCTTTCAGGATACTATAAACTGTTGAAGGCTCAAGCAGATCAATTCTCACCTTTCCTCATTTTTCCTTCCCGTCCCCGTCCCCCAAAGAAACTTCACCATTTTGTAGGTCCTATAAGCCACCAGACCTAGGTCCTTGTTGGGCCATTAAAAAATTATCGTAAGATCCATGATACACCTCGTGCATCGCTGGTTTTTGCCCCACCCCCCGGGCATGATGGAGCAAGGCTGGGGTAAGCGGCCATTGGATAGTTCTGTATTCTCTGGTCACTTGGTAGGTAGCATGCAGGGGGTAGAAAGGATTGGTATTGGTGTACATCTTGAGATGGCACAGGTAGGGATGTTTTCAGCACCTCATACGTTGCTTACCCAGCGTGGTGAGGGGCTGGGGCATCCCAGCTCGGATTTGCAAAGGCTGCCCTTCGGCTTGGCCAGGGTGAACTTGCGCAGTCATGCTGCCTCGACCCAGCAGGGTCGACAAGGATGGAGCTAACCGGTCAGTGACCGGATTAATTCTGGAGTCAGGATGTATGCCCGTTGGTCATCCAGACCACCGGGGAGGTAGATGGCTAGAGCCGTTTCCCCATAGGCCCGCACGCTTGGGGTTTAACAGCTAGACCCCCTTGCAAGTTGTTTTTAATGTTATATAGTTAATAAAGTGGCCCGTTATATCCAAGCCTTGTTTCAGCGTGCTTATTGGGGTTTGCGTGAGTAAAATGTTTTGTAACTTAATATGTTTCTGCATATCTAGGAGATCTCTGGAATTTGCAGAAACCACAAACGTTTTATATATAGCCTCATTTTCTTCCAAACTGATGGGCACCAACACACATTCTCTGTTAGAGGGAACAACTGAGGACCTGCCACAAAATATTGCAACCCATTCCCAGCTCCAAAAAGGAATATTTTTGTTCAACCATCCTAGAAAGGGAAGTTTACTTGGGGCTCACAGTGTGTGGGAGAAGGTTTTAGAGGAATGGAGGAAAAGGGACTTCTTCATTCTTTCCCAGTCTTCTAGAACCGTTCTCTGCTGGGCTATATAGCACTGTATAGAGGTTCCAGACAGGCGCGCCCGGAGGCCCAAGCGCGCCCCATGGCAGGTGCTTAAACCGCGCCCCCATGTCGCCCCGCCCCCGTGTGTCACGCAGACACGCCTCCCTTACCCCAGAAACGCTCTATTTCCGAGCGTAAGAGAAGCGTGGGTAGGCGGGAGGGGCAGAAACCGTGCGGTCTCTCCCGGACCGCGCACAATGGCGCCCCGCCGCTGCCCCGCGCCCCATGGCTTGTGCCATGGGGCACTACAGGTAAGATATGCGCCTGGTTCCAGATTGACTGCTGGACCATCCAAGCGGTCATCCAAATGATGATAACGAGGACTAACAATCTGTGCTAATGGTGCACAGAAAAGTCTTGACTTACCAGTTTGGAGATTGTTTTGTCTGTGGAAATGAAAGTTTTTGAACTGGGATTCTCCATATCTGTCTTGTATTTGAGGTTGGTCACGGTGAGGTTCACCAAGAATTGTTCATTAGTTGGTGTGTGGGGAGTTGTTGCGACAGAGCCTTGAAGGGGGGAGAGGGAGAGAGGGAAGCAATCACACCACTTATTATGTAAGTTAAGTACTGTTTACGGCAGCCTCAGTATCACACTAGAGCAGAACCAAACAGCCTTTTTGGTTTTGTATTTGCTTTGTTAGTTAGCAGCAGCACACTTTTTTTTTCCAGTGCACTTTCAACCTCCAACATGTGGTCTATTTTTCATCCAAGCCCTGGACACTACAACTAAGTCTTCAAAAGCTCAAAAGCCTGATTTTTTTAAAGGCTCTCTACTTCCCTTGGCTAATCTATCGGCCACAGTTCAGGGAAATCTCCAAGCCTTGGGGAAAAAGGAGAATTCCTTGAGCTCGTCTATCAGGGAAATTTTCCCAATGGATGGAGCCCAAGCTAAAGCAGGATCTCTAATTTATCTCTGCCCATCCCTGCAGGTGATAACCTGATTCCCCACTTACTAGACATGTTGCAATTCCCAGAGAGAGACTGTGCATAAGTAGATAGCAGATTCTGCTTCGACCTGGGTTCAAATTCCTGCTTGGCCATGAAATTCATTAGGTGATCTTGGGCTAATCACTCATGCCTAACCCACCTCATAGGTTTGGGGTTTTCCACCTGGGATTTGTAACCTGGCAGGGAAACTGGAACCACTGCATCCCCCCATAAGGGCTACAGTGTGATCATGCTACTACAAAAAAGCGTTGTTGTTTTTAATACCTGGGGCTAGCACCAGCCATCCAGTGGGTTCAGGGGCCCCTTTGTGGACCTCCCCATGCTTCTGAACAGCTCCCTGCTGTGATTATGACGAAAATCAGAAGGGGGTCATGATTGCAGCAGGGAGCCATTCTGAGCAGCACAATGGAACACAAGCTTGGTTTTTCTCAGACAACTGCACTTGGGGCTGCCTGGAGTGCAGAATCCCAGGCATGCATCTGAAGACCCATGAGGTGCCATGCCAGCATGCATAGCCCAAATGATGCTGGGTTAGTGGCCTGGTACTTGCCCAGCTCCATACTACCATACTTACTGGGCTCATGTAGTGGTTCATGATAACCTAGAATGGAAAAGGAGAATTGTTAGAAAAGGAGATGCTGGAGGACATGCAGAAGGCTGCATTGAGATTGGGATTTCATTGGGAGGGGCATAGCTCAGTGATAGAGCACATGTTTTTTCATGGAGAAGGACTGGGTTTAAACAATGAGTGAAATGGATCTCAGGGACCAGGGCTGGGAAACACCTTAGAAGGGCTGACCTAAGACCTCTGCGAGGAAAATGTTGCTTCTGCTAACTGGTAATGTGCCAGCTTCTGCTTGTCCCATTTGGAAACGGAAAAAAGACAATGAAGCTGATGTGTGGAGGAGAAGAAAGTAGTAGGTTACCGTTGACATAGAGACTGTCTCTTTCCAAGCTGTAGGGCCCCATCCTGCTGAAGTTGTTTGTCATGTTCATTAATTCATGGTACACTTTGACTCGGTCGAACACGGGTGTGGTGGAGTTCTTCCTGTAAGTGCAGACCAAGTCCATTCCGGTTTCATCTCCGTTTCTTACAGATCTGGGAAGAGAAGGAAAGGGACTCTCCAATGGGAATGTTCTGACTGGGCTGAAGAGGCGGGCAAGGAAATGACCAGAGAAAACATGTCAACATAGTTCTGGAAGAATTACCTCAGATTTGTCACTTGGCATCCCAAATATGCTTGGCCAATACTGGTTTTGACAAGGTTTCTGCCAAGCTGAGAAAGAGAAGAAACACTGAATACAGTATGTAAAACAAAAGAAAATAAAAAATCTCCCCCTTACTGTAATGAAGTACATAAATCTGAAACAAGCACATACATTCCCCCTATTTACCTCACTTTCATTGCTTCATCTAACCCCTGCTGTTAGCCTTGGGTCAATATGTAGAGTGTAAGAAGGCAGAGCAGGCACCTCTCTTTTTACTATAGCTAAAATGCCGTGCACATTGAAGGGGCCCTAGATATGTAACAAATCAATATAGTATGAAGAATTATAATAATTTTTACTGAAATTTGACATTTTGTAACATATCGTTGACATCAGCTGGAAAATGGTTGTTGTTACCAGAGTGGTGAATGTTCTCTCTGTAGAATTGAAAATCCTTGAATGTGGAGTCCTCATATCTTCCTGGAATTTGAGGTTGGTAACAGTGAAATTCACAGTGAAATCTTCAATAGTAGGGGCAATTCTTGTTGGTAAAACAGCTGGAATAAAATGGGAAAAAATGGCTATCACATTTAGGCTCAAATGTTTGATATTGAATGTATCATTTCTTTCCTTTGGTTCCATATAACTGTTTTCCTTTATGTTTTTTTTTTCCTGTCATGGACATTCATTAACAGTTTAAAGATGACACTTACTTGTTTTTGCAGGGGTTTCATTATAACCTAGGAAAACAAAAGAGATGTTTCTTGGTGAAATAGAAATGATCCTAGTGTTTCTAGCTGAGACTAGCAAATCCAAACATAGGGTTTCACTGATTCTGGGATTGTTCCTCAGAAATGGCATCGGGTATGGACATTCATAATAAAATCACGCACAAAATTCTTCCAATTATTCTTATTCTTCATTAACATTAGTTTGCCTTCAATTAAGACCCAAGGACAACAAACAAGACATATTGATTAATAAATAAATATTAACTATGATAGAAATTAATCCCAGATGGTTCACACAACCTTATAAGATCCACTTAGCAGATCAATGGGTCATGCTATCGGGCTATCTTCAAACTGAAGGCATTCAAGTCTAAATACAAAAACCTCATATGTCTTGAAGTTATGCTATAATTATATCATTGGGGCTCATTGGTCAAGAGCGTTAGGGCCAAATCACCACTATCAGTACAGAACACACACAACCAACCAACAAGAATAAAATGTTCTGGTTACCATTGACATAGAGACTGTATCTTTCCAAGCTGTAGGGTCCCATCTTGGTGAAGCTGTTTGTCATGTTAACTAATTCGTGGTACACTTTGAGTCTGTCGAATATGGGTGTGGTGGCGTTCTTTCTGTAAGTGCAGACGGCATCCATTCCAGTTTCATCTCCATTACTCACAGATCTGGGGGGAGAGAGAGAGAGAGAGAGAGAGAGAGAGAGAGAGAGAGAGAGATGGTTCAACAGAAAGTTCTGAACAGCAGAATGAGGTAATGAAAAGCAAAAATGTCAACACAGTTTGGGAACTCTCACCTCAGATCTGTCACTTGGCATCCCAAATATGCAGAGCCAATACTGCTTCTGATAAAATTTCTGCGAAGCTGAGAGACAAAAGAAATATTGACTATATAAAACACAACATAAAACTTGCCCTCACTGTTACTAGGCTTATATCTATGTTGAACTGAAACAAACGCATGCATTTCCATGGTTTACTCCATCTCCATTGTTTCCCCCTGCCCACACTGTCTGATTTGTGTCAGTATCTAGATTGCTGAAACTTTGGAGCAGGCATCTGTCTTTTTCACATTAGAAAAGGTTCCAGGCACATCATTACCAGAGTGGTGAGCATTCTCTCTGTAGAATTGAAAATCTTGGAATGGGGAGTCCTCATGTCTTCCTGGAATCTGAGGTTGGTCAGAGTGAAATTCACAGTGAACTCAACGGCAAGATTTGGGGTTGCAGTAGTTTTGGGTGGAACAGCTGGAACAAAATGGAAATCAAATCAGCCTTCATACTAATGTTTGGAAGTATCACTTCTTTTGTCTGGTTCCATATAACCGCTTTTCTTTGTGTTTTTCTGTCATGGAGATTCATTAACAGTTTAAAGATGACACTTACTTGCTTTTGCAGGGGTTTCATTATAGCCTAGGAAAACAAAAGAGAGGTTTCATGGTGAAACAGACGTGATCCTGTTGATTCTAGCTGAATAGCAGGTTCAAACCCAGGGTTCCAGTGACTCTAAGTTTGTGCCTCAATAATAGCACTTAGCATGGACATTCACAACAAAAATCATGTCATTTTGAAAACACATCTTTAGGACCCAAACCTATCCAACTTTCCAGCACCAATACAGTTGCATTGCAGCTCCAAGGTAAGGGAATAAAATTCCCGATCGACATGGCTGCATCAGCCCTGGCAATTGGATAGGATTGGGCCCTTAATCACCTTCCACTCACAAAGATAACAAGCAAGACATACTGACAAATACATCATTGTTCTTGTTGTTGTTACTGTATTTACATAATACATATATAATAATATATACATTATCATATAAATTCACACCAACTTTTTTTCCACAAGACCTTAAAACTTCCACTTAGAATAACTGCTAAAACTATCTGGAAATCTTCAAATCCTCACATCTCTTGAAGTTATGGCTCTAATGACGGCACTTGCCCTAATTGGCCAATAGCCAAGGAACCATCATTAGTACTTGACACACACAACCAACCAGTATAAAATGCTGAGGTTACCATTGACATAAAGACTGTATCTTTCCAAGTTGTAGGGTCCCATCCTGGTGAAGTCGTTTGTCACGTTAACTAATTCATGATACACTTTGATTCGGTTGAACGCAGGTGTGGTGGTGTTCTTCTTACAAGAGCAGACAGCGTCCATTCCGGTTTCATCTCCATTTCTCACAGGTCTGGGAAGAGAAGGAAAGAGAATGTTTAATGGGTTGTTCTATCCAGGCCAAAAAGGTGCGCAAGAGCAGATGATGTCACCATACTCAGGGTGGGAGATAATCAGAGCAGAAACATTAACACAGTTCTGGAAGGCCTACCTCAGATCTGTCACTTGGCACCCCAAATACGCTGAGCCAATACTGGTTTTGACAAGACTTCTGCCAAGCTGAGAAAGAAAAGAAACACTGAATGAATGAACCCAACAGAAAGCACATCCTCACTCTAACAAGGCCTCCAGCCCAATCTGAAAAGGGCTGTAAGTTCCTTTAAGGCTGTCATAAAATATGACACACCATTCAACATGGCCTGGTAGCTGTGACAAGCAGCAAGCGCTTGGTCTGCACCCCAGTGACTGGAATGTTGCCCCAGAGCCAGTAAGTCAGCAGGGGGGGCAGGAGTGAAAATGATGAGGGTGGAACTGGGTGTGGAGGGGACAGAATTGGGTAGTGGTGGGGTTGTGGAAGAGGGCGGATCGAGGCCAGGAAGGAGGTGATACTGGCAGCAGCAGTGTTGCCAATATCCTATCCCCCTTCTGGACTCAATCTGCCTTCCAATGTCCACTCAGACTGGCATCAACTACATAGCTGGCCCAGGTCTTAGTAGACCCATTCAGACAGCAAGGGCTTACACTTCCCGGCAAGGAAACAAATATTTCCTTAAGTTGAGCAGGCATTTGTGATGCAAAACTCCCCCGTAAGATGCAGTCCATGACTGATTGAGGGGCTCCTTTGCTGCGTGGGGAATTCGGTAGGATTGGGCTGCCCAGTGCATGGAACTGAAACAAGCACATCCATTTCCCCTTTTAACCTGCTTCCTTTGCCTTCCGTTATTCGCATTGTTTGCCTTGTGCCAATATGTAGATTGAACAAAAATGGAGCAGGCACATCTCATTTTACTATAGGTAAAATGCCATGTTATATTGACGGAGCTCTACATACAAAATAAGATACGAATCATTAAGATAATTTTATAGCGTTCAACATTTCATCAGAGGCAATTCACACCAACTGGAAAGAGGTCATTCTGCTCTATATACGGAACCAATCATTGTAGGACGAAGATTTAAATTCATCTTTACTAGAATTTGATGTTTCATCAAAGAAATTGACACAAACTGGAACTGGGTGATTGTTACCAGAGTGGAGAATATTCTCTCTGTAGAATTGAAAATCTTTGAATGGGGAGTTCTCATGTCTTCCTGGAATTTGAGGTTGGTCACTGTGAAATTCACAGTGAACTCTTCCATGGCAGGAGTTGGGCTCGCAGTAGTAATTGGTGCTGAAACAAAATGGAAAGCAAAATGGCCTTCATATTGATGTTTCTCCTGTCTAATTTTTGAAGTACAATTTCTTTTATCTGTTTCCATGTAACTGCTTTCCTTTGTGCTTTTCTCTCTTGGACATTCATTAACAATTTAAATATGACACTTACTTGTTTGTACAGGGGTTTCATTATAACCTATAAAAACAAAAGAGACATTTCATGCTGAAACAGCAAAGATATTGTCGTTCCTAGCTGAACCTGAAAAGGTTCCAATTATCACAGATTTCTGCCACAGGAATGTCATTCAGCATAGACATTCAAAACAGAAAACCATGCACAATTTTTCTAATTATGTTTATGCTTCATTGCCATATTATTGGTCTGTCTTCAACTAAGACGCAAAAACATCAAACAAGCATACTGATAAATACATAATAAGATATGGGCACAATCCTAACCTGGAGTTAGGCTGACACACTTAGGCCAGCAAAGTTTGCAAAGCAAAGGGCCACCGTAAAGCGTGATTGGACCACTCTTGGAGTTAGGGAGGATGGTGCACGTCTCTGTGCTGGCTGGCCTCTATTGACTCTGAGAGTGGTCCACAGTTAGGCCAAGAGTGCTAGCCTAACTATGCTGGACTAACTCCAGGTTAGGACTGCACCCTATGTCATCTAAATTCACATTATTTATTGGAAGAACAACTCTACTTGGAAGAACAACTTATACGATCTGGATGTCTTCAGATGGTAAGCATTCAGGTGTACATAAATAAGCCTCATGCCTCTTGAACTTATGGCTCTAATAACAGCCCTCATTCTGCTTGGCTAGCAATTAAGTTATTACCCAACACACAAAACCGATTAGTATAAAATAGTTACCATTGACATAGAGACTGTATCTTTCCAAGCTGTAGGGTCCCATCTTGGAGAAGTTGTTTGTCATTTTAACTAATTCATGGTATACTCTGACTCGGTCAAACACGGGTGTGGTGGCGTTCTTTCTGTAAGTGCAAACGGCGTCCATTCCGGTTTCATCTCCGTTAGTCACAGGTCTGGGAAGCGAAAGAGAGAGAATGTTCAATGGAATGTTCTCAGCAGGGCAAAGAAGAGGGCAAGAGAAGAGAAGGCTGCCAGACCTTGGATGGGGAATCACTAGAGCAGAAATGTAAACATAGTTCTGGAGTGCCTACCTCAGGTCTGTCACTTGGCATCCCAAATATGCTGCACCAATACTGCTTTTGATAAGATTTCTGCGAAGCTGAGGAAGAAAACAAATACTGACTATATAAAACCCAACAGAAAACATGTCCAAACTTTACCTAATCTTATCTATGCTGAACTGGAACAAAAAAATCTACTTCCATTGTTTACTCTGTCTCCATTGCCTCCCTGTGCCCACATTATCTGATTGTGTGCCCAATCCTATCCAACTTCACAGCACTGATGCAGCCATGCCAATGGGACATGTGCTGTATCCTGAGGTAAAGGAACAGTCATGGAGACCTCTTCAAGGTGAGGGAATGTTTCTTTCCTTGCCTCAGGGCTGCATTGTGGCTGCATTGGTGCTGGAGAGTTGGAGAGGGTTAGGCCCTGTGTCTAGATACTGAGAGAGATTCTAGACGGCTAAAATTTGAAGCTGGCACTTCTTTTTACTATAGTGCCAGGCACATCATTACCAGAGTGGTGAGCATTCTCTCTGTAGAATTGAAAATCTTGGAATGGGGAGTTCTCATGTCTTCCTGGAATCTGAGGTTGGTCAGAGTGAAATTCACAGTGAACTCTTCAACGGCAAGACTTGGGGTTGCAGTAGTTTTGGGTGGAACAGCTGGAACAAAATGGAAATAAAAACAGCCTTCACATTGATGCTCAACTGTTCCAGATTTAAAGTATGACTTTTTTTTGTCTGGTTCCATGTAACTGCTTTTCTTTGTGTTTGTCATGAGTATTCATTAACAATTTAAAGATGACACTTACTTGCTTCTGCAGGAGTTTCATTATAACCTAGGAAAACAAGTGAGATGTTTCTTAATGAAACAGCAAAGATCTTGGTGTTTCTAACTGAGAGCGCAATCCTATACTGCGCTGGATTGGTGAGGCTGACGGGCTGGCGCCAAATCCAACCTTAGTATAGTGGAGGCTAGAGCTTCCCCATGACAAGGGCACAAACAGCAGGTGCAGATCCGAGGAGACCACATGGCCGGAATTGGGGCCACGTGGCCTCTCAGATGAGCTTAGGATTTGGCCTTATGGCTGAATACGGAGCCTCCCTCCCTCTTGGGCTGGCATGCCTTCCAGCCCGCCCACGTCCCACCCAGATATGCCCTCCCCTTGCCCATTCCCTCCCCCGTCCCGGCATGGCGCCTCCCTTGTGCCGGCCAGCTTCAGCCAATGCAAGGGAAGTGCTGCGTGGGCACAACAGGACTGGCGCTGTCTGCAGCCTGCAGCACTGGTCCCGTTGCTTTAGCGCCAACAAAGTGGTGCTGCACATCACCCCCGTGTCGGTGCTAAGCACGCAGCATAAACGCAACCCTGTTGCATCGACTCTGTGCCCCCTGTTGGATTGCACTGCCCAACACTGTTAGTACACCACACACACAACCCATGGGGAAAAAAAGTCTAATGGTTACCATTGACATAGAGACTGTATCTTTCCAAACTGTAGGGTCCCATCTTGGTGAAATTGTCCGTCATGTTAACTAATTCATGATACACTTTGACTCGGTCGAACACAGGTGTGGTGGCATTCTTTCTGTAAGTGCAGACGGCATCCATTCTGGTTTCATCTCCATTACTCACAGGTCTAGGAAGAGAAAGAGAGAGAATGTTCAATGGAATGTTTCGAACAGGAGAATGTAGATAGGGAAGAGCAGAGAAGATCACCAACACCTGGATGGGGGATGACCAGAGCAGAAATGTCAACACACCTCAGATCTGTCACTTGGCATCCCAAATATGCTGACCCAATACTGCTTCTGATAAGATTTCTGCGAAGCTGAGAAAGAAAAAAAATACTGAATACATAAAACCCAACTGAAAACTTGCCCTCTCTATAACTAGGCTTATCTATTTTGAACTGAAACAAGCACATTCACATCCACTATTTACTCCATCTCCAATGCCTCCCCCTGCCCATGACTTATCTAGACTGCTAAAAGGTTGAATTAGGCACCTCTCTTTTCACATTAGGTAAAGTGAGCATTACCAGAGCATTACAAAGCATTACCAGAGCAGTGAGTATTCTCTCTGTAGAATTGAAAATCTTTGAATGGGGAGTCCTCATGTCTTCCTGGAATCTGAGATTGGTCACAGTGAAATTCACAGTGAACTCTTCAATGGGGAGAGATGGGCTTGCAGTTGTAGTTGGCAAAACAGCTGAAACAAAAACAGAAAGCAAAAGAGCCTTCTTATTCATGCTCTACTGTTTCAGATTCAGGGCCTAATCTTATCCAACTTTCCAGTGCCGATGTAATTGCAATGCAGCCTTGTGGCAAGGGAACAAATGTTCCCTTACCTTGAAGAGGCTTCTGTGACTTTCCTTCCACCACAGGGTGCAGCATGTGGCCCATTGGCATGGCTGCATCAGCAGTAGGAAGCTGGATAGGGTTGTGCCTTTTAAGCATGAGTTCTTTTCTCTGGTTCCATATAACTGCCTTACTTTCTTTTTTCCTGTCAAGGACATTCAGTAACAATTTAAAGATAATACTTACTTGCTTCTGCAGGGGTTTCATTATAACCTAGGAAAACAAAAGAGACATTTCATGGTGAGACAGCAAACATTCTGGTATTTCCTGCTGAAACAACCAAATTATCACTGTTAGTACAGCTGACACACCACCAATTATAATACAATGCTTAGGTTACCGTTGACATAGAGACTGTATCTTTCCAAGCTGTAGGGTCCCATCCTGGTGAAGCTGTTTGTCATGTTAACTAACTCATGGTACACTTTCACTCGGTTGAAGATGGGTGTGGTGGAGTTCTTGTAAGTGCAGATGGCATCCAAACCTGTTTCATCTCCATTTTTCACAGGTCTGAGAAGTGAAAGAGAGATCATGTCTAGTGGAACGTTCTGACCAGGTGAAAGAGGCAGGCCGGCGCAGTGGACATCACCGCTCTCTGGGTGGGGGATGACCAGAGCAGAAAGGTTAACACAGTTCTGGAAAGCTTACCTCAGGTTTGTCACTTCGCATCCCAAATATGCTGCGCCAATGCTGCTTTTGGCAAGATTTCTGCCAAGCTGAGAAAGAAAAGAAACACCCAACATATGAACGCAAGAGAAAACCTGACTTCATTGTAAGTAGGTTTACAGCCCAATCCTAGCCTGTGCAGGATACAGGCCTGCACTTTATCCAGAGCATGTTAGACAACAAACTGGAGGCCACCTCAGGGTAAGGGAATTTTTCCCCTTGCCAAGAGGTAAGAGACCCAGCAGCCACAACAGGGCTACTTGGAGCGGCACCAGCAAAAACTCTAAGTGGCCCTTTTACGGTCAGTCAGGCTGGAGCCAGGGGTTCGAATCCGGCGTAAGTGCCAGATCCTGTCTCCAAACACCTCCCTGGGCCAACCCTTTCACAGGTCCACACTCTCTGTTCTTCCCAACCTCCCGCATAAGGTGGCTGATTTTACCTGTTGCTGGATCCTGGCACAGGCAGGCCAGCAAGCATCCTTGCGCCAGTCTAGCCTACTCTGGAGTGGCATAGACATACCTTACGGCATGTTTGCAACACTGCAAAGCCAGCACAGGGCAAATGCGCTGGCCTAAATCCTCTTTAGGATTGCGCCCTTAGTTATGTGGAGCTGAAACGAGCATATACATTTCCCCAGTGTACCCTGCTTCCTTCATCTCCCCTGTCACTATTGTCCGTCTAAGAACAGGTACCTTCCTATGCAAAGTGCTATGCATGTGGACGGTGCTCTATATACTGAACAAATAATTGTTAGATGAAGAATTATATTAACATTTACTAGAATGTGACATTTCATCACAGAAAATGGACACAGAAACTGGAACAGGGTGATCGTTACCAGAGTGGTGAATGTTCTCTCTGTAGAATTGAAAATCTTTGAATGGGGAGTCCTCATGTCTTCCTGGAATCTGAGATTGGTCACAGTGAAATTCACAGTGAAATCTCCAACCACAAGGGTTGCAGTTGTCGTTGGTGAAACAGCTGTAATAAAATTGAAAGCAAAATGGTTATCACGTTGATGTTCTACTGTTCAATTTTGAAATACAATTTGTTTGTGTTTTTCTGTCATGGACATCCATTAACAATTAAAGATGATACTTACTTGGTTCTGCAGGGGTTTCATTGTAACCTGGAAAAAAACATAAGATATATTTCTTGATGAAATAGCAATAAACCTGGTTTCACTAGTAGATGAAAAGAACAGGGTTCCAAAGGTCATATGGAAGGCATTCAGGTACACATAAAGAACCCTCAAATTTCTCATAGTTACCACTCTAATGATAGTATTGGGGCCGACAGGCCAACAACGGAACTACCGCTATTAGTACAGAACACACACACAACCAACAAGAAAAAAAAATGTTCTGGTTACCATTGACATAGAGACTGTATCTTTCCAAGCTGTAGGGTCCCATCTTGGTGAAGCTGTTTGTCATGTTAACTAATTCATGGTACACTTTGACTCGGTCGAACACGGGAGTGGTGGCATTCTTTCTGTAAGTGCAGACGGCATCCAATCTGGTTTCATCTCCATTATTCACAGGTCTGGGAAGAGAAAGAGAGAGAATGTCCCTATGGAATGTTCGGACTAGGATAAAGAGGTGGGCAAAGGCAGAGGAGATCTTTGTCCTCCACATGGGGGATGAGCAGAGCAGAATGTTAACACCATTCTGGAAGGCCTACCTCAGATCTGTCACTTGGCATCCCAAATATGCTGAACCAATACTGCTTTTGACAAGATTTCTGCCAAGCTGAGAAAGAAATAAAACACTGAATATATGAACCCAAACAGAAACTCACCCTCACTGTAGCTAGACATACTTGTGGAACAACAACAAATACATACACGTCCCCTGTTCTCCCTGCCTCCATCACCTTCTCCCATCTCCACTGTCTGCCTAACCTACATTGTAAGAATCTCAGGAGAAGCACCTCTGCTTTACCCAGCATGGCACATTGATGGCACTTTCTATACATAATGATTATAATATGAATAATTATTATAATTAATAACATTCAATGTTTCATCAGAGTCAAATGATGCCAACTGGAATGAGGTCATTGTTACCAAAGTGGTGAATGTTCTCTCCGTGGAATTGAAAATCTTTGAATGGGGAGTTCTCATGTCTTCCTGGAATCTGAGGTTGGTCACAGTGAAATTCACAGTGAACTCTTCAATGGGAAGTATTGTGGTTGCAGTTGTACTTGGTGGAACAGCTGGAACAAAATGAAAAGCAAAATGGCCTTCATGTGGATGCTCTACTTTTCAATTTCTGAAGTATGATTTCTTTGGTTTGGTTACATATAATTGTTTTCCTTTATGTTTTTCTTTCATGGATATTCATTAACAGTTTTAGGATGACACTTACTTGGTTCTGCTGGGGTTTCATTATAACCTGGGGGGAAAAAAGAAAAAGACATTTCATGATGAAACAGCAGAGATCCTCAAGATTCTAGCTACAACTAGCATATTAAAACACGGGGTTCCAATGATTCATGGTTTGTGTCATCAAGTACGGACATTTTGGACATTAACAATGAAAAACATTTACTGACTGAAGTATTCTTCATTAACATATAGTCAGTCCTCATTAGGAATGGAAATCCATGAGGATAGGGAATTTGCAGATAACGAACTATTGATCGTATGGGATCAATGGGGTTAGGTACAAGGGGTACCTTATTAGCCATCAAAGGAATAGAGCAGACCCCCTCAGAAAGCCAGCAGAGTGAAGCAAGAAATGCCAAAAGATATCTGAATGCCATAGAGATCTTCCAGAGGCTGCAGGGATCTTCAGAATGGCAATATGTCCTCTGCATGGACCCCTTAAACATGGCTAGCAGACGCTTCTGCCAGCCATCTTGAAGGGGTCAGCGCTTGTCACAGGTGCCATTCTGAAGGCAAGTGGCAGCAGCCAGGAGAGGCCCCGCTAATGGTAAATTGGCAGGGTAGGTCAAACAGGGCATGGTCAGATCAGTGGGAGGGACAGGGTATCTTGGAGGCAGGAGGGGGCTGTATCTTGGCATAAACAACTTGCGTTGGGATATGATTCTCCTCTGGAGCTTATCAACACGCCCCAATCATTTCCTCCTACCTGTCTCAAGCCTCCTGATTGCCCCACCCCACCAAAGCATGCAGCACAGTCTGTTTTGGTGTGCGTGCATGCTATGGCAGGGAAAGGAAAGGATTAGGCTGTAAGACTCAAAGACAACAAGACATACTGAAAAATACACAATAACAGATGTCATATACATTCACACCAAGATTATTTACAAGCTGTTATAAGCTGAACTTAGCAGAACACCAAATTATACTATCTAAATACCTTCCAATGAAAGACATTCAGGTCTGCATAACAAACCCTTATATCTCTGAGGTTTTGGCTCCAATGATAAACATTGGTGTAATTGGCCAATAGCCAATTTGTCATGATACAGAACGCCCACAACCGACTAGTATAAAATGCTTAGATTACCGTTGACATAGAGACTGTATCTTTCCAAGTTGTAGGGTCCCATCTTGGTGAAGCTGTTTGTCATGTTAACTAATTCATGATATACTTTGACTCGGTCAAATATGGGTGTGGTGGCGTTCTTTCTGTAAGTGCAGACGGCATCCATTCCAGTTTCATCTCCATTACTCACAGGTCTGGGAAGAGAAAGAATCATGCTCTGAATGCTCTGAAGATGACAAAGAGGTGGGCCAGACCAGAGGACATCTTTGTCTTCCACATGGGGGATGCCTAGAGCAGAAATATCAACATAGTTCTGGAAGGCTTACCTCAAATTTGTGACCTGGCATCCCAAATACTCTGGGCCAATACTGCTTTTGACAAGATTTCTGCCAAGCTGAGGAAAAAAGGAAATGCTAAGTATATGAACCCAAGGTACCCTCACTGAAAACACACCCTCACTGAAGCTAGGCTTAAGTACTTGTTACTGGGGGGAAAAAATCACATACAGTTTTCAGGTTTACTCCTACCTCCATCCCATTCCAGCTTCTTTACAGTGTTCTGCTTTATGTTAATATCTGGACGGAATTACTACTATCATTATTATTATCGACATTTCATCAGTGGCTACTGACACAAAGTGGAAATGGGCCATTGTTACCAGAGTGGTGAGTGATCTCTCTGTAGAATTGAAAATCTTGGAATGGGGAGTCCTCATGTCTTCCTGGAATCTGAGGTTGGTCACCGTGAAATTCACTGTGAACTCTTCAACAGCAGGAGTTGGAGTAACAATTGTAGTTGGTGGAATAGCTAGAATAACATTGAAAACAAAATGTTTGTCATGTTGATGCTCTATTTTTTAATGATCAAAATGCAAATTATTTTGTTTTGCTTCCCCATAATGTTTTGTTGTTGTTGAAAAATTTTTATCCTACATTTTCTCCATGATGCACAAGGTGGCTCAAGTATTTTAAAAATATAATAAATATAAACAGAAGAAATCAGTAATAAAACTAACATGTAAAAATTACTACAATAGACAAAAACATCAGCACATTTTGTAGCCTAAATAATCCAATGTTCATAAACCTAAATATAGCAGCAGCATAAATAATTACTACATAGCAGGATGGGACTGGTATTAAAAAATGAAATAGCACATAACAGAAGCATCCATAAAACAAGTGTGATAAAATGAAAAATACCCAAACAACCTCTCAACCCATGCAACGTTGAAATGCCAATCTAAATCAAAAAAGTTTTCAATCTCCACAAGAATGTTTCCAGGGAAGGGGCAGCTCTTAAGTGGCAAGGGGGGGGAATTGCGGTGCCACCACAAAGAAAGCCCTGCTTCTTATTGCCACCCTCTCAAGCCCCGTCAATGGCAGGTTCTCACAACAGGGCCCTCTCAGATGATCTTAGAGGATGGGAAATAGGCTATCCCTCAGGTTCTGTGGTCCTGAACTGTAAAGGTCCTCCATTAATTGTTACATAACTGTTTTTCTCTATTCATTTCTGTAATGGACACTAATTAAGAAAGCTTAGATGACACTTACTTGCTACTGTGGGGGTTTCATTATAACCTAGAAAAACAAAAGAGACATTTCATGGTGAAACAGCGAAGATCCTCCTAGCTAAAATGAGTAGGAAAATGCAATGATACTAGGTTTGTGCCTTAGGAATAGAATCTAGTATGGCCATTCACAACTGAAAACACGACATAATTCTTGCAATTATTTTCATTCTTCATCAAAATATTTTTAGTCCTCCTTCTCAAAGGCAGCAAAGAAGACAGTATGATAACTACAAAAAGCAGTTGTCATGTCACACCAGTGGCCCAATCCTATACAAGAGTGGGCTGGGAAACCAAAGAATTTAAGACAGCAGAACACAGCTGCATCAGCATTGGAGGAGCTTGAAAGGATTGGGCTGCAAGTTTATTTAGAATACCTTTTAAGTTCTTTGGTAACAGAAAAAACGATCATAGTACAGCAATGGCTTGAATGGTGTAGAAAGTTACTGTCCCTGAGTGTCGTGAGAAACAGCACAATTGGAGAAATAGCCAATCTAATAGGCAGGAAATGGGTTTTGATTGGCCTGGAAAGCTCTGTCCCATTGGTTAGAATGACTGTCAATAATGCTAGGACTAAGAGCACTGTAATCACTGCTAAATGAAGTAGCATTATGGAAGGCATACCTACATGTGGAACTTTTTCAAATGGAAGGCATTCAGTTCTACATAATGAATCTCTCTACCTATGGCACTAAGGATAGTTCTGTGCCTGACTGGTCAAATCACCACTATTGGTGCACAATATTGTCATTGCCGACTCCCCTTGCCCTCATTCAAGTGGGGCAAATCCACATTTTGGGGCTGAGGAACTACACAGCAATCTGTCCCAATGGCCGTTTAATTCTTCCTATATTGTTGTTCGAAGGGCTCCTCACTGGGAGAACAAAAAGCTATCGGGTTGTGACAGCCTCAATGCATTTCAGTTCCTGAAACCCCAAAGTACCCTTCTCTGGAGTATCTTGACCCAAAAGATTAAACTAAGGGTCATTGATCCCAAATTCGCCAGACCACGCAAGGAAAGCTTCACGCACTGGTAAACTGATAGATCAGCTGATCCACCTGGTTCTCTGATGCAGGTGACCCTGATAGTAGGGAGCAAGTCTTGATGAAAGGACTTCTCCTCCTCCCTTGACTGTTAGCTTAGCATTTCTTCTCCTTGCAGATGAAGTCCTTTCAGGTGGCTTGTGGGTGACCGAGACCTCTTGCCTCTATCCAATTGGTGTCAACCACTCTTGCTTCTTCCCCCTGGGTTTCTCATTCCTTACCCTGCTTGAGGCTTCCTTCTTCAACCCTCCCCACCCCTGAGGGTCACTACAATACCTTTCCTACCTTCCACTTTCTCTACTTTCCTCCTCCCTCTATCTTTTCCACGGCTCATCACATCAGATTCCCCTTACTCCCAGTACTCAGTCCATTCTGTTTTGCATCCTGCACCTTCTCCATGCTCCACCCTTTCGCCTCTCTTTCCCCGCCCTTCTCAACTCCCTGTCTGCCTTTAAAGGCCTTGAGTCACCCCAGCTGATGACTGGTCAGGGAGCTGGAACTCTGCACTAGACTAGAAGTACATGGCAGTGACATCACCGCAAAGCGGCTCTAAAGCAACCTGAATAGAGTTCCATCAATGTGACGCTCACAAGGCACTGCTGAGATCAGCGGATGGCCACAAACACACCCAACCAACCAGAACAAAATGTTTAGGTTACCATTGACATAGAGACTATATCTTTCCAAGTTGTAGGGTCCCATCTTGCTGAAATTGTCTGTCATGTTAACTAATTCATGGTACACTTTGACGCGGTCAAACACGGGTGCGGTGGTGTTCTTTCTGTAAGTGCAGACAGCATCCATTCTGGTTTCATCTCCGTTATTCACAGGTCTGGGAAGAGAAAGAGAGAAAATGTCCCTAGTCAGAAAATGTTCTGATTAGGACTAAGGGATGGGCAAGGGCAGAAGACATCACAGTCCTTTGGGTGGGAGATGACCAGAGCAGAAATGTTAACATAGTTCTGGAAGGCCTACCTCAGATTTGTCACTTGGCATCCCAAATATTCTGGGCCGATACTGGTTTTAACAAGATTTCTGCCAAGCTGTGGAAGAAAAAAATGCTGAGTTTATGATTCCCACAGAAAACACAGCTCTCACTCCCACTGTAACTAAGTTTATGTATTTGTAACTGAAACAATTGCATACAGTTTCTATGTTTGCTGAAAAAAGGCGGTCATTACCAGAGTGGTGAGTGCTCTCTCTGTAGAATTGAATATCTTTGAATGTGGAGTTCTCATATCTTCCTGGAATCTGAGATTGGTCACAGTAAAATTCACCGTGAACTCTTCAAAAGCAGGAGTTGGGGTAACAATTGTAGTTGGTGGAATTGCTAGGATAACATAGAAAACAAAATAGTTGTCGTGTTGATGCTCTACTGTTCAAGTTTTGAAACTTCTTTTGTTTGGTTCCATATAAGTGGTTCCCCCCCCTCTCTCTCTCTCTGTGTGTGTGTGTGTGAGAGAGAGAGATGTACTTTCATTAACAATGTAAAAAATGATACTTACGTAGTATTGTAGGGGTTTCATTATAGCCTAGAAAAAATCATAAGAGACGTATTAGAATCAAACAGCAAAGATCCAGGTGCCTCTAGCTGACACTAGCATATAAAAACACATAGGTCGCTGCTTTGTGCTTCAGGAATATCACTAAGCATAGACATTCACAACAAAAACTATGCACAACTCATGCAATGACAGTATTTCTAATCTTCATTAAAATATCTTTAGTCAGTCTTCAAATAAGACTCAAGGACAACAAATAAGACATACTGATAAATAAAAATTACAATAGAAATTGTTCATTCACACAACTTTATAAGCTCCACTTAGCAGATCAATTGATCATATTATCTGGTTATTTTCAAATGGAAGGCATTCAAGTCTACACACACAAATCTCATGTATCTTGAAGTTATGCTGTAATCCTCTCATTGGTGCTCAGTGACCAATAGCCAAACTACCACTGTTAGTACTGAATACAAAGAACCAATGAGAATGAATACACAGAACCAATGAGAGTACTGAATACACACAACCAATGAATAAACGGTTCAGGTTACCGTTAACATAGAGACTATATCTTTCCAAGTTGTAGGGTCCCATCTTGGTGAAGCTATTTGTCACGTTAACTAATTCATGGTACACTTTGACTCGGTCGAACACAGGTGCGGTCAAATTCTTTCTATAAGTGCAGATGGCATCCATTCCGGTTTCATCTCCGTTATTGACAGATCTGGGAAGAGAGAGAGAGAGAGAGAGAGAGAGAGAGAGAGAGAGAGAGAGAGAGAGAGAGAGAGAGAGAGAGAG
>JAJKFI010000116.1:3975388-4002651 GCA_029204185.1 Lerista edwardsae
TGTGCTTGGTTGAGTGGAAGAGGAACTTGCTTCAATGGTAGAAGTTAGTTCTATAGTTGCAGTTGTGCTCTGTTGAGGAGAAGAGGAACGTGCTTCTTTTGTAGTCCTTTGTTCTGTAGCTGTAGTTGTGCTTGGTTGAGGAGAAGAGGAACTTTCTTCTATGGTAGTGGTTTGTTCTGTAGTTGCAATTGTGCTAGTTTGAGGGGAGGAAGAACTTCCTTCCATGGTAGAAGTTAGTTTTGTAGTTGCAGTTGTGCTCGGTTGAGGAGAAGAGGAACTTGCTTCAATGGTAGTGGTTTGTTCTGTAGTTGCAGTTGTGCTGGGCTGAGGAGAAGAGGAACTTGCTTCAATGGTAGACGTTATTTCTGTAGCTGTAGTTGTGCTCGGTTGAGGGGAAGAGGAACTTGCTTCCATGGTAGAAGTTAGTTCTGTAGTTGCAGTTGTGCTTGGTTGAGGGGAAGAGGAACTTCCTTCCAGGGTAGTGGTTTGTTCTGTAGCTGCAGTTGTACTCGGTTGAGGAGAAGAGGAACTTGGTTCAATGGTAGTGGTTTGTTCCTTAGTTGCAGTTGTGCTTGGTTGAGGAGAAGAGGAACTTTCTTCCATAGTAGTGAGTTCTGTAGTTGAAATTGTGCTAGTTTGAGGGGAAGAGGAACTTGCTTCCATAGTAGTGAGTTCTGTAGTTGCAGTTGTGCTTGGTTGAGGAGAAGAGGAACTTGTTTCTATGGTAGAAGTGATTACTGTAGTTTCAATTGTGCTAGATTGAGGGGAAGAGGAACTTACTTCCATGGTAGTCAATTCTGTAGTTGCAGTTGTGCTGGGTTGAAGAGAAGATGAACTTGCTTCAATGGTAGTAGTTTGTCCTGTAGTTTCAATTGTGCTTGGTTGAGGAGAAGAGGAACGTGCTTCTATGGTAGTGGTTTGTTCCGTAACTGCAGTTGTGCTCCTTTGAGGAGAAGAAAAACTTGCTTTAATGTTAGTGGTTTGTTCCATAGTTGCAGTTGTGCTCGGTTGAGGAGAAGAGGAGCTTGTTTCCATGGTAGTGATTTGTTCCGTAGCTGCAGTTGTGCTCGATTGAGGAGGAGAGGAACTTCCTTCCACAGTAGAAGTTAGTTCTGTAGTTGCAGTTGGGCTCGGTTGAGAAGAAGAGGAACTTGCTTCAATGGTAGTGGTTTGTTCCATAGTTGCAATTGTGCTCGCTTGAGGGGAAGAGGAACTTGCTTCAATGGTAGTGGTTTGTTCCGTATCTGCAGTTGTGCTAGGTTGAGGGGAAGAGGAACTTACTTCCACAGTAGTGAGTTCTGTAGTTGCAATTGTGCTAGGTTGAGGGGAAGAGGAACTTACTTCCATGGTAGAAGTTAGTTCTATAGTTGCAGTTGTGCTCTGTTGAGGAGAAGAGGAATGTGCTTCTTTTGTAGTCCTTTGTTCTGTAGCTGTAGTTGTGCTCGGTTGAGGAGACGAGGAACTTTCTTCTATGGTAGTGGTTTGTTCCGTAGTTGCAATTGTGCTAGTTTGAGGGAAGGAAGAACTTCCTTCCATGGTAGAAGTTAGTTTTGTAGTTGCAGTTGTGCTCGGTTGAGGAGAAGAGGAACTTGCTTCTATGGTAGTGGTTTGTTCCGTAGTTGCAGTTGTGCTGGGCTGAGGAGAAGAGGAACTTGCTTCAATGGTAGACGTTATTTCTGTAGCTGTAGTTGTGCTCGGTTGAGGAGCAGAGGAACTTGCTTCCATGGTAGAAGTTAGTTCTGTAGTTGCAGTTGTGCTTGGTTGAGGGGAAGAGGAACTTCCTTCCATGGTAGTGGTTTGTTCCGTAGTTGCAGTTGCACTCGGTTGAGGAGAAGACGAACCTGCTTCAGTGGTAGTGGTTTGTTCCGTAGTTGTAGGTGTGCTCGGTTGAGAAGTAGAGGAATGTGCTTCTATGGTAGAGGTGAATTCCTTAGTTGCATGTGGTATTGTGGTACTTTCTGGAGTTGAGGGTTTTGCAGTTACTCGAGAGGTTAGTCCCATGCTTTCAGTTGGTGTTGGTGTTTCAGCTGAAGTTGGGGGTGCTGTTTCTATGGTAGAGGCCACTAAAATATAAAAAGTTGCAGTTTTACTATTTAATCATAATATAGTCAGGCCAGTCAAGCACTGGGCTTCTTTTTTTTTAAAGTAAGTTGCCTGTATAGCCCATTGTAATTGTACTGTTTGAGGTACTCCGGCAGTAGCCGAAGTGTGTGGGTCTCATTTACTTGCCAGAAATTCACTCATTTGTAATCTCATGTATTTTCTTTTTCATTTTTATAACATGTTCAGAATATTATGGTAACACAATTGATTTCATAGCACTTATCCTCCGAGGAGTAGACCCAAAATAGTCCTTTGAATTCCTGAAGAAGCTCTCTGGATGCATTGTGTGTCTTTCCATTTGAAAATAGTTTATTGGGAGGAGAAGATCAAATCCTTCCCCTATTCACATTTTTTGCAATAATAATTCCAAGTAACTCTTTGAATGAGAGTGTCCATTGGGAGCCCTCATTACTGCTATAAAGATCCTCTTTTTTCCAATGTGGGTGCAGTCTAACCTATTTCCATTGTGGGTCTCTGGCTGGCATTCCTGGGAGCCAGGCAAGCCTTTATTCTGCAAGAGGTCAGGTCAGACTGAACTCTTAGGAGAAGTCATGCTAGGTAAGGGCAATTAAGGGGAAGGAAGGTTGGAGCCTGTGGATCATCTGTGTGGGCCCAATCCTATCTCATTTTTCAGCACTGATGCAGCTGCAATGCACGTGGCAGCCCCATCACCACAGGATGCAGTGTGCACCCATTGGCACAACTGCACTAGTGCTTTAATGTTGGATATGATTGGGGCCTGTGTTTCCTCTAAGGTCTTGCAGATTTAGGTCACCCAGCCTGATTGATCTTTATTTCAAGCATAAGCCCTAGTGCAAAATAAATTAACAGCCCAATTGATTGGGGAGTGTGCCTGCTGATCAGCCCAATTGATCCATCAGTGTGCTGACGGAGTGTGCCTGCTCCGGATGCTAGCTGTCGCAAAAGCGCCAGAAAGCACTTTGTAATGGCACATCATCAAGAACTTGTGGGAAAGCTAGATCTGGTGCCAGCAAAATGAGTGTCCATCCTTCCTGTTTTGAGGCTTCTTTCTCCATAGAAGCTGCCTCCATTTTGGGTCATCTCTTCCCGTAGTAGAGTAGTCCATGCTGAGATTTTTTTTTAACATAAGAAAATAAGAGCCTTGCTGGATCAGGCCAAAGGACCATCTAGTCCAGCTTCTTGTTTCTCACAGAGGCCCACCAGATGCCTCAGGGAGCATGCAAGTTAGCAAAATAATTCCATCCTGTTGCTACTTTCTTGCACCTGGCATTCTGAGGCAGGCTACGTCTATAATCAGGAGGTTGCACATATCCAGCATGGCTTGTAACCTGTGATGGACTTTTCTTCTAGAAATATGTCCAATCCCCTTTAAAGGCGTCCAGGCTAGACACCATCACCACCTCCTGTGGCAAGACATTCTATGACTAATTTCCCACTGGGTAAAAAAGTATTTTATTTTATCTGTTCTCCCAACACTCAATTTTAGTGGATGTCCGCTGGTTCTGGTGTTTTGAGAGGGGAAAAAGAACATCCCCCCTATATACTCTATCCATCCTTACATAATTTTATACGTCTCAGTCATGTCCCCCCTCAGGCACCATTTTACTAGACTGAAGAGCCTCAAATGCTGTAGCCCTTCCTCATCTGCCACATCACACACCAGATATAACCATCATTGACAAGAAGAATAAGAAAGTCTGGATAGTAGACATTGCAATACCTGGCGATAGCAGAATAAAAGATAACATAGTTTTAATATTGTAAGCCACCTTGGGTGCCCCAATATGGGGCAGAAAGGTAGGGTAAAAAAGCAGTAAATAATTATTAATAATAATAATAATAATTAACAACAACAACAACAACAACAACAACAACAACAACAACAACTAGAGAAAATTACTTATAGAGATCTGGAAACAAATAGAAAGACTGTGGCACAAGGAAGGAAGAGTAATACCAACTGTTATAGGGGCCTTGGATGCTATCCCAAAACATTTGGAAAAGTACTTGAATACCATCGGGATGAGCACAAGTACTATTAGTAAATTACAGAAGCCTGCTTTATTAGGAACAGTGTATATATTACAATGATATTTGTAATGCAACAATATAAAATCATACAATAGCTGCCTATCCTTGGTCCTTGGGTAGGACTCGATAGGGGGATATATACAGAATCCAGTCAAAAACGATGTTACTATGTGAAAATAGGATCATAATCAACAACATCCTCTGGATCCTTCAGAAGCAATGTCCTGCCAAGGCTTTTTTAAAAAAAATACAAACTGATGCAGCTTCACCCCTCCTATTTGGAACACCCTCATTGGAAAAGCATAATGGCGAAGCCAGACTTTGGCTAAAACCCTCCCCAGTTTTCTAGGGATTGGAAAGGCTCCTCACATTTTTCCTGGAGCTGGATCCAAACCATCACTTGACATTTTGTGGACAAATGTCAGAACCCTCTCCCCACCACTGTTAATTGTTCCTTTGTTTTATTCGTAATCCATTAATAGCTGCAGGACACAGAAGATTGATTCAGAATAAGTTCTCCCAACAACGTGGCAGGAAAGAGACGGAGGGATTAATCTAATTCGTTGACATGAATGAATGGCCCACAGTCCTTAGTAATAGGGACACTTGAACTGTAGCCCGTGAAAGCTGATGTTGAAATAAACGGGTAGGTTTTAATGGGCTACAGAAACGTTTGTTGGGATTTTTGGTACTTGTCCCAAACATTGCTCCTATTGTGTCTGTTGGGGAGATGTTTGACTTAAAAAATTAATGTATGATGCTTCTGTTGAAATCAGTTAGGATGACCTTTTCTTGATTTCTGTTCACTGATGGGTGTTTGTCCCTTTGCTATGTGAATAGCTGCCCACAGTGATGCAGAGGCTTTGAATGGGAGGATTTTCATGTGAACCTTCCTAGAATATCTAATCAATCAGTCCATCCCTCCATCCAAAGATGTGTGGACAGGGCTGGGCTACAATATGTACACCAGTTAAAGCTATATTGTGAAAAGGATTGTTGGGCTCAGCCTTGATGCTCTGTTACCCTGTGACATACTCATTGCATTGTAGCTCTAAGAATTATAGCCTTGAGTTAGAGCTCAAACTGGAGGAAGGCAGTATCCCTCTCCACTGGAGCCTCCCAGAGGAATTTTATCATAGGGTACAAAATTTCTTTGGACCCCTTCCCAAAGCGGGAGGGAAGGGGATGAAACAGAGCAATGGGAGGGTGGCGACAACTGGTATAATCTTTGAAGCCCATGTGTAACGGGCTTCCCAATGAGGAGCCCAGGTCTACCTGCCCATGCTGCATCAGCAACAACATACACTAATAAGCAAAACCAAACAAACTACTAAGATTCTCTAAAATCTTGGTCAGGCATTCTGGGAAAAGGCTCAGTGAGCCTTGGTATTGCGGCACTAGGAGCTCCATCTGAAAGAAGTGATCACATCACACCTATACAGTTTATGATGCTGGTTAGTTATGAGATGACAAAAGCATGGCCTTTGTGGTATTCCCATGCCCAAATAAATAGCATAGAGCCAATTAAAACAACACCAAGAAGTTGATTCTGTTGACACTGAACTTCTCTTCCTCATTTTGTGGGCATCTAAGTTCTTTCACGTACATGCAACCGTCTCATCGTCACTGAGAAACTGGGGAGGAGGGCATGCTGGTGGCATGCCGGCCTGGGGATGGGTGGGTGGGACTGGGATGAGGCTGGTAGGCCATGTGGTGTAACGTCCCTAGGCTGCACAGTCCTGATTCAGGCTGCACGGCCTCCTCCTGAGAAAATGCATGGCCTTGTCCCGGGGAGGCTCCCCGGCACACCTAAGGTGCCTTAGCACAATTTAGGATTGCGCTCTTATGCAACTGAGAGCCCGATCCTATACTTGTCTACTCAGAAGTAAGACCCATTATAGTCAATGGTGCTTACTCCCAGGGAAGTGTGGGTAGGATTGCAGCCTTAGATCTCTCTCTCTCTCTCTCTCTCTCTCTCTCTCTCTCTCTCTCACACACACACACACACACACACACTTTTCTGTTTAAGAAAGAAAAAAATAAAAACATAGCCAAACAGTGTGGTTAATGTAACGAAATTGTCCCCCAAACATCAGGTAGCTGTTCTCTGTTTCTTTCAGTTGAGAAATTTAGACAAAAGGCACAGTCTCAAAATACTGTATTCCAAATGTAACCTGTGTTCCCCATTTGCCACTCAAGGGGGGAAACTGACATTTCCTACTCAAACTCGTATTTGTAAATGAGCAACCTTATTGCACAATTCAAAAGTTTCAAGCTCCTTAGTGTCTCTGGCATGGTTTGGCAGACGTCTAGGGCACAATCCTAAACTGAGTTAGGCCGGCATAAACTAAGCCAGCAAAGTTTGGCCAGCACAAGGGCCACCGTAAAGTCTATTTGGTCCACTTTCGGAGTCAGAGAGGCCAGCACCCCGATGTGAGCCATCCTCCCTGACTCTGAAAATATTCCAAAAACACTTTATAGTGGCCCTAGTGCTGGCCAAACTTCGCTGGTTTAGTTTATGCTGGCCTAACTCCAGTTTAGGATTGCGCTCCTAATCTAAGCTCTCATAATCTGCCTGCTGCTCCATGGCAGTGAAAAGATACCACTGCAGGTCAATAACCAAGTGCAGTCACTTTTCAACACCAATCCTTGTCTATATATATAAAGAAGACAAACACTGCGACAAACACTGCGGGGATCTGGTGCCCCTGGGGGTGGAGGGGTACGTGGGGGGCCCCGTGTGAAAATGGTCGAAATCGGCGTTGAATCTGTAGTTTCCGGGGTCGCCAAGATGAGCGGCGATGCTCCTGACGCCGTTGGAGTCCAGGTTCGGGGGGCCCCCCGGGTGTGGGGGGCGAGAAGGGATGTGAAACAACACGTCCGCCATGCCCTGCTGGAACACCAGGAGCGATTGGCACCAGACTCGGCACGCGCATTCTTTGCGGCCTGGCGACAAACACTGCAGGGGTCAGGCCCCACAGCGCCCCCGGGGGTGGGGGTGCGCAGGGGGCGCCATGTAAAAATGACTGAAAACGGCCAATATTGGCATCGAATCCATAGTTTTCGGGGTCACCAAGATGAGCATTGATGCTGCCGATGCCGTTTCAGTCTACGTTCAGCCCCCATCGGCAAGGGAGGTGAGAAGGGGTGCAAAATAAAATGTCCGAAATGACCGACATTAGTGTCAAATCCAAGGTTTTCTGGGTCATTAAGCTGATTGGTGACAGTCCCGATGACATTTGTTACCCGGGCAACGCCGAGTAACAAAAAGCTAGTAAACTATAAAATAAAGTTACGAGTTAATATTACACATCTGCTGTTAAATGATGCCAATACTAGCATCATGAAAATAACAGTGTTCCGTGTTAGCTATCAAATACTGATTGCCTAGGATGCCACATAAGGATATCAAATATTTAGGAGTGCCACTTGTATTTGATTCATCCATGAAATTAATCAATTAAAACCCTTTGGCTTCATTCAAAAGTTGCCCCAATTAAATGAAGTGGATAAAGGGAGTTGTGACGCACAAACAATTACAATAGATCTGGTACAAAACTATTTGCTGTTTTTGCAGCAATAGATTAACATGGCTTCCCTGTGGCATGTGTCCTAAAATAGCAACTCCACCCCACCCCATTTCTTGCTCTTCAGTAACTTCAATCAGAGCCCAGTACAGTATGATCAGCAAAAGATTTATGTCCCGATAGCTTGGCCTATTGCATAAAATCAACTCTCTGGCAGAACACTTAGCAATTACCCGAACAGGCTCACTTAATCTTGACCTCTCTGTCTATAGACTGAAGCGTGGCAAAAGATGACAGGTGGTGTCACAAAAGATTAAACACTTCAGAGGGCCCTCCCATAGAGGAACTGATCCTGATAGGTTTTGACACTTACTCTGACTAAGAGGCAAAGAAGAGAACATTTTTTAAAACATTCCTTCGCATTAAACACACACACACATACGGAAGCATTGTGGTTAAAAAAGGAAAGGGTTCAATTTAACTCCAGTGCCCAGTGCCCAGCTTAGACTCTCAGACTTATTAGTACAGTAACTCCACCCTCCTTGCAGTGAGGTTTCAAACTATGAATTTGCTCAGAATGCACCAAAGTGACATTGCAACACATATTTCTATTACAGAATCTCCAGGTTGAGAGGCACTCGGGGGTGTGTGTGGGGGGTGAGAACAGGGGAAGGCTGTTGACTTTGCTCCCTGCTAATGCATCTCCTCACAGTTTCTGATTGGCTACAGGGGAAAACAGGATGCTGGACTACATGAGCCTTCAGTTTCCTCCAGGAGGGCTCTGTACAGTGAGTGTGACCCTCAGCCATTAACTGTGATAGCTAAATTGAATATTCAAATTTCAAGAAAATATGTCACAGAATACCAAGGAGAGAGGAAGGGCTTTGCCTGCATGTCCTGCTTGTGGGATCCCTGGAAGCATCTGGTGGGTCACTGTGGGACACCAGGTGCTAGATCAGCAGAGATCTTCTCGTGGTATCTCCCCCCTGCCCTGTCCCAAAGAAAAAGGAACTCTGAAATACCTTGTGATGATAGTACAGTGGGCCCTCGATATCTGCAGGGGATCCATTCCAGGACCCTTCGCAGACACCAAATTCCATCGATTTAGTCCATGAGGGATATGCATCATGCAGCAATTGCTTACCTGGGGGGCGGGGCGGCTGTGTGGCCTCCTGGCACCCTCAGAAGCCTCCCAGACTCTACTGGAAAGCACTTGTGGTTCACACCAGCAAACCAGAAGTGCCTTTCAGTTGCGTCCGGGAGGCCCTCTGTGGCCCTCTAGCCGCAGGCGCATCCCTGGTCCATTTGCCACCTGGGGCCAGGACTACAGACTGCCACCCCTCCAGCAGTGACTGCTGCCCCCCCTGCAATTACCTGGAGCTCCCAGAGCCTCGCACAACATACCATAGTGCTCCAAAAGCCTTCTAATGCCTTCAGAAGGCCTTTATATAATACTGGTTTTTTGACAAAGGGGCTGGTGGTAGGAGGCACCACCTGGGGGCACTTGCTCCCCGAAAATGGCTACTGTTTTCAGCATCCGTGGATAGTCAAATCAATGGATGCTGAGCCCAGTGTATATTTTACTACTAGCTTTTTTTACCCGGCTTTGCCCAGCAACAAATTATCCCAAGATCAAATGTGGACTCAAATGGCATTGGGAGCGTCGCCATTCGTCTCAGCGACCCCAGACTCTACGGATTTGACACCGATTTCGGCCGTTTTCAACCATTTTCACATGGGCCCCCCTGAGGACTGTCACCCCTGGGGGCGCTAGGGGGTCTGACCCCCGCAGTGTTTGTCCGCAGACCATAAAGCATACTGGTGTCAATCGCTCCTGGCGTTCCAGTGGGGCATGGCGGACGTTTTGTTTCGCACCCCTTCTTGCCCCCACATCGAGGACCAACGGCATCGGGAGCATCACTGGTCTTCTCAGCGGCCCCAGAAACTATGAATCTGACACCGATTTTGGCCGTTTTTGACCATTTTCACGTGGGGCCCCCTGCGTAGCCCCACCCCTGGGGGCAGTAGGGGTCCCTGACCCCCGCAGTGTTTGTCACCAGGCCGGCAGGCATCCGCATGCCGAGTTTGGTGCCACTCGGTCCAGGCATTCCAGCGGGGCATGTCGGACATTTTGTTTCGTACCCCTTCTGGCCCCCCACGCCGAGGTGGGGCCAAACCCAGACTCCAACGGAGTTGGGAGCATCACCACTCGTCTCGGCGACCCCGGAAACAACGGATTCCAAGCCAATCTCGACCATTTTCACGTGGGGCCCCTTATGCACCCCCACCCCCGGGGGCGTTAGGGAGGCCCGACCCCCGCAGTGTTTGTGGCCAGGCCGCAAGGCATGCGCATGCTGAGTTTGGTGGTAATTGGTCCAGGCGTTCCAGCAGGGCATGGCGGATGTTTTGTTTCGCACCCCTTCTTGCCCCCCACGCCGAGGGGGCCCCGAACCTGGACTCCACCGGCGTCGGGAGTGTCACCGTTTGTCTCTGTGACCCCAGAAACTACAGATTCAACACCAATTTCTGCTGTTTTTGAGCATTTTCACATGGGGGAGCCCCAGACCCCCACTCCTGGGGGTCCTAGGGGAGTCTAACCCCCCTCCCAGTGTTTGTCGCCAGACTGGAAGGTACACGCATGCCAAGTTTGGCGTCAATCGGTCCAGGCGTTCCAGGAGGGCATGGTGGATGGTTTGTTTTGCGCCCCTTCTTGCCCCCCCATGCCGAGGGGGGCCAAACCCGGAGTCCAACGGTGTCAGGGGTTGTTGCCGCTCGTCTCGGCAACTCCGGAAACGACGGAGTCAACACTGATGTCAGCCATTTGCGATCATGTTTACGTTTCACCCCCCCCCCCGCACCCGCGCCCCCACCCCCGGGGGTCCTAGGGGGGTCTGACCCCCCCCCCAGTGTTTGTCACCAGACTGCAAGGTGTCTGCATGCCAAGTTTGGTGTCAATCGGTCCAGGCATTGCGGAGCCTATGCGGAACATACGTACACACACACACACACACACACACACACACACACACACGTATGAACACATGTTCTCTTTTATAGATAGATAGATAGAATGCAAGTCTATCAATGGCGACCAGGATAGCTAAATGAAACTTCCATACATAGGAGTAGTCTATGTCCAAGTATTTTGGGGACAACTGATATATATATCTAGAAAGTCAAAATGGGCCTTTATGGGTGTGCCAGCCTTGCCCACTGAGAATGCTGCTGGCAATTTTGTCGCTTCTAGCAGTATCCCCCAGGAGGGTGGAGATGAGGCTTTGCCCAATTCCTCATGACAAAATGTGAGGATAGGAGAATCATCATCCAACACTTCTCCACCCCAGCTGATAGAGGCATGTGAGTTTCTGGGTTGTCAACCAATATTATCAGGTATGATGACCCACTTCTTATGTGGGTATCTGCCTGGTTCTGTTCTTGCATTTTTAAGAGCCACCTGTCATGAAGGAATGAATGTAGATTATGGAGGCTTTTCATGCCATTTATGAATGAAGAATGGGGGTGTGCATTCATTTTTTGAATGAATGGAACACCAATCAAATGTTCAGTGTCATCTGTTTCTTGGTTGTGAAACAAATGAGATGGGGAACAAGTGGCTCCAGTGCAGAGTCCTAAAAACATAAGAGTGCTGCTGAATAAGGCCAAACACCCCTTTAGCCTAGCATCCTCTTGCTCACAGTGGCCAACCAGATACCTCTGGGAAGACAACAAGCAGGAGAGAAGGCATACGTTTCTCCTACCATTTGTTCATTGCAACTGGTATTCAGTGGTAGACTGCTCCTGAACATGGAGGTCTAAATTCCTATTAAGGTCACCAGCCCTCCATAATTGGCCTGGAACTTCTAGCACTCAGCATCAGTGACTTTAAAGCAATCCTGGAGATTTTATCAAGGCCTTTAGGAGTTTTTAAGATTAGAAAATGCTGGAAAGATACTCCCCAGAAAGAGTTTCAGGGAGCAATCCTAACCAACTTTCCAGCACTGACATAGCGGTGCCAATGGGGCATGTTCTGAAGCCTGCAGTTGGGGGGGGGCATTGTGCCCTCAATCAGGGCTGACAACTGTACCCCAGCAACTGGTTTAGAGGCATAGTGCCTGTGAACCTGGAGGTAGTGCATAGCCATCATAATCAGCAGCCATCGATAAACCCTGTCCTGTAATAATTTGTCCAATCCTCTTTTAAAGCCATTTAACTTGTGGCCAGTTAAAGGAGGAGGAAGTGGAGTGCCAGTGGAGGAAGCGGGACAGACACTTCATTCCTACAGACAGCTGCCCTGGAAACAGAAACCACAGAACCTGGCAGAGTTTTTCAGTGGTTTTCAGCCTCTGCGTTCCAAACTACAGCAGACCTTTCGTGGGACACCAATGTGCCACGGCACGCTGGTTGAAAATCGCTGTCCTAGAGAGTCAGTGTTGGCAGTACTGAACTAGCTGGCCAGAGGTTTCACTTATATTGCTACTTTCTATGGAATATGTGGGGGAGGATTGACTGGTCATCAGTCTTGGGCAATGGGATTCCGAGATTCTTTTCATCTATGAAATGTTGGCAGGCATTTCTGTTTTCAGCTGATACTAAAGCTCCCGAATGCAGTTGGCATGCAGTCCCACCCTCAGTCACACTATTTTTGGCTCTATTTTTTGTCTTCTTTCCTTCTTCAGGGTGGCTCTCCCCTGTCTTTTCTTCTGTGACATCAAGCACCTATCAGAATTTGTTTACCAGAGATATGGCAAAGACGACAAGACCATTATAGGAGAAGAAGCAAGAATGGAGCAGGTGCATGACTCCAGAGTTAGACGGATAGGCACTTCTGAACTGGTAATACCAGAATCTGGTATTAAGAGGTAGAATCTGTATGTAACCAGAAGTACTATTTCATTGTCATGGCTAATCAGTGATGATATAACATTTAAGATTTATGATTAAAGAACATGAACTGGCCAAGATTTGACCAGGAGATTGGACAGTTTTATGGAAGAAACATTCATCCCAGATTACAAGTCATGATGACTGCATGCAACCTCCAGGTTGTAGAGGTAGCCTATTGATGAATGTCAGATGCAAGAGGATGGCAACAGGATACATGTATCTTGTGGGCTCCCTGAAGCATCTGGTAGAGCTGTGAGATAGAGGAAGCTGGACTAGTTGGACTAGTTTAGTCCAGCACCCTGCGTTCAATGGCATCCTGAAAAATGCTCTGGAAAGACCACAAGCAAGACATGAATGCAATTGTCTGTTCTTACATGTTGCTCGTCTCAGATGTTCAGAGGTAGACTACCTCTGGACATGGAGGTTTCCCTTAAATTTTGATACGTCTGATAGACATCAAATACGTCTAAGTACATCAGAACCACCCATGGGATCCAACCAAAGGTCCACCTAGTTTAGCATCCTGCCTCTCTCCAACAATCCAGCCAGGTGTCCCCACAAGAAGCTCACAAGTAAGACATGAAGACAATGGCCTTCTTAAAGTGAGTGCCCTTGGACATGGATGTTCTACTTAGCAGTTATGACCCAGGCGTGGTCTTGAAGGTAGCTGCGGCAGCAACCTTGCTGAAGCTATGTAGGCCTGGGTCCTATCTGCCCTGGATGGGAGAATACCTGGGAATCCCATATGCATTGCTTTGAGTTCCTTCTTGGAAGAAAAATAAGGTAAGAAATAATGTAGCTCATGGACACTGATAGACCTATCCTGCCAGATACCCACTTGATTACAAACCATGTGTGCAATCATCATGCCAATGTCAAGTTGTCAACCATTTGCGTAATTCTACAAACTGGAAAAGATAGAGGGGAAAAATAACACTTACCCAACAGACAACAGATGATTGGGAACATTCCCATAGTCTGGAAATCTCAGCGCTGTGAAGCGCTTTCCAAAATTAAGCGTCTACTTCTTTTTCTCCTGCATCCAATTTCTTTGAGAAGGCCATATACTATTTACACTAAATCTCTCTCTCTCTCTCTCTCTCTCTCTCTCTCTCACCTTAACACCTGCTACGAGACAATGACACCAATGGCCTCAATCAATTGCTGTCCCATTGCTGCATCTATGCTGGCCCAGCCCCTTTGAACAGGTGCAAAAGAGATTGGACCCGCCTCTTCCCCCTCAGTGTCTCATCACATAGGAGTTTCAGAATTGCATCTTCCCTGCCCTCGATAAGAGGTAAAAAAAACTTGAAAACAAAACTAACTCACAAACTTTCTTTCTTGAAAAGGTCAACATACCTGTTTCTGGCATTAAAATGATGACGACAAAGTGTGACTGATCAACGCCCTTTCTTAACATACTCTCGCTCTCATAAACCTATTCACCTCCCAAAAATTTGAATTTTTTTTTCATATGTACAATAATTGGATTGCAGCCATATAAGCCAATTCTGGCAATTGCCTATAACGTTTGCAAGAGTCCTAAACCTTGGCTGGGTTACATCTTTCCTGTGTTATTCCTACTTTTCAGGGCTATTGCAGGAGGGATGGAGGTGATCCATGATCAGAGCCTACCTGGTATTATTTTAAACATAAATGCAGGAGCAAAAAGTTGAGGAAATTAGATTGAGGGTGCAATTCTAATCAACTTTCCAGCACTGACATAGCTGTGCCAATGGGGCATGTGCTGCATTCTGCAGTGTAGTAGTCATGAAGGTCTCAAGGTAGGGGAATATTTGTTCCCTTACCTTGGAGCTGCATTGCCCTTACCCCAATGCTGGAAAGTTCATTAGGATTGCGCCCTGGGACAGTAGGACTGGGAAGGGAAGGATAGCTTTTAGTGTTGGGGATAGGCTAATGATAAGAGCACCTGTTTTACATGCAGAAGATCCCAGGTTCAGTTTTGGGCAAGACTGCAAAAGTTTAGATAGGGCTGGGAAGTCCCTGGAGTGTAGATCATATCATGCTATCTAGACAAATGGCTAGTCTCAGGGTGCAATCCTAACCTGGAGTTATGCCGGCACAGTTAGATCAGCAAAGTTTGTCTGGCACAAGGGCCACTGTAGAGGATGTTTGAACCGCTCTCAGAGTCAGAGAGGCCAGCACACAGACGTGCGCCATCCTCCCTGACTCCAAGAGTGGTCCAAATGCGCTTTACTGTAGCTCTTGTGCCGGCTAAACTTTGCTAGCCTAACTGTACCGGCATAGCTCTAGTTTAGGATTGCGCTCTCAATATAAGACAGCTCTGTATAATCGTAGTTTAGCATTCATAGCTCAATGGCAGAGCCTGTGCTTTGCATGCAGATGTTTCTAGGTTAAAATTTCAGCATCTTCAACAAGAACTAGGAAGGACCCCTCACTTAAATGAGAGCATCTTGAAAGTTTCTGCCAGTCAGTGTAGGCAAAACTGCAGTTAGGTGGACCAGAAAAAGGCAGCTTTGTATGTTTGAAGTCACTGTGCCAGTGGCAGAGCTTACCAGCCTGTTGCCCCAGGAAACACCGGTCAGCTCCATTCCCCTCCACCCCTGCTCCGGAGGTAATTGCCATGTCTTGATGACATCACTGCAATTACTTCTAGGTCACTTGGAGTGACACTGCTGTGACTGGCTGCAGCTGCTTTGGTCAGACTCGAAGCAACTGTGCGCCCCTCTTGGCTAAAGTGAAGGGGGCAGGACCATGGGGGGGGGATCCTGGTGTCCTGTGACCCCCCTCAGCTATGCAACTGGTCCATGCAATTTCCTCAGTCAAATCTCCTCTGAAGTTGAAATTTGCCCCATGAATGCAAGGCACAAAACAGATTTTCTATTCCCCCTTGTTGGTCTAATAACAGGTTTTGATTAGGGAAATGGCACAGGGAAAGGATTGCATGCCCCTCTCGTCAAGTGCCTGCCTTGATCCATTCCTTCCTTTTAAAGTGTCTGTAAAATTTTGAGAGATTTTGTAAAATTTTGAGAGATTCCATCAGCATTTCATGTGATCACATTTCGCTTGGCCCCCATATTCACCTGGAACAGGGCTGGGATAAGTTTCCACTGGACCAAAGCATAGCAGTACGACACCCCATGGCATGCAGACCCCAGGAACTCCTCAATAATGATGCCCTGATGATGTCCAGAAGACCCTCCGTGATGACAAAAGCATGGCCTTTGCGGTATTATTCCCATGCCCAAATAAATAGCATAAAGCCAACTAAAATAACACCAAGAAGTTGATTCTGTTGACACTGAACTTCTCTTCCTCATTTTGTGGGCATCTAAGTGCTTTCACACACACACGATGGTCTCATTGTAACTTTTATCCCAAAAGAACAGCATGTTCTTTTTCTGGAATTAGATCCGGGATGGTGTTGAAAGTTGTCTAGGTCTGTCCTGGCTGAGGTTCCATGCCCACTTGGTCAGGCTGACCTGTGAACCCACAGTACTTGTGGTAGTGCTAGCCCCATAGTGCTACCACAGGGGGCTTTTTGGGGGGTTCAGGACAGGATCCCCAGCAACCTGGCACTGACATTGAATCCAATAACCATTCTTATATATAAATACTGGTATAAATACTGGTATAGAAATACTGTTGATTGATTGATTGATTGATTGATTGATTGATTGATTGATTGATTGATTTATTTATTGACCAAGACCACAGGCTGCATTTTCCCATCAGTGTCTTGTCATGCCGTGCAATTTCAGCCCTCTTTATGGGAGAGAAAGCCACAGTTTTGATTAAGTCTCAGCTGAATGGAATCAAATTTATGGAATCAAATCACTTATGCCAAATCCTAATCCCTAGCCATGGTCTGGTCGGCATTGTACAGGCCTCTCAGATTTGTGCCAGCATAAATTTAGGAATTATATAAATGGCAGTCCCTATTGCCTGGGAGATTCTGGATACCCTTGGACCTTGGGGCAACAATGTCGGGCCTCTCTTCAAACTTCCTTAGCCTGTGGTCATCACCACACCTTGTGGTAGCATATTTCATAAGTTAGGAGTGGTTTGGTTAGAGAAGTATTTCCTTTTGCCCAACTTGAGCCAACTGCCAATCAACGTCATTCGGTGACGGTCCAAGTTCTATGACTGTGAAAGAGGAAGGAAAATAAATCTTTTTCCCCCCATTGTCCAGAGGTGTATAAAGGGTGCCATGAGGCAATGTGAGGGGGAGGGTGCAGTGGGCAGGCCCGCCCATGCTTCCTTCTGTCCAGTTCCCTTCGCTTCCTGAGCTGGGGAGTAAGGGAAACGTGCTGTCTGCCTGGGCACCTTCAGGGCCAGCGGCAGTGAAATTGCCCCGGTCGTCACTGAAGGCGCCAGCACGTTTCCTTCGCTCCCCGAGTGAGGGAGTGAGGAAAACACACCATTGGGGGCAGTGGTGTCATTCAAATGATTTAGGAACAGGAACTCACTTTTGATTGGCACTTGTTGGGAACCCGGAACCAGCCACGGAGCCCATTAGGATCCGGAACACCTGTTCTGGTCCGTTCCCCCTGAATGACATCACTGCCTTCACCCCCCTAGGAATCCGGAGTTGCTCCCTTTAACCCTCTGAGAGCCAGCCAACCAAGAAGAAAAGCTCTTGGCAGAGGAATTGGGAGGGGGGGAGGGAGAGTGAAGTGGGTGGAGTCAGCCCTAATTTTAACTAGTGGAACTGAGTTCCCCCGCGTTCCCCCTGCATAACATCACTGATTGGGGGGGCAGTGGCCGCTGCAGGAGCCCCCTGTGCTCCCCCACTTTGTGACGTCACGATGTGACCTCAATTTTACTCAGGGCAAGAGTTGGCAAGGAGGAGGAGCCACAATACAAAGCTAACTCATTTAACTTGTTAGCAGCTGCAGGCAGCCTGAGTCTCTCTGTAGTAGCACTCTGCTGCTGGGTCCTAGAGGGAGATCTTTAGCTCTTCTCTGCCAGTTTTGAAGAGCAAGATCTAGCAGAGTTTTTTTAAAATGTCCAGCTTGCCTCTATCCAGCTTGCCTCAGTAAGATGTCTCAGCAAGAGTGCTCATATCTCAAGAGAGATATTGTTCTTCTTTCTTGTTCTTCAAGGTACAGAAAACTGCAACCAAAATTATTAGAGGCCAGGAGCAGCTTCCATATGAGAAGCCTGCATTTACAGGTGTGTCAAAAGTTATAGGCCTCAGAAAGGCCCGTTTTATGCAAAAACCGGAAGTGCAAAGGGGGGGGGTGTTATGTGGGAGTGCACACCAGTAAACAAAGTGAGATTCACTTCCATGTAAACATGCATACAATTTTAGTTTATAGTATTTATTTATAATATTCCTATCCCTCCTTTCTCCCACTAACAGGGGAGAGGGGCTATATGTCTGCAAAATACTTTCTGTATTCCTCGTTTTGTTTATTACAAACTGTACGTTTCTTCTATCGTGTGCCTACCTTTCTTTCTCTGCCCCCTGCTGCTGGAATGTGTGTACTTGCACGCTTATCATACAACTTGGGGAAGAGTTCTTGAACAACTCAAAATCTTGTTCATTGCTTTGTGTTATTTTTGTGGTTAAGGAATCAGTCAAATGTCACTTTTTGGGTGTAACCCAAAAAGTTACTAGGGGTGCAATCCTAACCTGGAGTTAGGCTGGCATACTTAGGCCAGCAAAGTTTGGCTGGCACAAAGACCACTATAAAGCGTGTTTGGACCACTCTCAGAGTCAGGGGGGATGGAGCATGTCTGGGGGCTGGCCTCTCTGACTCTGAGAGTGGTCCAAACATATGTCCTTTGTGCCAGCCAAATTTTGTTGGCCTAACTTTTGGCCAACAACTTTTGTTGGCCTAAATTTTGTTGGCCAGTTAATCTTAACTCCAGGTTAAGATTGTGCTCTTGATCTGTTTTCTGATGGTCCAGCATAGCTAACTGCAACTTTTGTGCATTTTGGAAACAAGGAATTTAGGCATCTAGGACAGACGGCCTCAAACCAGAGGGCCTAAAATGGGCCTTTACTTATCGAGGTTACAAAACTTGACCGTGTTGCCTTACTCGGAGGCCCTAGCTTCTGCTCCAGCTAAAAAGCTGGCACAGGAGTGGGTAGACCTGTCGCCCGCCCTGTGCCCCTACTGCAGGGAAAGGGGAGGTGGAGCCTCCCAGGGCTACCTGGCTGCCACAAGATGCAGCTGCAACCACCTGGCTACTGCTGCATTCCTGGGTGGTCGGGCAGTTCTGGATTGGGCCCTAAACTGCTGAGAGGGGCAGCAAAGCAAGGAAGGGCTGTTGCCTTCATGCCTTGCTTATGGGCCTCCTGGCTAGCCACTGATGGGCAGAATGCTGGAACTGAAGGACTTTTGACCCAGCAGGGTTGTTTTTATATCTTTTTGAACCAAATCTGTCCTAACAATACATTCAGCTTGCCACCCTCTCCCTTCTCCTCCATTTCACAAACTGGAAGCTTTTTAGCAGGCTCAGAAACATGTTTATCTCGACCCCCTCCTACTTTAACTTTTTCAAACTGTCAACCAGCCTGTAGAGTTCTGGGGCACTTGAAAGCTTTCTTACTACTAAATGATATTTTGGTAATTGATTCTATTAAATTGCCCTCCTGTCACTCTGTTGGGATGTCACATTGGTGCTTCCTGGCTACTGACAGCCCATTGATTTTTCCCCCTTAAACTTTGGCTCAGTTCTCCTGTGAAAAGACACTTCCCCCTTCTGGACTTATTTAGGAACTACAATTTCTGCCTGAAACAGATTTGCTGGGTTGACCTGCCCTCTTAGTTCTCAATCTGTAACAAGCAGCAAGACTGTATCCCACCATCTTTCCTTTTCCTTCTCATGCCAAACTTGCTGGTTCTGTGGTTGTGAACTGTACAGTAAAATGGGATCACAGATAGTTACCGTACCATTTTTTACAGACTTAGGACTTGGTGGACATGCAGAAAACTGTAACTTAAAAGACAAACAAAAAGAATAGCCAGTCCATTGAGGACTTAGTATGTTCAGTGACCTCTAGGAATCATGTAATGCTGAATGCAGTTGAGTGTCATTGTTTGTTTGTTTGTTTTTGTTGTTGTTGTTGTTTACTATGACAATAACTATTACCACTACTACACATAGATTACTCCTTATCTGGGCATCCAAAATCTGAACTATTCTGAAATCCTGACATTTTTGTCCAAGTTTTTTCCAACAGTTTTTTCCTTAACTGTGAGAACACTACAAAGAACAGCCTTTAAGTTCATCCTCTGCTCTGTTCATTCTCATTCTCTATGCAGACATTGTTGAAAAATGTCGGAGGCCAGCAGACACCCATATGGGTAGCAGTGAAAAGAGCATTTTTCACTACATTTATGCAATTATTCCAAAATCCAGACACCTTCCCATCCCAAGCAGTCTGGATACGGGATATTCAACATATTATTAAGAACATTTATTACCGCTTTTCGACAAAAAGCAGTATAGTAGTAGTCTATGTAGCAAATCAAATCAATAAATGGTTTTCTTTCCCCAAATGCTCACAATCTAAAATAAAGAGACACCAGCAACAACCACTGGAAAAAATGCCATGCTGGGGTGAAGAGGTACAGCTGTTCTTCCCCTTGCTAAAGGGAAGAGGAAACCACTTCCTATAATATCAAAATAATTATATTATCAAGTCTGACATTATCCAAGTCTAATATTATTAAAAGTTTGGCACTGAAGCAAATGCTTCAAATTTGCAGGCAGCGTAAGGCTTCAAGGATCACAAACTGAGAGACCCAGTGGTACTGTTCAATGCCTCACCTTCTGCAGAACAAAGTCCCAGCCTGAACTGTGCTAAGCAACATTACAAGCTGACTCAGCCCCCAGTCAGGTGAATCAGGGAAGCTCCACTGACTTTAGAAAGCCTGGCGTTTACTCTTCAGTTCAAACAGTAATGAGAAGACCCTCCTAGCCAAGTAGCTTGTCTCAAAAACCATGCTCTCACTCATCAGCAAATATACAGACCTGCACAGGATTCATGACATCGTCCCATACAGTATGTGATCCCTGATTGGTTGAAATCATTTCACATTTTTCTGCCTTAGACTATGCTGTTTACCTTTGGCCCAGACCTACCTGACAGGTGCTGTTGTTAAATACATTTATTTCTTGCTTTCATTGCGAATAACAAATCTATATATATAAAGAAGAGCGTGGGTGTGTGTGGGTGTATGTATGTGTGTATGTTTCGCATAGGCTGCGCAACGCCTGGAGCGATCGGCACGAAACTTGGCACGCATACACCTTGCGGCCTGGCAACAAACACTGCGGGGGTCAGGCCCCCCTAGCACCCCCAGGGGTGGGGGTACGCAGGGGTCCCCATGTGAAAACGGTCAAAACTGGCCAAAAACGGCATCAAATCCACAGTTTCCAGGGTTGCCGAGATGAGTGGCGACGCTCCCGATGCCGTTGGAGTCCGGGTTCAGCCCCCCCTCGACGTGGGGGGCAAGAAGGGGTGCAAAACAAAATATCCGCCATGCCCTGCTGGAACGCCTGGACCGATTGGCACCAAACTCGGCATGCGGAAGCCTAGCAGCCTGGCCACAAACACTGCGGGGGTCGGGCCCCCGTAGCACCCCTGGGGTGGGGGTATGTGGGGGTCCCCATGTGAAAATGGTCGAAAATGGCCAAAATCGGTGTGGGGTGCAAGAAGGGGTGCAAAACAAAACGTCCGCCATGCCCTGCTGGAACACCTGGACCGATCAACACGAAACTTGGCACGCATACACCTTGCGGCCTGACGACAAACACTGCAGGGGTTTGTCTGCAACCCCAGACAAACACCTGGGGGTGGGGGTACACGGGGGTCCCCACGTGAAAATGGTCAAAAACGGCCGAAATCGGCATCAAATCCACAGTTTCCGGGATTGCCGGGACGAGCAGCGATGCTCCCGACACCATCGGAGTCCGGTTCGCCCCCCCCTTGGCGTGGGGAGCGAGAAGGGGTGCGAGACACAACGTCCGCCATGCCCTGCTGGAACGCCTGGAGCGACGCGCACCGAACTCGGCATGCGCATGCCTTGTGGCCTGGCGACAGACATTCCGGGGGTCAGGCCACCCTAGCGCCCCTGGGGGTGGGGGTGCGTAGGGGGCCTGAAGTGAAGACGGCCGAAAATGGGCAAAATTGGCATCGAGTCCATAGTTTCCGGGGTCACCAAGGCGACCGGTGACGCTCCCGATGCGGTTGGTCCGGGCAACGCCGGGTAACAAAAAGCTAATTCATATATAAAATACATGTAAAAACAATGAAATTACTGTCACAGCAAAAAAAAAAGGAAATAAACAAACAAAAACAGGAACTTTCCACCTCATCTTACAGTTCTCTGATTCTGCTACCACAAAGTAAAGTGACCCCAGCAAAATTAATAGGTTGCACTTCAAGCGGATTGCCCCCATAATTCCTGACAGATTTCTATCTCAAGCTGATCTCTCTGCCCCCTACAAATCCTGGCTGGTAGGATCTCATCAGTTTTCACATTCTCTCTCATAAATAGGTCCCAAATCAAAATCCAGACTACCATTGTGTTTTGTTTTTGCATGCAGATTTCAAACAAGAAATTTTGAAATTCATACATGTTCTTTCTCTTATGATTTGGGTTCTTAGAAACACTGAAGTGTCATCCTTCCGCAAAACAGTTTTAGAAAACTTCCTGTAAGTTAACCATTCGATGTTTCCCCAACGATGAAATGGGATTATGGGATTATAGCTCTGTTGACAGCTTTCAAAAGAACATTGCATGATCTGATATCTCAAAAGCCATCAAGAGCATTCCAAAACTGTTCCAACAACAAAACGAATTACTCCGTCTTTACTTTGTGTCTGGAAACCATATCCAGCCCCGGTTAGGAGGCAGCTCTGGTGCAACTTGACGTAAGGGGACATATGCTCCCTTACCCTGAGTAATGCCCTATCCACCGCAATAGGGCTACTTGGATCTGTGCCACAGGCACAGGTATGAGTAGGCCAGTGCGAGGCCGACCTGACCAAGAGTTAGGATATAGCCTACCTGCCAGAGGCTGGTCCCACCCACCTCCTGGGCCCGGTCCACCCACCAGCCCTCCCTCCCCTGCCTTCCCCCTGCCCCAATCCACCGTCCCTCTGCCCTCCCTAACCCTCAGCACCTGCTGAACTCAGCCAGCACTACCTCACCTACCTGGGGAGGCTCAGAGTGTGGATTCTGCCTCTGTGGGCCGGCACACATCTCCACACCAGCCCAGCCGACTCCTGAGGGCGCAAACATCCCTTATGGCAGCACGTTTGCGACAATGCTAGGCCGTCACAAGGGACTTGTGCCGGCCTAAGGGAGCAGTAGAATTGCACTCACAACCATATAATGGTTACATCTATACATATATCTCAGCCTGCACATGTAGCACAGCAGAGCTTCGATAGCAGAAGGGGAAGAACACTGAGTGGTGGTCCTGCCGTTGGCCGGGGAGGGGCAAATGCCACACTACCCTCTGAAGAACTGGAAGTATTGGTTAAATGCTGTCCGGATATCAGATAGCAGCGGAGCTTCATACAAGGCTCCGTAAGGTTCAGGTGGGTTGGGAGGTGATGTCTGGGAGAAGGGAGTGGCAGCCTGCGGACGTGGCCCCTGGGTGGCTAGGGGGCCAGGGATGCAACTGAGAACACTGCAGCTGGAGAATCACCTATTTGAACGCTTCCCTATTTGCAAATTCCCCATGCTCCCTGTAAAGGAGAAAACAATTACTGTAGGGATGGGGTAGTCTAGAACGTTATCTCCCTCAGGAATTAGCCTTCTCCTTGCTGGGAGTATTTCTTTATGCTGTGGAAGCATGGAAAATGGTATTCTTCCGTTCTCCATTTTCATTTATGTATGGGGTTTAGATGTGTTTTCAGCAATCCAGTGGAACTATGTAATTCTTCCTTATTATACCTACCGGATATGTAGGGACTTCCCCCAGTGCTAACAGGGAATGATGTACCCGATGAAGCTGGCGTCTTTTCACGTTCTCCCCCTGAAGGGTTTTGAGTGGCAGGATGAATTACTTCATGTGCTAAAAGAAAAGAATAAATGGGGGAAATGCATTCAATATTAGTAGCCTAGTGATAAATTTTGAATTGCAGGAGCAAGTCATGACATGACCCCCATGTCATCCCCCACTAAGACTCTACGAGCCCAATCCTAGTCATGTCTACTCAGTAGTCCCATTATAGCTGTTGCCGAAAAAGGGCACAAAATGTTCCAGACTTTTATGTGTTCTCTATACCGTTAAATTCACCTTCAAGAAGTGCCAAAACACATGTAGACTTAGGGCCAAATCCTATCCAATTTTCCAGACCTGAGGTAGCTGTTCCAACGGAGTGTGTGCTACATTCAGTGGTCAAGGGGGAGTCAGGGAGGCCTCCTCAAGGTTAGGGAATGTTTGTTTGCTAACCTTGGGGCTGCATTACACCTGCATCAGCACTAGAAACCTTGATAGGATCGGGCCCTTAATCCAATATCATGTGTTCTAGACACACACTAAACAAGAAGGGGTGGAGTTTACTGGGGCCTAGGACGAACTGGACTGGGTGACTTACTACTGGGGCCTAGTAGTTCTGGTCTGAAAGTAAAAGTTTCACTTTCCCATGTTTGAATTGTACTAATATGTGTTGGTGCTTTTAGAGAACACCTGGGCTTCATTTCCATTACAGCTTTAATCCACTTTCAACGTACTTCTAGTCCCCCAATGCATTTTAGGGGGAATGTAATTTGTTAAGGATCTGACAGCTGTTGGAACTAAGCTTAACAAACTACGATCTCCAGAATGTATTGGGGGAATAGAAGTGCATTAAGGCTTTATTCATTTTTCAGCTAAGAAAATATGTAGAAGGAAAGTTACCAGTATGCTTATAACGTTATTCTATTTACAAGTGACAAAACGGCATCCAGTGATTGAACTCAAATGCATGTAAGCTGCCATTTTTTACCATAATGCATGGAGGCTGCCTTGTTTCTACTATTAGAACTCAAGGCCATGGAGGCCACCATGTTCTCTAGCCTAGAAGGAAGAATAGTATGGTGAACGTGTTAGAAGCGAAAAAGAAAGAGAACCCTAGTGTGCTAGAAGGAGGGGGTGGGGAAAGCTCTCTACCATTTCTAGAATTGGAAGCTGAAAAACGAATGCAGCCTAGAGGGGGCCCTGGATAGACTGAGACTGAGATACTCAAGTTCCGTGTCTAGTACATTTGTTTTGTACTGTATAACAACAGCTTGTTTTATAACGCCATGAGCCCCCTGGAACCCCGGGCTCAGGGGGGTTTGCCTCTGCCTCCCACTTCAGACCTGATGGGGCTTACTACCATATAACTGTGAACAGGACTGCAGCCTTAAACAACAAAACATCCACTTCAAATGTGTTTGCTTCAGTTCTTTTCTTCTCCTGACCTGTCTACATTTAAGCAAAGCTATACTTTCTCCAACAATGAAGCCAGTTTCATTGCAGACTTTTGGAGCGCTTTGCAGTGAAAATAAAATCCATTGAATGTTTACTCAAAACTAAGCCAAGGTGTCTGAAGACACAGGTCTTCTCCCCAGAAAATCGGTACTGGATTACAGCCAGATACCACTTCCTAAAGGCAACGACTTCCACCACAACCCAATGCATGGCTAATCAAAACTAAGCTTAATTGAAATTGGAAATAAGTGGATGCCCTAGGGCAAATGTTTCCCATCTGCTGAGCCAGATGTTTCTTCCCCATTATAACTCTGAAAAAATGTTACGTATGAAGGACCAGAGAAATTACATGGCATACAATAACCATACCTACTATGGAGATCCTGGAACACAATCCAGGTCATGACATCTAAGGCACGAACATTTGAAATACTTTTCTTTCTTTGTCTTACAGAATTCTGATAAAAAATCACCTGAAAAAGGCCTAATTTCAAACATTTGGGGGGATTATTCCAAAATGCATCGTGAAAAAACTCACCAGAAACAATACTAGACCGGGAGGACGTTCCTTCCGCAGATGTGCTTATCTGAGCAGAAGGTGTCGGTATGTCCATGGGTGACATGGAGGAAGCTGTAGTGCTCCTGCTGCTGAAGTGAGTGGAGCTGGATGACTCCATCAAGGAAGGGGATGCCTGTCTCACCATGGTTGTCTCTTCTGGAGGCGTCGTTGAGCTGGGTTCGGACCCAGTGGTTCCTGCAGTCGAGTGAGCGGGTGAAATTTGAGGAGAGGAAACTGATTCAGCAGAGGTGTCCATCCTGGAAGGAGCCATGGATGTCACAACCGAGGTAGGGGACGGACCCCGTGTGGTCAGGTTTACTGGACTCGACGTGGAGGTGCTTCCCGGGGCACTGCTGCTGTGGGCAGCGGGTTGTCTGGTTGCAGTTGTGGTGCTGTGGGGAGTGGAAATGGTTGTGCTGCCGGTGGTGAATTGAGCGGTACTCGACGACTCCACGGAGGAAGTGGAAAATTCCGTTGGCCTGGTTGTCCCTCCTGTAGACCTTGCTGAGGTGGGTTCGGACCCAGTGCTTCCCAGCATCGAGGATGCGGATGAGAGCGGAGTGGTGGGAAGAGAGGAAGCTCCTTCCTCAGTGGTGCTTTCCATCTGAGGAGTGCTTGTCGATGTCGGCACGGAGGGCGTGGATGACCCCCGTGATGTGCTCTTCTCCGGCCCGGCTGTGGAGGCGCTTTCTGAGGCCGGACGGCTGTGCGTGGTGGATTCTGCAGGGACAGCTGGGGTGCTGAGGAGGGTTGAAGCTGTTGTGCTGCTGAAGCGAGAGGTGCTCGATGCTTCCGGGGATGAAGAGGACGTTTCCTTCAAGGAGGTCCTTTCCACTGTAGGGGGTGTTGGGCTTGGTTCGGACACACTGGCTCCTGCACTCGAGGGAGAGGGTGTCATCGGACTACTCCAAACAGAGGAAGGTCCTTCAGGAGTGCTTGTTGTCTGTGGGGGGGCGGTGGATGTCCTGACGGAAGGGCTGGAGGCCCCCTGCGTTGTGTCCTTTTCTGCACTGATGGCAGAGGTCCTCTCTGAGGCACTGCTGCTGTGCGTACTGGGCTCAGTGGTCATCCTTGGGGTTCTCGTCAGGGAAGAAGCCGTGGGGCTTTTGCTGCTGAAGTGAGTGGAGCTGGATGTCTCCACCGAGGAAGGGGATGCCTGTCTCACCGTGGGTGTCTCTTCTGGAGGCGTCGTTGAGCTGGGTTCGGACCCAGTGGTTCCTGCAGTCGAGTGAGCGGGTGAAATTTGAGGAGAGGAAACTGATTCAGCAGAGGTGTCCGTCCTGGAAGGAGCCATGGATGTCACAACCGAGGTAGTGGACGGACCCCGTGTGGTCAGGTTTACTGGACTCGACGTGGAGGTGCTTCCCGGGGCACTGCTGCTGTGGGCAGTGGGTTGTCTGGTTGCAGTTGTGGGGCTGTGGGGCGTGGAAACGGTTGCGCTGCCGGTGGTGAACTGAGCAGTACTCGACGACTCCACGGAGGAAGTGGAAGATTCCGTTGGCCTGGTTGTCCCTCCTGTAGACCTTGCTGAGGTGGGTTCGGACCCAGTGCTTCCCAGCGTCGAGGATGCGGATGAGAGCGGAGTGGTGGGAAGAGAGGAAGCTCCTTCTTCAGTGGTGCTTTCCAACTGAGGAGTGCTTGCCGATGTCGGCACGGAGGGCGTGGATGCCCCCCGTGATGTGCTCTTCTCCGGCCCGGCTGTGGAGAAGCTTTCTGAGCCCGGACTGCTGTGCGTGGTGGATTCTGCAGGGACAGCTGGGGTCCTG
>JAJKFI010000119.1:0-192948 GCA_029204185.1 Lerista edwardsae
AGGGCTTTCGTTTGAATTCTTTTGATTTGATATGGTAAGTGCGCTGGACTAAAAGTAAAGCTGCTCTACTTGCCCCACTGACTTACAGTCCATAGACCGCCTCCTTCCATACAATCCTGCCCGTACTCTTAGATAATCTGGGGGGGCCCTCTTGACTGTGCCGCCACCAGGAGAGGTGAGAGGGATGACAGCCAGGAATAGGGCCTTCTCGGTGGTGGCCCCCCAACTTTGGAATACCCTCCCCTTAGAATTGAGAACTGCTCCCTCTTTGGCAATATTTCGGCGGGGGATGAAGACCTTTTTATTTCAACAAGCTTTTAATTGTTGACAGGCTGGCTGGCTGGTTTTTTAGGCTCTTTATATTTTAGGATCCAAGGGGTTTGTTGTTTTTAAATTTTAATTATTTTACTGCTGTTTTTAATTGCTGTTTTAATTTTAAATTGTGATTTTTAGTGGATTTTATTGTTGTAAGCCACCTTGTGTGCCCATGGGGCAGAAAGGTGGGGTATAAATTAAATAAATAAATAATAGAGATCCTGGCTGCACCAGCAGGCAAGACGCTCACTGCGCTGATGTGGGGCTCCCAAAGTGCGGGGCCCCAGTGTGACAACATTGGTCACATTGGCCTGAGGTCGGCCCTGCTGCAGGAGTTGTGCCACGTTTGTTGTCCTGACTTGGACACACATGACATTTGTTTCAAATGCAAGCCAGTTTCCCGACTGGAGGAAAAGCCTAAGTAGCAGAGCTGCTTGAAAACTGTGTTATTTACTCAGAGGTAAGCCCATTATCAATAAGAATCAGGGTGCCATCCTAACCAACTTTCCAGCACTGGGTAAGGGCAATGCAGCTCCAAGATAAGAGAACAAACACTTCCTTACCTTGAGGTTATCTCTGTGCCTGCCCCCAACTGCAGGACGTAGCACATGCCCAACTGGCGCAGATATGTCAGTGTTAGAAAGTTGGTTAGGAATGTGCCCTTAGACTATAAATCTATCTTACTCATTGGAAACAAATACCACTGTTGTCTGCATCCTGTGGCCACTCCCTTGCACCTGGCATTCAGACGTAACCTACTTTTAAAACCAGGAGGTTGCACGTAGCCATCAGAGCTTATAACCATCAGAGCTTATAACTTTTCCTCCATAGATCTGTCCAAAACCTTTTTAAAGGCATTTTGGTCATAGCAATTGCTAAATCCTGTGGCAAGGAGTCCCGCAGATTAAAGAAACATTTCACCAGGCCACAGAGAGAGGCACCTGAGCTGTGGAAGAGAAAAGCTCCAGCTTTCAGCTCTTCACACAGAAGCAGGACAAACCAAGCCAGCATGAATGCACGAAAGAGGGACATTTCTTTGCTTGATTGATAAGACAACTGGCTGCTTATTAGCAGACTTCCTGGCGAGAGGCCCTGTGTTATTTCTAAGCACATGAATTCCCAGAAGTGCCAGCCACAGCTCCTTTCACTTTCGCTGCTCACTTTTCTGGAGTCACTGCACAAGGGGCCTCAAAACAAGGCACCACTGCAGGCAACACATGCCTGGTTTGGAGGACATCTGCACAGAACATCTCATGAATTTCTCTCCCCCTTTCTTCCATCACACTAAAAAAATGCCATCTTCTGAGCTTCCTCTGCATCATGCATAACAATGTCGACATACAAACTGAACCCTTCTCTCCATGTCCTCCACCCAGTCCCTGGCTCTTTTCTGGGCATCAGTATGCCTGCTGGCTTCAAGCCTTCCCCCTTCCCTTGCCCCCTTATTCTGTTCAAGGGGTGTTGGTTTCTTCCACAGCTCACTGTGTGTAGCTCTTCCACTTTTTAGGATTCGATCACTTCCTATCCCACATTTCAAGTTTCAGTGCTAAGCTCCTAAAGTTTAAATCAGCGGTTCTCAAACTCACCAGAGCCACGACCCACCTCTGGCGTTGCCGCCACAACTTGACACAGCGGGCCTCTGGATGCAACTGGAAGTTGCATTCGCTAAACCAGAAGTGATGCAGAAATAGCTTCTGGAGGTGTCCTGAGGCCTGTGGGGGCAAAGGTGGGTGGGTGGGTCTTTTCAAGATCTTTTTTCAAAATCAGCTTTGTAAAGCATAAATTTATGGATCCCAAATGTATGGTTCAAAAGAAAGGTTTATTGTCATATTTGCAAATATGGGTGGCAAGCAAATGCCAAACAGAACAAGCTGCGTACCACACCTTGCCCAAAATGGGTGCAATAATTTATACTACTGAGGCGGAGTTCCTTACTGTACCTTCATTGGTTATTGCCCAGCCAATTGCTAGCACTCATGCAGAATAATTTACTTTCCCCGCTCCCTTCCTCCTTCATATGTACACCCCTCCTTTGCACATGCTTTAACCCACGATCCATGTTCAGGCCAAACTCAATTTTATGAGGAAAAAGGCAAGGCCTAATAATTCATGAGCCTCATTACACAAACTCACTCCAGTTTCTTCCAAGGTTAGAATTTGTATCTGGGTCAGCTTAGGAATACCTATAGCCCCCTCCTTTTCTTCCCCTTGTCCATTGTTCTACAACATACCTTGGTCTCTTCTACTCTATCACGTTCCCCCTCCCTTCTCTGCCAGCCAGGCCTTGCCTTGGACTGAAACACCACTGAAACACCATTAACCACTTCTTTGCTCTAGAGAGAAACAGTAGGCCTTATATTTTAGTGTTGGAGTTCAAAATCACCATGGGTTTGTATGACTATTGATTTATATCTCACAGCTTCAACTGAAGACTTTACACACCTGGACCCATTTGTCTCCCTCCCACCTGATATCACCTTTTGTTTTGCCACAGCTCTCATCAGCTGACCACCCGTCTAGCCAAAGAGTTTCCGCTGCAGCTAGCAGGCATGCTGGTATACATTGGGTATTTCCAGCCAAGCAGTAGAGCTACTCAGAACTAGGGAAGTGTTTGACCACTGACCCCAAACACCAGCTAGGGGGCAGCCAGGAAGCCAGTCTAGTCTGGTGCTATCAACCTCCATTGCCCTGGCCTTGAACTGAAACATACTCCTCCTCTCTGACCCCACTCCTGGTACCAATTGTTTTGCCCAAGGATTTTGGATAGCTGGATATGCCATGACGTCACAGACTTGAAGCCGTGGATTTACTAAAATGGCTGACTGAATCATTGCTGCGAACGACGAGGTTTGCCGCCGGAAGGGCTCTCTCGCTCGCACGGCGCATGTGTGAAAGTTAATTTTATGGGGGGGGTGAGTGTAGAAGTTTAAAAAAATACTCTTAATAGCCTAGAAGTAAAAAAAGAATTACTCTCCTATTGACAACTACTTGTGTTATGAAGAGATTTTAATGTAATATAATTACGCGGAATTAAACCTTGGAATTGCATATTAACTCATAATATGGTTACCACTGATGTTTCTCCACGATCACACGTTGTTATTTTGGTAAGTTTTTACTTCAGGAGTAAACGATTAAGCGCTAAACATCATGCGAAAACCCATTGGAAATCATTGGAATGAGCAATGTTTTGGACATACTGTCATGGCCGCTAAGCCCGCCCCTAGGCTTCAACCTTCTGGTATCAATTATTAAAGCAGGGCCACCCGCTGGTTTTGCCACAGCCACGGCTCCTGCCAGGGGCTGCAGGCTCTATGGGTCAGAGGAAAGAATAAATGATGTTCAAGGCTAGTTTACACATAAATGACAAGACTTTATTACAAAAGAACCACAAACATAGAACACAGGAGCACCTCTGAACCCCAGAGTTGTCTCCAGGCACCCGTACTTACAATTAGGCATCCCGCCCCAGGCAACACAGCCTCCAGCAAAATCTGGGGGAGTGTTCAGGCGACCCTCCGGACAACGCAGCCTTCAAGTGTTCACAAGGTCCGGGAGCAAAGTAAAGGCCCCAAAGCCAGACTTTTATTGGCCAAAATACCAGCTGAATGGCCAGGCGTTGATTAGCTGGCCAATCCCACACAGACACTTGCTTGTTGAACTACACCACTGATGATAATTTGCGCAGTAAGATTAGCAACAGCTGGGGCTCTTGGTCTGTGTCCAAATTCTCCTGGATGTTTCCCCTGGGAAAAACTCCACTAGGACTCCCAGAGGCCAGGAGACACCCAGATGATTTTTTTCTTTTTGGGGGGGGGGGCTGGCACCGGCCATTACACCGGCCATTACACCTTTATCACAAATAGAGCCAGAGTGTGTTTTCTCAGCCAGGAAAACAAAGAGTAATTTGTCCTTCTCTGCTAACAAAATTTACACACTGTCATGAACAAAAGGGGGGTTGTAACCTCTGACCCCCCTACTCGCCCACTCAGTTAGGACGCACAGCCTAGTGGGAAATACCTTGGTAGGTTAAATCCGCTGCCACTAGCCCAGGTATCAGGTTTCCAGAGGAGTTTCCTGGGCTAAACTCCTCTCCACTGGAATCCAGAACAAGGCAGATTGATTTATGGAAAAGATTTTAGTAACAGTTTGTAATGATAAAAGGGGTTATAACACACGGCCTAGGAAGATACAGAACAAAATAACCATAAACCCGATGGGGTCTTGCTCCCGTTCAGATCCTGTCTCAATCTCCTCACTGCTAGGCCTCTCCCAGCAGCAACCTCTCTGTCTCATCACAGAGCGGCTCTCCCTGCAGCTATCTTGTAGCGAAGCCAGCAGGAAAGAGAGAGAGAGACTTCGCCCATCCCCTAATCTCCAGCTGGAGATCACCCGATTGACTGGCAGCACTCCCCCCCCCCAGCCAGGACACCTCTGACAACAACAGACCAGGCCCTTGGAAAGTAAACAAAGTATACAACAGAAATAGGTACGTGAAACATAACTGTTTCATCACACGCACTATGAGCCGAAATGCAAACATGACATTCTACAGGCCATTCCTTCTAAGAGCCAGCCAAGCCCACTAGCAAGAAGGAAGGAAGAATCTCTGGGCTGAAGGCCACACACCCAAACATGGTGCCTTTGATAAAGGGTTCTGTGCAGTCACGGCATTTCCCAGAAAGAGAGGCTGAGAATTTGTTTCACTTTCCAAGCTAAAAACACCACACACACACATCTACATTGCATTTTGATATTCCACTCAGATTTTGTGCTGCAGCTCTTGCTGAGCCTTTTAGTGATGCTAGTTTGCTTTTGGGGTGCTTGTCCAGTCCAGAGAAAGAGTGCCTGACCCGGGTGAATGGCTCTCCATGAGTTCTGCTTTACTGATGGATGCTTTCACTGAGACAGGGCAAGCAGGCTTCCTTGAAGGGGAAAAACCCACATGGGGGAGAGGGGCCCTGTGGCGCAGGCGTAAAGCACCATTTTTGCTAGCTTCGGTGGGGATGCCTTTTGGGCAGGAATGGCCTTGCCCATGCAATTGTTGCTCTGACTTTTCCACTGCAATATAACGTCCTTGGACAGAGCTCAGAAAAGCATGACTGCTCAGAACATGGGTGTGGCCTTCTTCACAGCCGCCACAACACATCGAGTTGTCCACCACCACCAACTGCCGTGACAATTTTAGCCCCTTGTCAGTGTGCTATGAAGTGAAAAAGTTGAAAATAGCTGTTTGTTTGTTTTAAAAGGTTTAAATCCAGGTTCAAGATCTCGTTTCAAGATCAGCTTCAACTGAAGACTCCCACTCGGGCCTCCAGCTCTGCAACAAGTGGAAAATTGGGAAATGGTTGCAGTGTGGTGTAAACGAGCCTCCAGGGCATCTATTGACAGGCTGCCCAGTCCTAGCTTCCCACACTGTGATGCAGCAGCACCAGGGCAGCCTTCGCTGCACCTAGCCTGGGAATAGAGGTGGCTGGAGACTCTCCCATGAAAAGGGGACATTGGTGTCCTTGCCCCAGGGTAGGCCCCAGCAGCTGCAGTGGAACCAGTCAGGTCTGCGCCAGCAATACTGCCGGCACAAGTCTGAGCAGCCTCATGTCGGGGAATCAGGGCTGGGAAGGGGGACAGGATACAGCGGTAGCTACTGCTGCAGATCTGGCCCCTCCCTGCTCCATTATACCCCTCCCTGCCCCCATTCCGCCCTCCACCCACCCTTCTTCTGGCCAGAGTGGAGCTCACCTGCTCCGGCACGTGTTGGCCTTGCACTGACACAGGAAGCCGGTGCAGGCCTTCCTGCCAGCACCACAATATCCTGTGCTGCGACAATGTGTTTTCAGGCATGCTTGCTGCAGTGTAGGCCAGCAGAACAGCACTGCAGCCCATTACATAGAATTGTGCCTTCTTTTGCACGTTGCTCCAGCTACAAGTCATGAGTACACGTCACCACAGGTTTAGGCATCAGCCTGCCACTGAATGCCAGTTGTAGGGAAACAGGGTTGGGTCTGGTTTTCTCTCCTGTTTGTGGGCTTCCCAGTCGCTGCTGGTGGGCCACTGTGGCAAACAGGATGCTGGACCAGAAGGCCCTCTTCAGTTCGATCCAGCAGGGCTTCTTGGATGTCACATTCTCCAGATGCATGAAAAGTCCATTTGTGGCAGGCTATTACAAACAGCCCAGCATGTTTTGGTGCACTCCAGGGGCACCCTCCGCAACAGCAAGTCCCCAAAGATGTGGGTGACAGTCCTCCTCTCTGGGATTCATGGTTGCGGATGGAGCTCCTAAAGTGGCAATGAGTCAAAATGAGTGTGGGATTCTACAGCACCCCAGCAGCAGTGGCTCTCTAAGCATCTTTGGGGGGGGGCTTTCTTCCTCACTGCTCTCTTTCTACCTGCAGGTCAATATGCTTCCTGGCTGTTTCTTTAGCAGCCCCTTCCATCCTGAGGGAACCCCAATAGTCCAGACAGAATGAGGAAGGTGCCCCCCACTCTTCTGGGGTTGTACCTCCCTGGTGGCAGCCACAATCTTTTCTGGGGCCGGCTATGCCAGGGTGCTGTGTCTGGTGCAGCCGCCCCGGAAGGAACCCAAAGCTGCAGAGCAAGGTCAGGCACACGAGTGTCTTGCTTCATCAAGCGTCCACATAGTCCATCACCAAAGGGCACCAGTCCAAGTTTCAGGGTTGGCGGAGTGAGAGTGTTGGTGCACCAGTCATTTTATAAGTTGTACATTGAAATGTGGATTTTTGAAATGTGGATTTTTATTCTGTCGCTCCCTGTGACTAAGGGCTCCCCTCCCAATCTACATTCAACTGCTAATTCAAGCAACGCACATTCCAATTACTTGCCAGACTATTCACATCATTAAACCAAGGACAAAAATCAGATATTATTCATTCGTTTATTAGCTGAACCATTTTTCAGCCTCTTCCCAGTTGAGAACAGGAGGGCGAGTTGGGCTTAAGCGTTCTCCGAGTTAAAATGGAGACTGAAAGTACGACTGTTACGGAAGTACAGGAAGGAAAGACCAACAGCAGCAGCAGCAAACATAATGATCGGAATGGCTCGCTTCTTGATTAGAGCCCAAAACCATCCCTGCCAGGCCCTCCTGCTTTGTTTCATGAAAGATCTGACCTTTGCAGTGGTTAAGCTGGGCTCCAAGTACAGCTCATTGATGTAAGGCCCCCCATTCTCTTGCTCTATCCTCCCGACCATTCCCATCAGCTCAGAGACCTGCCGCTCCCGTTCTGCTCCAACCGCCCTGTTGTTGAAAGCGCAGACTCGGCCCCCACATTTCTGAATCAGGGCCAAGACAGCTTTGTTATTTGACCCTTTGATATAGTCCCTCAAGGGTTCTCCTCCCAGATCTTCTCTGCGGGTGAACAAGACAACCATGTGCCTGGCAGCCTCCGCCCCAAACACATCCAGGACCCGATTCACTGCCGCCTCGTCCTCCGCGGTGAAGCGCCCCACCTGGGTCACAAACACCAGAGCGTGGGGGCCAGGCCTGGAGAGGTCAATGCAGCGAACGATCTCCCTGAGCGAGTCTTCACTGCAGGACTGGGAACTGAAAATATCCGCCGTGTCGACAACCGACAGGGCACGGCCCTCCCAGCTCCCTCGCCCTCTCTGGCAGGTCAAGGTCGTTGACTTTATCCCAAGTGTGGACATGAACTCCTTCCGGCCGAGGATGGTGTTCCCGGTGGCGCTTCTCCCACCGCCGCTCTTGCCCACGAGGACAATCCTCATTTCCGTTTCTCCGCCTCCCCCTGTGAATGTGAAGAACACGTCAAAGATAAAATAACCTCTAAATTTATTTGGAATGGCAAAAAAACGAGAATAAAATATAAACTATTACAAGACAGTAGTGAAAAGGCAGGTTTTGGTTTACCTAATTTTTTTTTATATTATCAGGCAGCAGGTTTAGAATGGATAAAAAATTGGATTGCAACGGATGACATGAGAATACATAATTTAGAAACATACAACCTACCAGTCGGAATGCATCCATTTATGTCACAAGAAAAAATTAAGTACAAAGCAGGATTTAATCAGCACATATTAAGAAAATCATTATTCTGGATATGGAAATCAATTAAATATAACTTCTATAAAGAAATACCGAGATGGGTCAAACCAATTGAAATAAATTCAAATCCTAGATGGATAAGAACTGACAATAACAGACCATACTACAATTTAATAGATGACAATAACAGATTATTAAGTAAAGAACATTTAGAAAGGAAGATATTCATTTAGACTGGTGGTCCAGAATACGAATTTCGAACAGACTTAAAGAGGACAATAAGATAGGGATTAGTAAGAAATTAACAGAATTGGATAAAGAAATTTTTGATCATAAAAACAAATTTATAAAGAGAGTTTATGCACTGCTATTGAAAGATAAAATGAATGAGGAAGTTGTGAAAGAACCGTCAATAAAATGGGCACAAGATATAGGTCATTCAATCTCTTTGGATCAATGGGATAAAGTATGGAAAGATAATATTAAGCTAACTAAATCAACTGCCTATAAAGAAAATATTTACAAAATGTATTACAGGTGGCACTTAACTCCCGATAAGTTAGCGAAAATGTCTTCAAAAAACTCTAAATGTTGGAAATGCGGAAAAAAGAGGAACTTATTATCATCTCTGGTGGAAGTGCTCAATTACCAAAAAATATTGGCGTTCAATTCATATGATGGCTCAAGAAATTATACAAGAGGAAATTCCTCTTAAACCTGAAATATTTTTACTTAATATGGTTCCAGACATTACTCAGAAAAAAGATTCTTATTAATTCACATCATGACAACAGCAAGAATAGTGTTTGCTCAAAGATGGAAAGATAAAACTATACCAAATTTAGATCAAGTGATAAGTAAATTATATGAGACGGCTATCAATGATGTATTAACAGACAGATTGAATGGAAAAAGCAAAGTTGGGGTAAAATGGTCTTCATTTTATGAATGGATGAATACAATATGTTGAGAAAAGACATTTAACGGAAGATGAGTTTAGAGTTAGTTATTTTTGCTCTTTAAATATAATTTTTAGTTTTTGATAGATTTCGTACAAAAAAAAATTATGTTACATTATAAATATATTATAAGTATAAAAAGGTAGAAATGGAATATTATTTATTAAGACTATGAAAAAAAGAGATTTTTGATTAAGATATTTTGCTGTAACCTTTTGTTTCTTTTCCCAAGTTTCCCCGTCCTTTGTTTTCCCTTATTACCTATCCCTATGTCTATATTTACAAACATTAATAAAAATTATTAAAAAAAAAAAAAGAACACGTCAAAGACGGAGCAGCCACTGCTCCTGAGAGTCGCCTGTGCAAATGTCAACAGCGACTGAATGGTCTGACATTCACTGAACATCGTACCTGGTTGGGATCCAAAGGAGGAGCTCCAGTCAGAGTGTGATTCAGGTTTAATCTGTGATTGAGGGTCGCACTGCACACACTCGGGAAGAGGGCCTCACAAGACCTGCTTCCGCTCTGAAGGGCCTCTTAGAACAACTTGAGACTATGGAACACAAGGAATTGGGGAGATTCTCCTTCCCCTTGCACTTTTTTCCTGCCAAAACCTTGCCTTTCTGGAGTTGTGTTTTGATCCCACAGTGGCTGGACAGATGCACGCACAACTGGCTCCCAAGAAAAACAGATGCTTAATAAGAAGAGCCCTTCTAGATCAGGCCAAAGGCCCATCTGGTCCAGCTTCCTGTATCTCACAGCGGCCCACGAGGTGCCCCAGGGAGGCATGAGACAACAAGATGCTTGCATCCAGTTGCCACTCCCTTGTACCCGGTACCAGTAGCCCACCACCTTTGTAAGGAGGTTGCACAATCCATCATTGCCTATAGCCGCCTTGAGCGCCTTTAGGCTAATAAGGCGGGATATAAATCTAATAAATAATAATAATAGCCCACGATGGACCTTTCCTCCAGAAATCCGTCCAATCCCCTCTTAAAGGCATCCAGACCAGATGCCATCACCACCTCCTGTGGCAAAGAGTTCCACAGATTAACTACCCGCTGGGTAAAAAAGTACTTCCTTTTATCTGTTTTAACTCTCCCAACCGTCAGTTTTAGCGGATGCCCCCTGGTTCTGGTGTTTTGAGAGAGGGAAAAGAACATCTCTCTATCGACTTTATCCCTTCCATGCATAATTTTGTATGTCTCAATCATGTCCCCCCTCAGGCACCTTTTTTCTAGACTGAAGAGCCCCACCGCTGCAGTCTTTCTTCATAAGGGACGTGCCCCACCCCGTAATCATTTTTGTCACTCTCTTCTGCACCTTTTCCAGCTCCACTATGTCCTTTTTGAGGTGTGGTGACCAGAACTATACACAAAATTCCAGCTGCGGCCTTACCATCGATTTGTACAATGGCATGATAATATTGGCTGTTTTATTCTCAACCCCTTTTTTAATTACCCCAAGCATGGAATTGGCCTTCTTAATTGCTGCCGCACACTGGGTCGATACCTTCATTGAATTGTCCACCAGCACCCGAAGATCTCTCTCCTGAGCTGTCACAGACAGCTTCTGGATGGAAGTACGTCCTTTTTGCCTGCTTTCCCAAGCATGGATATAATAGTTGAAGCCTCAGATAGCCCTTTACAGGCATGCCCTGATATCCGCTGGGGTTCCATTCCGGACACACACCCCTTGGATACCTGAAACCGTGGATACTGGGGGCACCTTTTTAAAGATAGGAGAACATCAGTGGCTTTGCTGTAAAAAAAAGATTTATTTAATGTTTCCCTATATTTTTAATAGGCATCCCAGTATTCATGGTATCCCTGAATAACTGAAGCCGTGGATACCTAATCAGTGGATACTGGGGCATGCCTGCACTTGTTCTCCAGTGCAAGTTGTTGGCAGATTCTTTAAATGATTCAGGGCCGAATCCTGCCCAACTTTTCAGCCCTGATACAGTGGTGCCAAAGGTGCATGCGCTGCATCCTGCCATGAAAGGGGGGGGCAATCAGGGAGGCCTCCTCAAAGTAAGGCCACATTTGATCCCTTACTTGGGGGATTCATTGTAGCTGCATTGGTGCTGAAAACGTGGATAGGATTGGACCCTCAGCTGCATAGGCAAAGCCTATGGACTCACAATGCTGCTGGGAGTGCAGAATCTGGGGGAAGATCCTGGCAAACAGCCCATCTCCCATGTGGATGACTCACATAAACCATTGGGGGTCATGGGGAGGACAGGAGGAGACCTGATACAGAAGAGGAAGCAATGTCTTGACTTGTCCCTTACCACGCATGACTCCGTCCTCTCCCCGAAGTCTCTGTAAGAATAGAACATGCTAATTTCGAGCAGCATTTACCCTGCGCGCGTGCACACACACACACACACACACACACACAGAGAGAGAGAGAGAGAGAGAGAGAGCATGCATTTAGAAATGCAAAACCCCAAAGAGAAGTTTGGTCTATTGCACAGCAGATGAGAAACGTACTCCAATGAAACAAGAAACTGACTATATGCCGAAACACTTAAGGCCAAATTACATGCAACGGAAATAAGGATATCCTGGACTGGTAGCCTAATCCTACCTAAACACACACCTCTCCACCAATGCAGCCATGCCACCAGAGCATGGGGAGGCCTCCTCCGGGTAAGGGTGCCTTACCCAGGAGTAAACCTCCACTGCCTGAATTGATCTACTTCAACCCGCACCTGTGATTTTGCTTTCACAAGTCTACGTGGACCTGGAAAGATGGTTTGAGGCTAGAAAGGGGGAACAGGAGGAAAAGGGGGCTAGGACATCTGCAGAACTGCTGCCACTGCTACTGCCCCATTCCTGGCCTTGAACTGCTCCTTCCACACCCCAGGCCATCCTGTTCTTTCCCTCCTTGCCCTGTTCCACCCACCAACCCCCTGCTGGCACCAGGTGTTTGTGGCTCCGCTGCCACCCTGTGAGTGCAATCCTAACCTGGAGTTAGACCTTCACAGTTAGGTGCCAATTAAATACTGGACCATTTTCTTCCCTTTTCTGATACTCTGAAATCTGTTGCCCAGGTTGGATCACTTCACCCCGCTTAATGGCAGGGACACCCACACTGCAGCCAGACCGGCTCCAGCATGTGTGAATGCATGAGCAGCAGGCAGGCAGAAGAGGGACGGACGCCCTCTGTGCATGCTCAGAGGCACCCTCTTTTTACTACCACCTGCAGTATTCTGATACTAAAGCCGCAATGCTAACCTGGAGTGAGGCTGGCACAGTTAGGCCAGCAACATTTGGCAGGCCCAAGGGCCACCGTAAAGCGTGTTTGGACCACTCTCGGCATCAGGGAGGATGGCGCACAAGAGGTGCTGGCCTCTCTGACTCCGTGAGTGGTCCAAACGCACTTTATGGTGGCCCTTATGCCAGTCAAACTTTGCTGGCCTAACTGTGCCTGCCTAACTCCAGGTTAGGATTGTGCCCTAAGTCCTGGCATGGAAAAGAGGTAATGGGTTCAGTCCTGTGTCCAACAAAGCCCCGTTCATACAGATGTACTTAATCACATCTTGTGCTATCTTCCTTCACAGCCTTCCAGGCAGGATCTGCCCAGCCCCAAAAGGTCTGGATGCAAAACCCATGTGGAAAGTGAGAAGATTCGGGCCTATCTACACACCAGGGAGGGGACTGAACACCCTCCCACGATGAGGACACACACACACACACACACACCCCTACCTCTTCCAGTTTGCACTCACAGAACAGATGCAGGGCTCTGGGCTGCTGGGTTAGCAGAATCTGAAGTCCCAGTTGCCGCGTCTCTCCCCTGCAAGCTGTGCTGCTACCTGCAAAGAAAGCACAAGCGCATCCAGCCAGGTCTTTGTATGTACAAACATACAATTGTAGTCATCCTAACACGTTTACCAAACACCCTAACATAAGCACTCATGATCAACACAACGTCCAAGACCCAGGTGCGTGCCCCCCCCTGCCAGCCCTTCTCAGAAGCTCCCCTCAGGTCATTTGGCCTCGCTGCTCAAGCGGGGGGGGGGATGGACCCCTCTTGGGCCCCCGGTTGCTTGACCGGTTGCTTGATCCAGCAAAGCTTCCTTAAAAAGAATCGCAACTGCTGAGCTGCTGATGCGAACACGGGCCAGCGTCAAAGTCAGTCCTTTGGAGCCCCCGCCCCCGCCCCGCCCCCGCACGGTCTCTTCCGAGGCATCCTCCCCGCACCGGAGCAGCCGGCAGCGAGCCCACAGATCTCGGGCAGCGGGCTCGGCCTGGCAGCCCCACCCACCTCGTTGGGCCCGACGCCCCTCCGCGCCCCCTTCCAGCGGGACAGGCCTGCACAGCACGGCGGTCCTACCTGCCGGGGGTCGTCGCCAGCGTGGCGAGGAGGGTCCTGGGAAGCTCCTAAGAAGCTGCTCCTGCACGCACCCCTCCGCTCCCCGGAGCAGCGCCCGAAGCTCCCGCAGAGCCCCTCGCCCGTCGCTGTGGGCCGATCACGGCTGGGCGGGGCGGACAAAGCGAAAGCGAAAGTCAGGGCGGGAGAGAGTGGAAGGCGCCGCGCTGCGCAGCACAGGGAAGGTACCGCTGCTCTCGCTTGGCTGCCCGGCTCGGGAGCGGGGTGGGGGGCAGCTCTTGCTTTTCCATTGCAGGTGCCCGGTGTCGCCCCGATTCGGGGGTGGGGTGGGGTGGGGTCGGGGGCTCAGTTGCCAGGGGACTGAGGCTCTGCCGTCCGCCTTTCGCTCCGTGCGGGAGCGTCGCTCTTGCAGCGCTGATGGTGCCGCCCCCAGGAAGCTCAGCCTCTCCGCTTCCAAGCTCAGATGCATGAAGCCGGCTAAGCGGGCAGGTTCAGAGCTGGCCACTCCGTGCGGCCAACTGAGGCGGTCGCCTCAGGCAGCAGGTCTTTTTGTGGGGGATCTCTGTCCACCACCTCCACTGCCCTTCCTAGTCTTTCCACTCTCTGGATTGGAAAATCAGTCATCAATGGGCAGTGAGGAAGTAGCAGCTTTCCCTTTTCCTTGAATTCGTCCACCAGATGGAGAACTATTGAGCTCAAAGGTGCAATTTACCATTTGACCTCGTCTTGCTTGATGGTGTCACCCCAGTCCTTGGTAAGTGGTGGCCTCCTCTGCTCACAAGGCAACACAGTAACATCATTTCTATATTCTTTCCCAGTTCAGTCGTTCAGCCAAAGCCTGAGCAATGTTGTGTTGTTGGAAGAAGATTCGATGGCCTTCCCTTGAAATCGTTTTTCCATGCAACGAAAGAAAAGGTGAGCGACTCCCCTCCTTTGATTCTGCAAAAAAGAACCACATGATGGTTGAGGAAGAGCAGTGTGACCCTTGAAGGCCATTTTCTTTGGGACCACATACAGGCTTGCTTGCTGTCCTGCTGCTAAAGCAGCACCATCTCCCTGCTGATCCTAAGCAGCAGCCAAAACAAGGGACAGGATCTCTTCCTCAAAGAGCGGCTGGTCTCCCTCTGTGAGGGGCACAGTTCAGCACCCACAGGCAGAGCTGGTCATTGTGATGCTTTGCCTTGCTGGCATTTCCTTCTCTTCCTCCCCTTCCCAGGTATTGCAAACTATGCAAATCACAGTTGTGTGTTTAAGGGTACATCTGAGGCCACCTTGCTCCCAGGTGGGACTGCCAGTTGGCATAGCCCAGAACTGGCAATTCTGACTAGCAGAACGTCGCCAGGACTTTGGCTGAGGCTCTTTCCCAGCTTGGCTCCTTGGGACCTCCGGAAGCTGGAGGGGATCAAGACTGGGACTGGGACTCTGCCTAGGCGCTTGAGGTCCCATGAAGGGTAAGTGGCAAGAGCAGCCTCCTCATCGATGGTCAGCAGGGAAGGTGTTTGTAGGCAGGCAGCTTGGAGGAGGAAGGAACTGAAGTCTGTAGCAGAAATGTCCTTTTGCCAGGCAAAACAGCCTGGGGGAGTAGTCATGACAGCACAAGCCTCAGCTCCATGATTCTTGGTGCAATAAACAGTGCTCCTTTCGCCAAATAATGTAGCTGTTTGGGGTGGCAAAGTGTCTTGAGGTTTTGTGGTCTCAGTTGCTTCTGGGAGACCCTCAGAGCCATAGTGATGTCTGTCTGGAGTGTACTGCAGAGCACACACAGCACTGATTTTCTTCCCTTACTGGGCAAAGCTGGGAGTGCAGGCTTTGACTGTAAACCAGCATCACCAAACTCTGGCCAACGGACCGGATCTGTGGCCCACCTGATCCTTTCCCAGTGTGAAAGGCACCTTCTGTTCTGCTGGGGATGCTGCAAAAGACCCCAGCTCCAGCCTTTTCAGAATGCAAGATGTGAGGGTTGCTGGCGTGGCAGACCCCAGATGTGGCTTGCTGCAAAGATCCCTGGGGATTATAGTTGGAGGCTTTTGCAGTGTCTCTGGCAGAGCAGAAAGTGCTGTCCATGCTGGAGAAGCTTTTCCTAATCCCTGCTGCAGCAGACTCCAGTTTGGAGATCACTGCTGTAAACTAATAAGAGGCCCAGGTTCCTCAGAGAGCGGCTTCCAACATCACTGCCTGCATGTTGAGATCCACAGGAAACACGTGGTCAGCCCTCTGGCTCCTTTCAACCAGAAATGGAGTGCGCACGCGCACGCACGCACATACACACACGCACACGTGACTGTACATTAAACTATTGTGAAGTGAAACCTCCAATGACAATATGGTAAACGCTCCTTATTTCTTCCCAACAGAGCCAGAACAGAGCCAGGAATCAGAACTCCGGATTGTCCTCATTGGGAAGTCAGGATCAGGCAAAAGTGCCACTGGCAACACCATTCTGGGTGAGAAGAAGTTTGTTTCCAAACTTTCACTAAAGCCAGTGACTGAGACCTGCCATCAAGAGAAACGGGCAAAGACCTGGAATGGGAGACAGGTTATTGTCATTGACACTCCAGGGGTGTGTGATGGCACCTTGAAGGAACCCCGCAAGTCCCAAGAGGGCCAGAATTGCTGCCCTTTGGCCGAATCAGATCCCCACGCTCTGGTGTTTGTAACCCAGGTTGGCCGCTTCACGCAGGAAGACAAGATGGCTGCAAAGAGCGTGAAGAAGATCTTCGGCGAGAAGGAGCGGAATGCAAAGATGATTATCTTGTTCACCCGGAAAGAAGACTTAGCAGGAGAAGACCTGAGGGAATACATAGAGAGGTCAGGCAACAGCGCGATGCAGAAGTTAGTCCACACCTGTGGCAACCGTGTCTGTGCTTTTAACAACAACGCAACAGACGAGGAAAAGGTGGAGCAAACTGAAGAGCTGCTGTCTCTGATTGAGAGGATGGAGAAGTTGCAGCCGAGCGTGTTAACCTGAGTCTGAGGAGTTGCCCAAGAAACCAGCAGCAGCACAGCTGACAATGATCCCCAAAGAGCAAGGCCGCTGCGACTCTGGGTTGCCACCTCCACACTACAAAGCCAAAACCTTTCCTTGCTCCACGCGGGCCAAGCCTGGAAGTGCAGGACTCCCAGTTCCATTGACGGGGCAGCGTGAAGGTCTCGCACAGTCCCTGTCAGTGAAACCAGGAGTCCCTCACTTCCAGGTTTGATGGCACCATACAGCAGGAGCATCATGGAATATTGTGGCCTGCACTGGTAGCAGACTGGAGGAAAGCAGCAGTGGCAGACTCAGGCTGAAAGGCGCCCTGAATCTGCCACCCGTCCAACTTCTTGTAGTGCCCTTGTAGAGGGAGAGGGAATTTCAGCAGCTGCAGCTTCTCATCTCATAGCTGATAAGTTGCACCTGCTGAAATTCCCTCCTCTACACAATCCTTAAAGGTGCAGGAGCCCTAAAGTTGAAAGGGTCCACCCTGAGCCAGGCAGTCAAGGAATAGAAGCTGCACTCTTATCCACACTTTCCTTAGTTTAAACACCATTGAACACAATGTGACGTACTTGGTTTAGGAGTTGTACTTAGACCTGGAAGATATTGTTCCAAATCCCCACTCAGCCAGAAAACTTTCTGGGGGACCCTGGGCCAGCAGGGGCAGACCTAGTCAAAATGGCACCCGGGGCACCCAATAGAAGTGCGCCCCCACAGGAGCCCAGGTCTACCCATTAGAAACAGCTGCAGGTAGACCTGGGCTCTGGAGCCCAGGTCTACCCATTGGGACCGGCCACAGGTAGGGAGCCCAGGTCTACCTGCTTAACGTTGCGGGGCCAATGGCGCCCCCCTAGATGGCCCCAAGATGGCGCCCAGGGCTCGTGCCCCCCCTGGCCCCTCCAGATCCACGACTGTGGGCCAGTCATTGTCTCTCAGCCTCGCCTACCTCACAGGGTTGTTGTGAGGACAAAAGGAGGGGATAAACTTGTACACACACCCACACCCTGAGCTCCTTGGAAGAAGGGTGGTATAAACATATGAAACATAAATAACTCCGCCAACCTGGAAACATGCCTACGACTGGCACAGGTGCTGCTGCTGAGCAAGGGGGAAAGCACACTTCACTGCCCTGCTGAAGATCCGATATTTTTGTTTCCTCAGCCCACTTAATTTGAAGAGTGAAGACGAGTGAGTGATACTTTGACATCATGGGCAACAATGGGTTTTTTGCAAATATATTGTTGGAATGTAAAGTTGGAGAACACCTAGCCCAACCCCCCTGCACAATGCCATGCAATAAATGTTGCTTTGCAAAAGCTAGATTTTGGCTGTGTGCGTCTGATTTATTTATTAGAATTGGTTAAAAACACTTGTTGGCTGCCTTTCAGAAGCTCACGTTCGCTATTAAGGCTGCAATCCGATCCACACTAGGAGTAAGGCTTACTTCTGAGTAGACATGCCTTGCCACAAGAGGTGGTGATGGCATCTGGCCTAGGTGCCGTTAGAAGGGGATTGGGCAGATTTCTGGAGGAAAAGTCTTTCATGGGCTACAGGCAACCTTCTTAGGTTAGTAGTGGGCTACTTCAGAATGCCAGGTGCAAGGGAGTGGCAACGGATTGCAGGCATCTTGTGATCTTGTGTGCTCCCTGAGGCATCTGGTGGGCCACTGTGAGATACAGTGTGAGATACAGAAGCTGGACTAGATGATCCAGCGGGGCTCTTCTTATGTTCTTAAGGGACTGTCAGGAAGCGAGTCTAGGGTTTTCTACTTGGGAGTAAGTCATTTTACGTCCAGGCGGGCTCACTCCCAAGTAGGCGCACCTAGAGCAGCAGGCGATACGCCCGCGGGGGGGGGCTGGCCAGCGCCTTCAGCGCGTCTCCGCGAAGGGACCGGCGAGGCCTCGACTCTGCGCTGCGGGGCGGAGCCGTTGCCGCCGCGGCTTTCGCTTTCGCCTCCCGGAAAGAAGTCGCGCATCGTCGGCTTCGGGCGCCTGAACAGGCACTTGGGTCCGACGAGCGAGCGACGCCGTCCCGGCAGGAGAGTGGCGCGTAAGTCAGTCGTGCTCGACCTCGGGCGGCCCGCGGGAGCGCTGTGGGGCTTCGCGGGGGCCCCGGGCTCTGCCGTGCGCAGGGGAGGGTTGGGCAGACGGAGCCGAGCAGGATCGAGGGAGCCTCGGAGGGAGCTGCTGCCCCGTCTGGCCGAAGGAAAAAAGCAGCCCGGGGCGGCGCGCTCAGACTTCCAGCGAGCAGCTGTCGAGCAAGTCGTTCCTTCCAATAACCTCAAACCCCCCTCCCCGCCTATCCCGGTACGGGGCGTTCAGGCGCCTCTGGGGAGGGGTCTCCTGGGGAATAGAGTTCCAACTCCATGGTGCAGAGTCATTCGACCACAGCCGGAAGCTCCTGTTCAGCTCAGCTCGTCCCAAGTGAGGGAAGTCATTTCTCCCATGAGTGACCTGACCTCCGCCCTCCACTCCCGCAGGAACGATACGCCGGAACTCTTCCAGTTCAGCCCCCTGCTCAGAGCAGGCGCTGCTGCGGCACCCCGGACAGGAGGCTGCCCCCTCCGCCTGCCCCAGCTTCGAGCATCGTTAGACACAGCCCCTCCCTGAGCAACACCTGGCCTAATTTGGGGTGCTAGACCAGCCCTCGAGACACTCCTCCAACCACCCGCAGGTTGATTTGACATGCCTGAAGGGACCCTTCCGTTCAAGGAAACACTTACTGTACGCATCGTTTAACTGATTGTCATGACACCCCTGGCTCTGGGAAGGGGGCAGCTATCAGTAAACCAAAGGACAACATTCTTATATGTTGCAGTGACAGTTCCCTGGAAATCCCAGCAAGAAAAATGGAGTATCAGTCAACCTCCACAACATCATGGGTAAGCATTGAGAGGAGGCAAGATGACAATGATGGGGGAGGCGGAGATGGAAGATGCCACATTCTGCCCCCCCCCCCAGGTCACATGAACCCATTCATGGAGGAAGTAACATTTTCCTGAATAGGGGACCACCTTCTCCTCTCTGGCATCCTTTCTCATGTTTATTTTCACAAACATGAAAGGAGAACAGTACATACAAGAATGAAGAAGCTACACAAAATCTCTTAAACAAAGGCAAGCAGTGGCGGATCTAGGGGGCAGGGGGGGCATGAGCCCTGGGCGCTGTCTTGGGGCCATCTAGGGGGGTGCCAGTGGCCCCCGCAACATTGCGCAGGTAGACCTGGGCTCCGGAGCCCAGGTCTACCCATGGGACCAGTTGCGAGTAGACCTGGGCTCCCTGTAGACCTTGTGCAGTCTACCCGGGGTTGCTTCTGGAGGGTAGACCTGGGCTCCCATGGGGGCGCACTTCTATTGGGTGCCCCGGGCGCCATTTTGACTAGGTCCACCCCTGAAGGCAAGGCAAAGAGCATTCAAACCAACCCGTAAAGCAACATCTTCAGTCAAAATTATGCAATTCCAACCAAGTAATAGGATTAAATTCAAATCAAATTTGGAGCCAATCAAAATATAGAATTTAAATTGGAGATTATTAAAAAAATTAAACCTTGTGTGTTGTTAGCCTTTGCATATACAGGACTATAAATAGGGGCCCAATCCTATCCTCTCTCCACCGCCGATGCAGCTGCACCAGAACCGCTTGCACCGCATCCTGCGGGTGGGGCAGTCACTTTGGAGAACATCTCCGCCTCTTTTCCACTCCAGGGGCTCCCGGGAAGGGACCTTTGCTTTGCCCTGACAAACTGCACCTGGTTGTCCCTCACTGTTGGAGGGGCTCCTACAAGCCACCCAAAGGACACTTTTTTGTTGCCAAAAAATGCCTCTATTTAAAACTCATGAAAATGGTTAATGAGGCACATAAGCCAGGAAGGAGGCGAGTGACATTTAAACAGCAGGGCTGATACAGGGCACAATCCTAACCCGGAGTTAGGCTGGCACAGTTAGGCCAGCAAAGTTCAGTGTGCACAAGGGCCACCGTAAGGGGTGTTTGGACCACTCTTGGAGTCAGGGAGGATGGCACATGTGTGACATTTAAACAGCAGGGATGATACAGTGTCTTAGGCAGATGATGTTCGTGAGGCACCCCCAGTGGAACTCTGGTTTAAGCCAGGTGCTCACAAGGCGGCCTGCTGCAAACTGCCCTCGCTCTGTTGAGCTCTCCTGCCTGAAATGTTCCCATGTGCAAGCAAGGAATCATGTGCTCCTTATGTTTTGTGCAACAATTTTACATCTTATTTGCGGTCCAACAGTTCACGAATTGCTCCTCACTCTGCTGTTTTTGAGAGGGGATTTTTTTGAACATTTTTGAAGTTCTGCTCTGTGTATTTTAGCTGTTGCACTGAAGGCCACTAGTACCTCCTAATGCACTGTCTTCTTGCAAATATTTTAGGGATCGACAGGTGAGAACAGCTTTGGTAAGTAACACAATGAAACAGCCCAGTTAACTGATGTCGTCATGCTGCTGTTTATAATAATAATAATAATAATAATAATAATAATAATAATAATCCGCCTTTCTAGGTCATTGGATTGCTCTTTTGACTTTATTCAAGGGGGTTTACATAGGCAGGCATTTCTAAGCCAAACGGGTTTTTACAATCACAAATAAGTTCTAATCTTACAAGAACTGCTACATTCAGATCACACTTTCAAGTCCAGCCTTTCTTTCTAGCTGCACGATTGCCTTCCTGCCGGCTGATAAACAGCTTCTTGCTCTCACTTCAAGAAATAGCTGGCCCGACACAACTCCCCTCTCACAGGCAGCTGGACACAGCTCTGATCTTATCAGCCACATTCTCGAGGTCTGCCGCTCACGGAAACTTCCGGTGTTCTCAAACTGGCAACCTTTGGATTTTATCTTATCTTTGGGCATGACTGTGCTTTTACCCTCTTGGCTAGACATCCTGGCCCCTGTTTTTACACCTCAAAAACATTCCTTATTTGTTCAAGTTTTTTTAAGAGGATCTGAATGTGTCATCTAATGTCTGTCTGTACAATGTTTTCTTACTCAAATGGAGAGGTGGGTGGGGAGTTGAACCACTTTTGGCCCAATTACTGTTTTGGTAATTAAAAAAGGGATTGAGAGTAAAACAGCCAATATTATCATGCCACTGAATAAATCAATGGTAAGGCCACATCTAGAATATTGCATACAGTTCTGGTCACCACATCTCAAAAAGGACATAGTGGAGCTGGAAAAGGTGCAGAAGAGAGCGACACAAATTATTACAGGGCTGGGGCCCCTCTCTTTAATCTGGAGAAAAGGCACCTGAGAGGGGACATGATTGAGACATACAAAATTATGCACAGGAGGGATAGAGTCGATACAGGGATATTCTTTTCCCTCTCTCACAATACCAGAACCAGGGGACATCCACTGAAATCGAGAGTTGGGAGAGTTGAAACAGATAAAAGGAAATACTTTTTTACCCAGTGGGTAGTTGAGCTATGGAACTCCTTGCCACAGGAGGTGGTGATGGCATCTGGCCTAGATGCCTTTCAAAGGGGACAGGACAGATTTCTGGAGGAAACGTCCATCGTGGGCTATATGCCATGATGGGTGGTGCAACCTCCTTACATTAATAGTAGGCTACTTCAGAATGCCAGGTGCAAGGGAGTGGCAACAGGATACAAGCATCTTGTTTTCTACCTAGCTCCCTTAGGCACCTGGTGGGCCACTGTGAGATATAGGAAGCTAGACTCGATGGGCCTTTGGCCTGATCCAGCAGGGCTATTCTTATGTTCTTAATGATGGGGCCTCAGCATTGCTTCAAAAGGTTAACCACTAATGAGAGGACAGCTTGGCCTTTGGGGAGAAACTGGGCAGACCACTATCTCCTTGACATAACATAGATCATCTGCAGTGTTCCAGTACAGTTGCTGACAGGTCCAGGAGCTGGCTTAGCAGCAGTACAGCAGGATAACATCTACCTGCCATGTCAGGCTGCCTACTGGGTCTAGGTACTTTACATACATGTTTTTACAGGCATAATGATATCACTTCCTGCTTAATGACATCACTTCTGGTTTGGGTGTGTGTGTTTTACCTAAAACATGGGTCCCATTGCCAAAAAGACTGGGAGCCAGTGAATTAAAACAACAACATATAATAATACAAGTAATAACATTATTAAGTTTGTAAATCACAGAGGGAAGTAGAGAATCGGAAGTGAGGATTGTCCTCGTGGGAAAGAGCGGAGGCGGAAGAAGCGCCACCGGGAACACCATCCTCGGCCGGAAGGAGTTCATGTCCACGCTCGGACTGAAAGCGACGACCTTGACCTGCCAGAGCGGGCGAGGGAGCTGGGAGGGCCAGGCTGTGTTGGTGGTTGACACGGCGGATATTTTCAGTTCCCAGCCCTGCAGTGAAGACTCGCTCAGGGAGATTGTTCGCTGCATTGACCTCTCCAGGCCTGGCCCCCACACTCTGGTGTTTGTGACCCAGGTGGGGCGCTTCACTGCGGAGGACGAGGCGGCAGTGAATCGGGTCCTGGATGTGTTTGGGGTGGAGGCCGCCAGGCACATGGTTGTCTTGTTCACCCGCAGAGAAGATCTGGGAGGGGAATCCTTGAGGAACTATATCAGGTGGTCGAATAATAAAACTGTCTGGTCCCTGATTCAGAAATGTGCGGACCGAGTCTGCGCTTTCAACAACAGGGCGGTTGGAGCAGAACGGGAGCAGCAGGTCTCTGAGCTGATGGGAATGGTCAGGAGGATAGTGCAAGAGAACAGGGGGCCTTACGTCAATGAGTTGTACTTGGAGGACGGCTTTACTAATTCAAAACTCAGATCTTTCATAAAACAAAACAGGAGGATCAGGCAAAAGGCAGAGGGAGGCTTTTGGGGTTGGGACAGAGAAAGATTCCTGTATCTGGGGTTTGCTGTTGCAGCTTTCATTGTGATTGTGGTGCTCCTGATTTATTTGATTTGAGGCTTTGAATCAAAGTCTTTCTAAAGTAACTCTGCAGCTTCCCTTCGATTCTCGCTGTTCCTCAGCACCTGTATCCTTGCTTTAGTGTGACCATCATTCAGAACAGTGTTACTTTGCTCTGTAGACTGCAGCTCCAGTGGGGAGCTCATCATTCAGTGAAGGAATTCTTTACTGGAGCAGAATTTGTACTTGGATTACGGTGTATGAGATCAATGCTTCTGTGTATCATCATCCCTTATCTGCCAATTGTAGCATGTTATCTGCATGATGTACTTGTTAGTTTTTGTCCACTGCAGTTTCCTTGCAGTTGTGAGGCTCCAGGCATCACAAAACCATCTGGGATTTTTTTTCATAGCTGGGACTGTGCTGTTGTTTTCATGGCTAAGCTTGTAAAGATCTAGGATCTCAATGCACTGTAGGCTGATTTATGATGAAACTGACTTTTTAGTCTTGAACTTGTTCCAAAATGTGAGCATCAGATAGGCCGCATATTAAAGCTGAACCTTGCATTTAGCAAATGGCTGGTGTCTGAATTGATTACTTAACACTGAGTTGCTGTGTCTGTTTGTGGGCCCTGCACATTATTCCACAGGATGTTACACATTTAAATGGGGTTCAGCCCTGTCAGGATTGGAAGGGCTCAGAGCCTCTTTCGCCAGGCTCCTCTGAAAGGCACACACGTGGAACTGAGAAATCTCTTGTGCGACCAGCCACTGTCACAGGCCAGCCCATTTCCTGCTCTTAGGTAGCCAGCCAGAGGTGCACTTCAGTGGGGCTCAACATTCCCCTTGCAACAGGTCCCCAGCATGAACCCAGATGCAGTTGAAACTCCTCTGTGCTTACAGAATGGTTGTTGGGGTGGATTGAGCAGAGCCATAGCTGGGGACAGGCCACAGTGACCCAGCACCGCCTTCTGGCCAAAGACAACCTGTTGCAACAACAATGAATGGTGCCACCCACTGCAGGAGTGCACCTGGCCATGTCACTGGGCAGATTAGCTTCCCGGCGGGTTGTGTCTTGTGGGCTAATTCCTGTTCTCCTGATGTTAATGTTGGAGTTGGGACAACTCTGTCTGCTGTCTAGAGGGGGCACTCTAATGTCCAAGAGGCAAAAATCTGATGTCCTGTGGTTTGACCTCTCTACCTGTCCCTCTCTGTGATACCTGCAGAGGGTGTGGCCTTGACCTTAACTTACTTCCTTCGCACCCTGAACTCTGTCTCTTTTTATCCTGACCACCGAGCTGGTAAGATGTGCTTACCAGGGCTCTGATGCCCACTGCCATCTTGAGCACACTTCCACGCATGGCAATGCAGCTATAGGGCATTGCCTTTTCTAAGTATTAGATGTACCTCTGATCCTAATCAGATGCTGTAGATATGCAACCAATGGAACTGTGAGTAAACTATTTTCTTTTGCATCTTTACCAAGCCTCTGCCTATGTCTTTTGTTATTAGCAGTCAGCCTGGGTGAGGGAGGTTCCCGTGGGGTGAGATAAAGGGGAAATCTGCTGCTAGCGAAACTCTGCTTTCCCCAATCACCAATAAGAAGTAATTCCAATAGTTAATGCCCTCCACCTCTTTTGCCGCACAGCAGGAACAGTCCTGCCCGTGCCGCTCCGCGTTCTGGAGGTCACGGAAGGCTGTAGCAGGAGCAGTGGAGAGAGAACAGCAGCACTCATGCCGAGAAAGAGCAGCACACCAAAGGGGTCTCTGGGAATAACCCAGACTGTGACAACTGTTGACTGGCTGCACCTTGGGAGACAGATGGCTGGATTGTAGCCCAGAGCAGGCAGCTGATGGGAACAGCCTGCCATTGGGAGGAAGCAGAGAGCAAGGGAGCTGCATGGTCCCCACAGGCAGGAGGCAGGTGCAGGTCCGCCCAGGGACCTGTCAGGGTGTCTCTTTGTCTCTGCGTATGCTCTGCTTGCAGACTTGCAAATGAAGCACGTATTACACAGGCATCTCAACAGGACAACCAATAAAACTTTTCCACTGGGCAACAGAACGTATGTTTCTGTCCGGGAAGTTAAATATAATACTAAGGTTGGAAGGAACCTTGGAGAGCATCTAGTGCAACCCCCTGGTCAGGGCAGGCAACGTAAGAACATAAGAAGAGCCCTGCTGGATCAGGCCAAAGGCCAATCTAGTCCAGCTTCCTGTATCTCACAGCGGCCCACCAGGTGCCCCAGGGAGGCATGAGACAACAAGATGCTTGCATCTTGTTGCCATTCCCTTGCACCCGGTACCAGTAGCCCAGCTGCAGCATCCTTGACAGGTGACCAGGCAGTCCCTGTGACACAATCCTATTTCGATGCTGTGCTGCACAATGGCCGCCATGTATCCTATACCCACCCAAGCAGTTCCACATCGTCCCAGTAATGCTGGCACAGGCCTTAACATTGACCGCATCTGTGGAGCAGCATCCTGGCATCCGTATGCCATTGGAGTCCCATCAGGACATCATTGGTGTGACATCCAAGTAACTCATGACTGCATCCTCCAGCCCCAACACTGGTGGTCAGAGAAGCACCATCAGGGCGAACAGAGCAGGGGGCAGAGACAGGCTCAGGACCAATGAGCGGCCACCACTGGGGGGTGGGGGGGCTCCCACCAGCAGCTAGGGATGAGCAACTCAGCAACAGGCACAACCCCCAACCATGTGCCATCATATCTCGTGGCAAGGAATTCCACAGACTGACCATGCATTATATGAAGGACCTCCTTTTATCTGTCCTAAATTTCCCACCAATCAGTTTCATGGACAACCATGCTTCGTATTGGTCGATCCGCTGCACCCACATCCAGTGGTGTTATCCTACCGGAACGCTGGGCAGGACATCCGGGTGATCGGCAGCCTGCCCGTCACGTACTGCAGCGTTACGCCATTTGTGTAATGTACGCAAGCGGCGTAATTGGTTACGCAAACGGCATAACGCTGTGGAATGCAACGGGCGGGCTGTCGATCACCCGGATGTCCCGCCCAGCGTTCCGGTAGGATAACACCACTGCCCACATCATTATGTCAGCCTGGCATTTCCTCACCTGCTTATAAAAGCAAACGCAGAGCTCCACAGCTAGGCCACAGGGACACAAACAAAATGCATGCCCACATCTTCTGCAGTGAATTTCCATAGCTGTTGTGTGCCGGAGGGACTCAGACGGAGTCAAGTAGATAATTCAGGCCCAGTGCAGAGCCAAAAACACAGAGCAGTGGAGAGCTGAGATCTTTATTGTGCAGTAGAGAATACAAGGGGCAAGAAGCCCAACTCAAGCATACATTAGGCTTCACCTGTTATACACTTTAGTCATAGACCTGCATCATACACTCCTTCTGACCTACATGCATATTTGCGATATCTAAATTTAGCTTGTTCTAAGGCTCAATTTTACATATCTGTTGTCTATACTTAAGCAATTGAGCTGTTCCTGGAATGTCCGGCTTCTTCTTCAGCCCTGTCCAGGATTCATCTTACGGTTACTGCAATTTAAGCAACTAGTTTGCAACCTGTCAGCATAAAAGGACCATTGTGACTATTTAAGCAACTGTAGCAGAGAGAATGAGAGTGAGTCTTACTTTTGCAACAACATGGCTGTTCTCTTGCTTTCCTGAGTGCCCTGGTACGAACTGGTTTCACCCAGGGCCTCTCTAGGGCCACTTCATTGCTAGGCTGCAGTTTGTAGAGCAAGGTGTGTCTAAGGCCAGCATCCTAACCAACTTTCCAGCACTGACATAGCTGTGCCAGTGGGTCATGTGCTACTTCCTGCAGGTGAAAGGGGGGGGCAGTCACAGAGGCCTCCTCGAGGTAGGGGGAATATTTGTTCCCTTACCTCGGAGCTGCATTGCTCTTACCCTGGTGCTGGAAAGCTGGTTAGGATAAGAAGTGTATCTTAAAGCAAGGGTGGCCACTGAAGAGAGGAAAGGCTGCTTGCTATGAAGAAAAGGGTTTAGGGGAAGGGGAAAAGTAGAGGCAGCACTGCCAGGTCTCAATTCAAAGCAGAGTGTCAGAGGCAAACACAGGAATGAAACTAGCACTCCGGGGCAAACTCATTTCCCGCTTCGATTCCACACGTGCTACAACACAGAACAGGACCTCTCCAGCCTTTCCCTGTCCCTTTTCTTCAGTTCTTCTTCCTTTTTCTTCAGTTTTTCTTCCTTTTTCTTCAGTTCTGCTTCCTTTTTCTTCAGTTCCGCTTCCCTTTTGATCAGTTCCGCTTCCTTTTTGAATTGTTCCCCAGCCTTTTTGAACTGTTGTTCCGTGTAGACGGATCTCCTGCCATTATCTCTCACCAAGTTGTCAATCATGGCGATCAGCTCTGCCACTTGCTCAGACTTTTCTTCTTCCTCCGCACAATTGTTGATGGCAAAGCATCGGTCTTCGGCCATATCCATCAGCTCCTTGAGGTCTCCATCTGCCATCTCTAAAAGTCCTTTTAGAGTTTTACGATCTTTGTCTAACCTATCCTTATGGGTGAACAAAAGAATCAGGAAGTCTTTCCCTTCATCACAGAAAAATGTCTTCACCTGCCGAATGCTGCTTTTCTCCTCTTCCATCATGGTGCCTGGCTTCAGCACAACGAGGATCACGTGTGGTCCCGGATGGAGAAGACTGATGCAATGCTCAACATCACTCTCAGTAAAGGACTTTTCCTTCTTGGGGTCAAAAAAGCCAGGAGTGTCCACAACGATAATTCTCCTCCCCTCCCTGGTGGTTTCCTGTCTCTCACATACATTTGTAATTGGATTGAGATCAATACAACTCTTAAATGCATCTCTTCCAAGGATGCTGTTTCCAGTTGCACTTTTCCCAGCTCCTGTTTTGCCCACGAGGAGGATTCGTAGCTCGTGTCGCCTCTGGTCTGTGCAAAAGAGAAAGAGCTCATGTCAGTGCAACTTATTTGACCAGCTGAGCTCTCTGCACACGTATGCATCACAGAAGCGCTGCCTACACCTGTTACGTAGAGCGCAATCCTAACCTGGTGTTGCGCCAGCGCAGCACTCTTGCGCTGGACCAGAGTTGCTGCCAACGTGCGGTAAGGCATGTCTGCATGGCGGAATTGGTCACTGGGCTGGCGCAAACAGCAGGAGCACTGGCGTAGCTCTGCCAGAACAAGACTGTGCTGAGGGCATGCCAGAGGCATAACAGGGCGGCATCATGGGCATCGTGGGCAGACACGGGACACGGCAGTTGGGCTGTATCCGGTCCCTGGGCTGGGCGGCCCCGATTCGGGCTGCTCCTGGCTATGTGGACTTGTGCCTGTTGACCTAATTCTGCCGGACTAACTCCAGGTTAGGACTGCGCCCTCAGGGACTTACTTTGAGCCATCTTGGTCTCGGGGAAGGATGGATGAGTCAAGAGGCAGACAAAACTCCTGGATGCAAACACAAAAAAAGCAGTCATTGGTGGGGGAAGGTGGTGGGGAACCCGGCCCTGCTCTTGTGCAGCTCCCCCCCCCCCACATTTGCGCGGGGCTCCGCATTCAAGGGAGGGCGGGGCCCGATCTGCGGCATCAGGTCCTGCGCTTCCACTGCTCGGAAAAATGACGTTCGCCGTCCGATAGGGGAACCTTCGCGCCTGGGAGGGACAACAAGGGGCGAGTACAAGGGCCGAAGATCAGTCCTTGTGCCCCTGCTGAGTGCGACGACGTGCACGCCACCGGGGAAGCAGAGGCCTGGAAGGGGGACGCAGGAGCCCACCAACCCACCCTCGAGCACTGGGCGCTTGCGCTGCCCCCCCCCCGCCTCGCCCACTTTGGCCTTCTGCGCCCCCCTCCCGACAAGCCCGCCTGGCCCCTGCAGGGGAGGGAAGGCGGACGGGCAGGCTGAGCCCTGGCTGAGAGCCGCTGAGCGCAGCCGCTCCGGACGACCCGAAGGAGCCCCCCACCGCACTCCCACCCGAAGGCTACCCGAAATGCTGCTCCTCCCGGGCTGAGCTCTCGTGGCTGCCGCGCCCGCTCCTCGCAGCCTCGACGACGGGGCTCCTTTTACTTTCGCTTATCGGGTCGCTCGCTCCAAGCGGGAGAAGGGCAGCCTCCTCCCCTCCCGAGGACGGGGCGAGGGCCTTTGCATACCTGCTGGCGGAGAATGGAGCGCCCCTAACCCCACCCCATAATGATAAGAATGGCCAGAAAATACACGCAGTGAATTCACCACCAGCAATGGATGAACGTCTGTACCCTCGCGTGCTATTGCTCCCCTGCACATAGTACTCAGTGACTACTGCCCCTGCAGCTGGAGGTTCATCATGGTTAATAACCACTGATAGACTGTTAATAACCACTGATAATTAGGGCTGTGGGTTTTTGTTGTGATATTTTTGTCCAAAAAAAATTGTGTTTTTATTCAGATATTTTAACCGCCAAAAGGTGGTTGTTAACGCCCAAAAGGTGGTTTTCAACAACAACAACAACAACAACAACAACAACTACCCACCCCTACCTACAGTCCACCATGAATGTTTAGAATCCACTTCGGAAGTCATCTAAGCCAGTGACCAGCAACACCCAATTTTCCACCCAACCCCCATATTAACCTCCAACACTCTCCTTTTATTCAACAGGCTGCAGGAACTCTGTAACCTAGAAGACTCTGCATACAAGCAAAACCCATGAGAACATGTTGTATATAAAAGCACTGAACCTGAAACAAAATTTTAAAAAAACTCACTCAAAAATTCAAACTGCTACCAATCACAAAAGGAAGATTGCAAGAGTAAGGTCTGCAGCTTCCAAGATAGCTGCTCCCAGCTTTCTGCGACCCACCTGAGATCAGGTCATGACCTACCAAGTGGGTCTTGACCCACAATTTGAGAAATTTGCTATTGGACTAGCCCAATAGCAGTTAGTGAATTCCTGGAGCAGAATTCTCAAACAGGAAGAACCATGAAGAATGGAGTGCTTCAGGTCTCTTCCTGTCCTTTCTGTGATCCCCCAGGTGTTTATGTGATTCATCCACAAGGGAAGTTTTTTATTTGATTCTGCAGTGAAAACTTGCTAAGGGAGACCATTCGCTGCATTGACATCTCTAGGCCTGGCCCCACCCCACGCTCTGGTGTTTGTGACCTGGGTGGGGCACTTCACTGTGGAAGTCAAGGCGGCAGCAAAGCGAGTCCTGGACGCATGTGGGGCGGAGGCCGCCAGGCACATGGTTGTCTTGTTCACCCACAGAGAAGATCTGGGAGGGGAGCCCTTGAGGGACTATATCAAGGAGTCGGAAAACAGCTGTCTTGGCCCTGATTCAGAAATGCGGGGAACGAATGTGGTTGAAAGCAAACAACAAAGAGCAAAGAGGAGCATCAGGTCCCCTCACTGATGGTGAGGAGGGTAGTTTGAGAGACTGGGGAGGGGGAGATTACAACAATGAGCTGTACTTGGAGCACAGCTTCACCACTGCAAAGCTCACTCTTTCCTGGCAAGAAACAGAAGCCAGGGAGGCTTTTGGAGTCTAACCAAGAGGCAAGCCCTTCTTATCTTTGTGTGTGATTCCTTTACAGTTCTTTGCCTCCTTTACTTCTATCCTAATTGCCTCATCAGTTTCCTCTTTAACCTGGGGAATGATTAAGCCCAACTCGCCCTCCTGTTCTCAACTGGCACAAGGCTGACGAATGGTTCATCTAATAAACGAATGAATGATATTTTTGTCCTTGGTTTAATGGCATGAATAAAACTGCCAGCCCGGCAAGTCATTGGAATGTGCTTTGCTTGAATTAGCAGATCAATGTAGATTGGGAGCGGAGCCCTCATTCACAGGGAGCAACTCAGAATAAAAATGCACATTTCAGTGTGCAGCTTATAAAATGACTGATGCACCAACACTCTCACTCCGCCAAGCCTGAAACTTGGACTGGTGCCCTATGGTGTTGGGGGCTGTGCAGTCCACCATATGGACCTGGAGGGATGAAGCAAGGCACACAGCTCATGCCCCTGACCTTTCCTTGCAGCTTCAAGCTCCTTCTAGGGTTGCTGCACCAGACACGGCAATCTGGCATAGGTGGCCCCAGAAAAAATTGTGGCTGCCACCAGGGAGGTACAACCCTGGAAACGTGAGGAGGGGGAAACGTCCTCATTCTGTCTGGTCTAGTGGTGTTCTCTCATGATGGAAGGGAGCTGCTAAAGAAACAGCCAAGGAGCCAACTGACCTGCAGTTAGAAAGAGAGCAGTGAGGAAATATAGGAGGGGTCCACTGATGTCATGCAGGGGGTACACGGGGGTACGCGAGTACCGGTTTCTAGGATTACAGTTGGCCCTGCCCATTCGCCCACCCACTCGTTGACTCCGCCCCCTGCAACGTTTGAATTTCCTGCACGTTTGAGTTGCCTGCACGTTCTCAGAGCCAGGCAGGCAGCGAGTGGAGACTTGCCTTGCCTTACCAATGAAAAATGAGCTGCTCTGAGGTTTTGGAACTGTTGGGTCACTTTAACATGATGCCAGGCCTCCTTAACGTGTTCTGGGAGTGCTGTGGAATACTGTTGCAACTGTTGGGTCAGTTTAAAATTGTCTGAGGCCTCAAAAAGAGCTTTTTCATGTCTCGTCTTGCCACGACCTCACTTCCGGCTTATGACGTCACTTCCGGTGGGCGGGTCCCGACATGTGCCAATCAAAAGTGAGTACCTGTTGTTAAATCATTTAGATGACACCACTGGAGGGGTCCCCTGAACATATGAAAGGAGGGCCCCCCTGAAAAGATACACAAAGAGCCGCTGGTTGTGGATTGCTATAGAAGACTCATTGCTACCTTTGGAGCTCCATCTGCAACAAAGGACTGTCACCCACATCCCTGAGGACTTGCTGTTGCAGAGGGTGCCCCTGGAGGAAGAAGAGCACAGAAATGTGCTGGGCTGTCTGGAATGGCCTGCCACAAATGGACTTTTCATGCATCTGTTTGGAAAATGGGATATCCAAGAAGCCCCGCTGGATCATCGGGCTAAAGGGGGCCTTCTAGTCCAGCATCCTTTCCAGCATCCTAATGGAGAGCCATCCTCCCTGGTCGGTCACCCTTTCTCTGGACCGAACATGCACCCAAAAAGCCCCAAAACAAACTAGCATCACTGGAAGGTTCAGCGAGGGCTGCAGCACAAAACCTGGCTGGGAAATCAGGAGTGGAATGCAGTGTAGATGCGTGTGGTATTTTTAGCTTGGAAAGTGAAACAAATTCTCAGCCTCTTTCTGGGAAATGCTGTGACTGCACAGAACCCTTTATCAAAGGCACCATGTTTATGTGTGTGGCCTTCAGCCCAGAGATTGTTCCTTCCTGCTTTCTAGTGGGGCCTGGCTGGCCCTCAGAAGGAATGTCTGTCCTGTTGGCCTTTCAGCTCTTTGTGTGTAACTTTGTGAGGCAGCAGAGAAGGGTAAATCACACTTTGTTTTCCTGGCAGAGCGCTGGCCTATGCTGTAGCAAGCATGTTGTAAAGCACATTGTGGCAGTGCAGGATATTGTGGTGCACTATGTGGTGCAGAGGAAGGCCTATGCCAGAGCTGCGAAGAAGAAAGGGATGCCGTACCCCACTTCTTCATGTGGGAGCAGGACAAACCAAGCAAGCGTGAAAGAGTTCATGACCAAGGCCGTTGACCCTGTTGGCAGACATCTGGCTGTTTATTAGACTTGGCGGCGAGAGGCCCTCTATTATTTTTGATGTGGGACAAGTCAAGTGTCTATTTTTGGAACCTGTTTTGTTTGATGGACTGTATGAGCTTCTGAAGCTGAAAAACACCACCCTTGTAGTGTAGCAGAGTAACCAGCAAACAGTAAAGGTTCTGGCAAGAGTAAAAGCAGCCAGCCGCAACTCTTGGTGGGAAAACACTTCTTGGCCAAAGTCCAACTGTTGAGAGCCTCCTTAGTGTGGCTCTGTACCCAGCGTTGTCATCCGCAAATGAACTACCGGAACGCTGGGAGGGACGTGGGCAGGACTTTCACGTGATTGGCAGCCTGCCCATTTCATTCCCCGGCTGCCCTGGCCTCGAGGGGGGGCTGCCCCCGGTTGGTGCCCCCCGCTGCTTGGCCAGGCACCCGGCGCGCCTCCCACCTGTCTCCTCTGGAGAGCAGGAACCCCTCTAGGCCAGGGCAGCCGCGGAACAAAACGGGCGGGCAGCCAATCACGGCGAAGCCCCGCGTAAGTCCCTCCCAGCGTTCCGGGAGTTCATTTGTGGATGACGATGTTGTCTGTACCCCATTGTGGTTATTTTGGCCCTATAGGTAATACTTGTGATTGCTATGCTCATGATGGTCAGATGGAGGTGTAACCAGATACACCTAATGCAGGACTTGTGAAGGGGTAAGACCAAGATGTGATGGGGACAGGTATGGACCCCATTGGCGGGGGGGGGAGTGTTGAGAACACCCTCTCCTTCCTTTACACATGTACAGGTCTAACTCCATTTTGGATTCCATCCTGGGAGTTATGAGGTGCTATCCTGCAAAGAGGAGGTCACGCAGGTGATCTTCAGGAGGTAGCACAAGACAATGCTGACTCCAGACCATTAAGAATTGGTGCCAGGGACATCCAAATGTCTCCCTTCCCTCAGGGTTTTTTTTTTTTTTTTAGAGCAAATCTGAGTATCTGACAAAGGGCATGGCAAGGGCAAGTCCTGCCTGAATCTCTCAGATTCTAATCTGCCCAGGAACTAAACTCACCTGGAAAGCCTTTTTGGGCTAAGCCAAAAGTTCTCCCCACCAAAGCTTAAAGCAGCAACAGAAAAAGGCTGGAGATTAGAGTGATTTTGTAAAAGAAACAAAGTGTTGGGTTTAGGAAAGGCATGGAACAGTTTTAAAAGGAACAAAGTTTTGGCTGGATAGATGTCTGTTAAAGAAATAGTGCTTTCTCAGCAGAAAGAAAAGGGGGAAATTGTTGAAATGTTGCAGAGAAGGTTTAAAGACTGTACTTGCCTTTGTCTTCTGTATCTATTGCCAATCTTATCACCACTACTGTACTCCAGGATTTGGTAAGTGCTATTCAAATGCAGACTCCCTTCCTGCCACCCTAGAATGGCCTTCATCAAGATGATTGGGTCAGGAGGAAGGTGGGGAGGGGAAGATTCCAAGTCTTAAAGTTTGCGTCTTCCTGTGTAAGTATTTACCACACTGATAACTGACTGTTGTTTGCCACCCGATCAAATGTATCAAGCAATCTAATGTGTCAAGCACTCGTGGCTAAACTTGTATTCTGGTTTAAATTCTCCTTTCTGCTTTTGTGTAAATACCTCCTTCCTGTTTAAATATGCCAACCCTATTGTAATATTGTCTTAATATTGGTACCATTGTTACTGCTAAATGTACCCATGTTTGCATCTGACTACCCTTTGTGATCACCCCTCCTTCCCTTCCCTGACCCTTGTTTGGGGTCACACTGGAGGGGAGCGGGAGCAGCAGCAAAGAAGGACCACCAATCAGATGTCCCACATCACCAAAATTGCCAATAGCAGGTTGCCAATGATTTTATTTGTTGTTGCCATTTCCACATTTGCATGTTCAACTGTGTAACTGATCAAGCCCAGATGTACACATTACACAAGTTCTATGGTCTCCATGGAAGCATGTCCATTTTATTAATGTCCTACACATTAGTAAAATGCATTTCTCTTTCTGCAACATCAAAGTCCAGCTGACATTCTCTTATGTCGACTTTCTTTTTTGTTAAACTGTAGCGGGAGGTCCCTAGAGCAGGTAGGGACCGGGTGGGCTAAAAGGGTTTTGCTTACTTTGACAGAAACGGAGAACACATGCCGGGGAAACAAAAACCTCAAAATTTGGCAAATCTCTGGGGAAATCTCTCTCCTTTGGGTGATTTCCTCCCACTTCACTGGCGAGAGGCTCTCTTGTTATTTAGAAGCACATGAATCCACATGAAACCACAGCTCCCTTTCACTTTTGCTGCTCACTCTGCCAGAGTTTCAAGGGGTCTCAAAAGAAGCCACGACTGCAAGCAATGCTTGCTGGGTTTGGGGGACATCTGCACAGAGTGTCAGAGGAATACCTAGAGAGGGGATCACAGCACTACATTTTGCACACACACACACACGCATGCACGCACGCACACACATGCGCACATGCACACGCACACACGCATGCACACACGCATACACACACACACACACACACGGTGATAAAGGATTCTGTGCAGTCACAGCATTTCACAGAAGGAGAGGCTGAGACTTTGTTTCACTAAAAACACCACACACACACCTACACTGCTTCCACTAGCAGGAAGGAAGGAACAATCTCTGAGCTGAAGGCCACGCACACAAACACTCTTGCTCAAAACCAAGCACAAAAACAAGTACTCTTGATAAAGGATTCTGTGCAGTCACAGCATTTCCCAGAAAGAGCAGCGGAGAATGTTTCACTTTCCAAGCTAAAAACACCACACAGCTATCTACACTGCATTCCACTCCTGATTTTCCAGTCAGGTTTTGTGCTGCAGCTGAACCTTCTGGTGATGCTACTTTGCTTTTGGGCTTTTGGGGTGCACGTCCGGTCCAGAGGAAGGGTGGCTGCCCAGGGTGAATGGGTCTCCATTAGCCCTGCTTTTGTCATGGATCCTTCAAGCTTCCTTGATGAAGAAAAACGCACTTGGAGAGGGGGATGCACAGGCATAAAGCATCATTTTAGCCAGCTTTGGTCAGGAGATGCCAGATCAACTCCAGTTTGGGTAAGAAGGGCTTTGCAACTGTCTCTGTTGCAGTTTCCCACTGCAATAATGTCCTTGGAAAAAGCTCAGAAATGCATGTCTGCTCAGAGCATGGAGGTGGCCTTCTTCACAGCTGCTGCAACACACTGAGTTGTCCACCACTACCAATTGCTGTGACAATTTTAGCCCTTTGTCAGTGTGAGGCTAAGAGCTATTTTTAAAAAGGTTTAAAGTTCAAGATCTAGTTTCAAGATCAGCTCCATCTGAAGGACTCCCACTTGGGCCTCCAGCTCTGCAACAATTCAAAAATGGTTCCAGTGTGGTGTAAACTTGCCTCCAGGGCATCTGGTGCAAAGCAGCCCCCCTATTTTTTTTTTCCTTTGGACAGGCTGCCACTATTGACAGGCTACCCAATCCTCACTAACTTCCCACACTGTGATGCAGTGATGCCGGAACAGCCTGCATTGCACCTAGTGCAGGAATAGAAGCTGCTGGAGATCTCCCCATGCCAAAGGCGACATTGGACTACTTGCCCAAGGGTAAGCCCCAGCAGCCGCAATGGGGTTCCTCAGGCCTGTGCCATCAAAATCGTTGGCACTGGGACCACACACCCAGGCATACCTCCGCCCACATGAAGATACTGGGACCACCCCCCAGCTACCCCTCAAGGCGCTCAGAAGACCTTCTCAGAAGAAAATAATCACTTCCAGTTTTTGGCTGGAGTGGGAGTAGAAGGAGAGTGGTGGGAGAGGGAGGCAGTGATGTCATGCAGGGGGTACGCGGGGGTACGCGAGTACCAGTTTCTAGGATTACAGCTGGCTCCGCCCATTCACCCGCCCACTCATCGACTCCACCCCCTGCAACGTTTGAATTTCCTGCATGTTTGAGTTGCCTGCACGTTCTCAGAGCCAGGAAGGCAGCGAGCAGAGCCTTGCCTTGCCACTGAAAAATGAGCTGCTCTGGGGTTTTGGAACTGTTGGGTCACTCTAACCTGATGCCAGGCCTCCTTAACATGTTTTGGGGGTGCTGTGGAATACTGTTGCAACTGTTGGGTCAGTTTAAAATGGTCTGAGGCCTCAAAAAGGGCTTTTTTCATGTCCCTTCCTGCCACGACCTCACTTCCGGCTTATGATGTCACTTCCGGTGGGCGGGTCCCGACACGTGCCAATCAAAAGTGAGTACCTGTTGTTAAATCATTTAGATGACACCACTTGAGGGAGGGGTAGGTAGGTGGGTGGGGAGGAAGGAAGGAAGGAAGGAAGGAAGGAAGGAAGGAAGGAGCTGGGAGTGTGTGGCTCCCGCAGGGCAGGAACTCAGGCTGTAGGAAATTGCTTTACAATGTTGACAAATGCAGGAGATGGCTTGGAGACTGCGGGAGACTGCTGGGCTCTGGCGTTCCCCCCACACCTTGCAACCCCTTCCTGCAGGACAGGGCTGCCCAGCACGGTGGCCTCACCTGCCGTGGGTTGTGGCCAGCCTAGTGAGTAGAGTTCTGGCTGGCCCATGTGAAGCACAGTCCTGCTTATGCTCCACATCTCTCTGCTCTCCTGAGCAGCGCCGGAAGCTTCCACAGAGCCCCTCGCCAGTGGCTGTGGGCAAGCAGCTGGCCGGGCGAGCAGGCCAAAAGCAAAGGTTGCAGCAGGAGAGAGTGGAGGCCACCCTGCAGCGCGACGTTGCACAGGTACGTTAGAGATAGCGAGTCCCCCTGACCCGCCAGGTGCCTGACCCCACTGGCCAGACACCAGAGTGCCCAGTTGCACCAAATTGTAAGACTGGTTTGATACCCCTTGACCGAACCAGATGTGGATTGATCCCACTGACCAACCACCACCAGTGTGCCAACTTGTTCAGAGTGCCTCGCCCCGCCCCCCCCCCCGGCCAAGCCTCAGTGCTTCAAAAGGGGATGCCTGACCCCCCTGGTCAGACATCCAGCACCAGGTTTGAACAAATGCACACTGTCCATTCCCCCTGAATGAACAAGGGTGCCTCTGACCCACCCTAGGGTCTGCTCCCCCTGAGCAGACTAGTACTTCAAATGAGAATGTTTAACCCCCCTGGTTAAACCTTCAGCACTAAAACAATACATAGAGAGTGAATGAGATTGCAGTTCGAAGGTTCTTTACTGCAGCACAGAGAGGGGTAAAACCACCTCCCGAACAATACACAATTACAACTTGTATAGACCTTGCTCTGGCCGGACTTCTCTCTTCTGTTGGCCGTTGGCTGGCTACTAAGAAGTTACAAAACCTTCCGTCCGCCTAGTACATACCACTCCTAGACATTTCCTCCCCCCCTTACCCATACGCATTGTATGTTCATGCACGCATGCACCTTATTACTACTTCTATGCCAAGGCGCATTTCTAGCAGGATGTTAGAAGGTTGCTTTTCTACATCTTTCACTGTTCTGTTCCCTGCTTCCTAATCGCTAGCAAGTCTAGCTGCCTGTGTCAGCTATTGTGCTTTTAAGCAGAGCCTTCACCAGACTCTTTTGTTCTCCCTGAGTTTGCTAACTTCTACTGTATCTGTCTCAAAATTACAAACTTTATTCCACGCTCCCACTCTCCAGAGAGCCTCCAGTTTCCACTCACCAGCTCTCAGATCCCTTTCTTGCATTTTTGGACCTCATGCTCCAAATCACGGATCATTATCTCTCTCAGGTACCAGTGCCCTCCCTTGGCTGCCCAGGACCCCTGCCTCTGGGAACTGCCCTTGCGACGGGAATGAGACACCATCATTCGCAGTACAGAGGGGTGAGTGGGACCTCTTGCAGACCCCCAAGGTCTCCGCTGGTGTACTGCCAAGGTCTATCTCGCTGTTAGGTAGACTGCTCTTTTTCAGAGGCTCTCGGGCAAAAGACGCACAAACTGCTGCTGTTTCTCGGTCTTTGAACTTTCCCCCACTCTTGGCCTCCGGCAAATTGATTTGCAATTAGTGGCCTGGCCTCGTGAACTGATAGCAGAGGTGTCTCTGTGAGATTCCTTCCAGTTCACAGTTGAGCCTCAGGGCACCCAGAGACACAGCTTTGCTCTCACTCCAGATGGATCCCTGAGAGTGCCAAAGTGGAGGCTCCTCAAGCAGCATTTGACCATCACGTCACACACTCCTTTGCTCAAACTCAGACAAGGTACACCTGATCACAAGGTGCTCACAGAGTGTGGAGACTCTTAAAACATAAGGAAAGCCCTGCTTTAGGCCAAAGAAAATGTCTAGTCCACCATCATGTTTCCACCAGCTGCTTCTGGGAAGCTCACAAGCAGGAGAGGAAGGCAGAGACCCCTCTCCCATCATTGTTACCCTGCAACTGTGATCCAGAGCAGACCTCCACTAAATCTGGAGGCTGAGCATGACCAGCAGAAGTAGCAGCCTCTGATAGACCGGTGGTCCTCTATTCATTTCCCCAAACGCCTTTTCAAGTCATCAAATCTAGAGCCCATCATATCTTTCAGTATGGAATTCCATGGACTGACCATGGATCGTGGGATAAAGGATGTCCTTTTAAATCTCTTAAATCTCCAGCCAATCAATTTCATGGGACAACCCCTGCTTTGTATGGGTAGATCTGCTGGCACCCAATGGTTATGGTGACCTGGCATTTCCTCACCGGTTTACCAAAGGAAATGCAGAGCTCCACCGCTGGGCCATGGACACACAAACCAAATACGTGCCCACATTGCATGCAACTTCTATAGCTGTTGTATATGGACAAATGCAGGGAGGGACTCAGAGGGAGTAAAGGAGTTAGCGCCCCATGTGAAGCCAAAAAACTCAGAGCAGTGGAGAGTCAAGTTCTTTATTCTGCAGCAGAGGATACAAGGGGCAAGAAGCCCAAATCAAGCATGCACTAGGTTTCAGAGTCACACCTTATACATTTTAGCCACCTGTGTCATACCCTTATATATCTTTATCAGTGAAAAAAATCCTTTATATACTTTTATATAACTTTATCAGTATTCCTTCTGACCTACATACATATTTGCAAATAAAGTTAGGTTATTCTAAGACTTTATATAGTTGTGTTATCTATATTTAAGCAATAAATCTGTTCCTGGAATGTCCACAGGGCCGGCTCCCCAAGAGGGGCACTCCTGGAGCTGCGCACAAAGTGTGGCACTTGGAAATAGTTGGTGGTGATAGGATTACGTCACTGCTGCTTCCAGGGGGGCCATTTTGGGCTGTTTGGATGCAGGGGCAGGTGGCAGAGCCCAAGGTAAAGCTGAACTGCTCACCCCACTGCCTTCCAGCCTGTAGAGATACCAGCTGCAGCAACAGGTGATGCTCGCGGTGCCAGTGTGGGCCCCCCAGAATGCAGGGCCCAATGCAACAGCATTGATCAAATAGGCTTAAGGCTGGTTCTGAATGTCTACGTTCTTCTTGTCTAGGATTCATCTTGCAGTTACTACAATTTGGAGTGCAATCCTATACAGCGCTGGAATGGCGAGGCTGGCAGGCCTGCGCCATATCCCGTGCTATATATGGGAGGCTGCTGCCTCTCCAGCGCAAGGGCATGTTTGTGTCCTTGCATGCAGGGAGGCGCCAGCCTCCCCTATGGACTCCTTGGATCTGCACCTGCTTGACAGCTGGCACAGATCCAAGGGGGCCGCGCAGCCTAGGGAAAGAGCTAAGGACTCAGCCTTATGGCTGATTCCCAAAACTGCCCACCTCCCAGGTCAGCATGACTGCTGGCCCGCCCACTACCAACCCAAAAACGCCCACCCTCTCCCTCTCCTCTCTCCCACTTCGATCCACTTCTGCACCAGCTGGTTTCGACCAACACCGAGGCTGGCACTGCCTGCAGCACCCGTCTCAGGGCATTAGGGCCAACCTGGGGGTGCAACCTGTCAGGAGGAAAAGGTCATGGTGACTGTTTAAGCAACTTCAGGTGAGGGGGAGAGAGAGAGAGAGAGAGAATTATCGTTGTGGACACTCTTGGCTTTTTTGACATGATGTCTTCGTGACTGAGGTGAGTGAGACAGAACTCTTTAAACACTTTTGTTCTGAGGTTGCACTTTTCCCAGCTCCTGTTTTGCCCACAAGAAGGATTCTCAGCGCATCTCCACTCTGGGCTGTGCAAAAGAGAATGAGGTCAGGTCAGCAAAGCTGAGCTCTCTGCACACAAATGCACCCTGAATCACTCCTTGCACCTGAGTGTTACTTACTTGCTTGCCCCTTGGAATGCCACAGCAGGGGCCACCCCAAGTCCCCTGTGCCAGCTGCCAACAGTTTCATGCGCAGCATGGCAAAGAAACCTGGCGACTGAGGATGGAGCACCCAACAGTCTCCACAGGCAACACAGAAAGGTGCAGGAGCAAGAGGGTCAGGTGTAGGTGGGAGGGAGTCGGTGGGCCTGACGTGGCTCAGAATTTGTTGATGCAGAAGACTGTTTGATTTTCTTTTAAGGACTTATGTTCCACATTGGTTGAGTTCTAGAGCAGTGATTCCCAAATGTTTTAGAGGCCCTAGAGCAGTGATTTTCAACTGGTGTCCCATGGTGCATTGGTGTGCTGCAAACAGTCTGCAGTTGTGTCATGGGAATTTGTGGGTGGGTCTACTAATACATTTATTAGTAGGCCATTGTAAGATGTGAACCACCCCCACACAAACACACACAACCAGCAACGTGGTGTAACTCGTCAACTGTCAGAAAATGGATGGTGTTCCGTGACAATTTTAGCTCCTTGTCAGTGTGCCCAGAGAGGGAAAAAGTTGAAAATTGCTACCCTAGAGGCTGCTGCCTGATTTATATATGCCAAGGGAGGTGGTTATAATTGTGAAGGATACCATCTAGAAGTAAGATGTTCTATGCAAGATTAGAACAAGTGATTGTAACAACCCCTATATGGGGTTGAGAAATCCTGCCTGTGTAAACCACCTTGATTAAACTGGGTGGAGAAATCCAATGACAAGAAAGGCGGTATATAAATACTGTTGTTGTTGGGCAGCAGTGCTCTCCCATGTTACAAGCTTGTTTAACCCTTGATGTGCATAGCCTAATCTGCCTGTCTGGGATGTAACTAATGAAAGTGTACCCCAGTGCAGAGGGCAAAATGTTGCCCTGGAAGTGAATCACAAGAGGAAGTGACATCATACTTGTAGCTTCATTTTCAGGGTTTTTGGCCATAACATTTGATAGCGTAAGGATATTACACTCTGGGTTGTTTCATTGCATTCTGCATTAATTCCCTTTGCAATGATATATAACATGATGGTATTATTCATACATAGCAAGGTTTTCACAATTTTGGCACACAAGTGTCAAACTCAGCTTGTTGCCCCCCCCAAAGCTTGTAGCCTGGTGCAATTGCACTGCCTTGCACTTCTTTAGCTACACCCCTACTGCCTGTCAGTTTCATGAACCACCAAAAATTGGCTCACATCCCACTGGTGGGTCCCAGACATACAGTTTGAGAACTGCTGTTCTAGAGCATCCCATAATTCTAAAAGCCATAAGCTGTTCACAAAAGCTGCTCACAGTCCCCCAAATATATGTGTCATCTCCACCCATTTAAATGTAAGCAGCAGAATCTCAATGTGAGACACCTGTTTCCAGTCAGCTGTTGCCCAGATGCTTTGAGCCCAAAGTCAGTCTGAATAGGAAGGACTTCAGGACTTTTCTAAAGAGCAAAAGGGCGTGGCCAGGCAGGCTAGGACAGTCTGCCACCACCACAGAGAAGGCCCTGCAACACAGAGAGCCAGCTTGCCAGCAAGGGGGGAAACCACCACACAAGGCCTTCTATGAGAAAGGGCCTTTTCCCATCTATCTCCAACCCTTTCTCTCCACGGAGCTCCGTTGTGTCCTCCAGTTTGACCAGCACAACCACCATCCTGCAAGCTCAGTCCAGTGGAGGTGTGAGTGAGGAAAGGCAAAGGGAGAGTCCTGCCCCCCCCGCACTGGCAGCAGAAGGCAGCAAAGAGGTCCAGGGAGCGAGGACTAGCCTGCCCCCGTCTTCAAGCTGTCAGGGGCAATCCAGAGATGTGCCATCGATATTCTGCAATGACTCTCAGGGACTCACCTGCAGCCATCTTGGCCTCCCAGGAAGGATGGGTGAGTCACGCTGACTCTGTTGCTGGTAAGACCAGAACTCCTGGATGCAAACACACAAAAACCATCATTTGCAGAAAAGGGGGCGGGGACCCCGCTTTGCTCTTGTGCAGTTCCCGGCCACTTGGCCCCACCTAGCCCCTCGAGGAGGGACGGTGGGCGGGCAGCTACCCCTTGGCGGAGTGTCACGGACCAGGGCCCAGCCCTTCTTGTTATCTGAATGAGCAGACAGTGAAGCTAGTGGGCGGGGTTAGCGGTGACGTAAATACACCCAAAACAATCCTCATTCCAATTATTTCAAATGGGTTTTCGCATGATGTTTCGGACTTATTTGTTTACTCCTGAAGTAAAAACTCACGAAAATAACAACGTGTGATCGTGGAGAAACATCATTGGTAACCTAATTATGATTCAATATGCAATTCCAAGGTTTAATTCCGCAGAATTATATTACTGAACACACCGGACGAAATGCTGCTTGCTGCCTATGTAAACTCGGATTGCACTGCTTTGACAGACTTATTTTTTGAAATCTACACAACCAAAAATAAAGTGTGAACGGGAAGGAAAGAAAAAAAGGGGGAGGGTGGGCAAAAATCAGATAAATATGTAGGAAAATTACATTAAAATCTCTCAATGTATAACACAAGTAGTTGTCAATAGGAGAGTAGTTCTTTTTCACTTCCAGGCTATTAAGAGTATTTTTTTAAACTTCTACACTCACCCCCCCCCCATAAAACAAATCTGTTAATGTTCAGAATTTCAAAAATATTACCGTAGAAAATGGAAGGCGGGGAAAAAAATGTGTAAACGGGAAGGGGGGAAAAAGGAGGGGGGATTTTTTATTTTATTTTATTTCTTCATATCTACTTCAGTTTGTGACGGGCTGCATACTTTATGAAGTAATATTTTTCCGTAGCAACGAATCACAATGATTTTAAGTACCTGTGCAAAGTAATCCCATTTTTCGTCCAGCGATTCGTGCACCCGTATGCAGAACACGCAGGCATGCTTAAAGACGTTGAGATTAACTTTACCACACGGGCAGGGAGATTTTTATTCGTGACGCCGCAGCGGCAATCCTCCTTCGCGGCAATGATCTGAGATAGACCCATGGCTTCAAGTCTGTGACGTCATGGCCCATCCAGTGTATCTAACATTCTTGTCACGGACGGCACGAAGGCGCCCAACCCCGCCCCCAGGCTCCGGGACGCTCCTCCTCCTGCGCTGAGCTCCTCTGCCTGCTGCAGCCGCGACAATGGGGCTCCTTTCGCTTTCACTTTCCCGCCGGCCTCCGGTCGCCTCGCTCTCAGCGGAGGAAGGACAGCTTGCTTAGCTCTCGGGAACCGGGCGAGGACCCTCGGGCAGCTGCTGGCGGAGCGCGGGGCGCCGCTGCACGTACACACACACACCCCAGCCAACGCTGGACAGGGGCAGCGCTCTCCACCCGTGCAAGGCTCCCACGCACGCCTGTCGCTCCCCCCCCGCCCCCATCTTGACATCCGCACACATTCGCAGTGGAGAGGGCGAGTGAGACCGCTCGCGAACGTCTCAGATTCGAGCCTGGTGCGTAACCAAAAACACAGAGCAGTGGAGAGTTGAGATCTTTATTGTGCAATAGAGGAGACAAGGGGCAGGAAGCCCAAATCAAGCCTACATGAGGCTTCAGGGTCACAGCTTTTATTCACTTCAGCCACCTGTGTCAAACACTCCTCCTGATCACATGCATATTTCTTACATCTAAGTTTAGATTATTCGAAGACTATAAAGCTCTACTTTCTATATTTGCATGATCTACATTTAAGCAATCAAGCTGTTTTTGGAATGCCTGGGCTCTTCTTCAGCCTTGTCCAGGAGTCATCTTAAAGCAAGGATGCACATCTTAAAGCAAGGATGGGCAGATAGGAAAGGGGACTGGCTATGGGGAAAGGGTTGAGGGGGAGGGGGGAAGCAGCACTGCAAGGACCTGATTCGGAAGGCAGTGAGAGAAGGCGCTCAAAAGAAGGCAGGAAATCAGCACTCCATCACTCCATGGCAAACTTATTTCCAGCCCCAATTCCACCAACGCCAAAACACAGTGCCCCACAATCTGTCTGTATTGTACATTTCTTTTGTGTAGTGTGCTCTCCTGGGGCCATTCTCTCTCACCAAGGCGTCAATCATGCTAATCAGCTCTGCCACTTGCTCAGACCTTTCTTCTTCCTGGGCATGATTGTTGATGGCAAAGCATCGGCCTTCAGCCATATCTATCAACACCTTGAGGTTTCTCTCTGCGTTTTCTAACAAATCTCTTAAAGTGAGACCCTCTTGATCTAACTTATCTTTGTGGGTGAACAGAAGAATCAGAAAATGTTTTCCTTCAGTGCTGAAAAACCTTTTCATCCGCCCAATGCAGGCTTTCTCCACTTCTGCCGAGGGGCCTGCCTTGATCACCGCAAGGATGGCATGCGGTCCCGGATAGAGTTTATTGATGCATTCCTCAACATATTTCCAGGTAAATATCTCTTTGTCAGTGTCAAAAAAGCCAGGAGTGTCCACAACGATAATTCTCCTCCCCTCCTTCATGGTATCGTGTCTTTCCAATGTCTTCGTGATTGAGTGAGACACAACTCTTAAACGCTGTTCTTCCAAGGATGCTGTTTCCAGTTGCACTTCTCCCAGCTCCTGTTGTGCCCACAAGGAGGATTCTCAGCTCATCTCCACTCTGGGCTGTGCAAAAGAGAATGAGGTCAGGTCAGCAAAGCTGAGCTCTCTGCACACAAATGCACCCTGAATCGCTACTTGCATCTGAGTGTTACTTACTTGCTTGCCCCTTGGAATGCCAAGCAGGGGCCACCCCAAGCCCCCTGGGCCAGCTGCATACCGTTTCATGCGCAGCATGGCAAGGAAACCCAGTAACAGAATGGAGCACCCAAGGGTCTCCACAGGGAGCACAAAGGTGCATGAGCAAGAGGGTCAGTTGTAGGTGGGAGGGAGTCGGTGGGCTTGACGTGGTCCAGGGGCCTGAATTGGTTGATGCAGAAGATTGTTTGATTTTCTTTTAAGGACTTATGTTCCACATTGTTTGAGTTCTAGAGCAGTGATTCCCAAATGTTTTAGAGGCCCTAGAGCAGTGATTTTCAACTGGTGTTCCATGGTGCATTGGTATGCTGCAAACAGTCTGCAGTTTGCCATGGGAATTTGTGGGAGGGTCATTTATTAGGAGGATGTGAAATCACACACACACACACACACACACACACACACACACACACACACACACCAGCAGCAGCGTCAACTGTCAAAAAATAAATCTTGTGTCTTGACAGTTTTAGCTCCTTGTCAGTGTGCCAAGAGAGGGAAAAAATTGAAAATTGCTGCCCTAGTCTATGCAAGATTAGAATTTGGGATTGTAACAACCCCTATATGGGACTGAGAAATCCTGCCTGTGTGAACCACCTTGATTAAAGTGGGAGGAGAAATCCAATGACAAGAAAGGCGGTATATGAATTCCTGCTGCTGCTACTGCTGCTGCTGCTGCTGATGTTGTTGTTGTTGGACAGCGGTGCTTCCCCATAGTAGCAGCTTGTTTAACCCTTGATGCACATAGCCTAATCTGCCTGTCAGTTTCATGAACCGCCAAAAATTGGCTCACAACCCACTGGTGGGTCCCAGATTCACAGTTTGAGAATCGCCATTCTAAAGTATCCCATGATTCTAAAAGCCATCGCTCACAAAAGCTATTCACAATCCCCTAAATATGTGTATTATCTTCACCCATTTACATATAAGCAGCAGAATGTTAACAGGAGACACCTGGTTTACAATCAGCTGCTGCCCAGATGGGCGTTTTCCCATGTATCACCAACCCTTTCTCTCCATGGAGCTTAGTTGTGTCATCTAGTTTGATTAGCACAACCACCACCCTGCAAGCTCAGTCCAGTGGAGGTGTGAGTGAGGAAAGCCACAGGGAGAGTCCTGCCCCCCCCCCACACACACACACAGGCAGCAGAAGGCAGAAGAGAGGTCCAGGGAGCTAGGACTAGCCTGCCTCCGTCTTCAAGCTGTCAGGGGCAATCCAGAGATGTGCCATCGATATTCTGCAATGAGTCTCAGGGACTCACCTTCAGCCATCTTGGCCTCTCAGGAAGGATGGGTGAGTCAGGACTCTGTTGCTCGGCAGACCAGAAGTCCTGGATGCAAACAGGAAAAAAAAGTCATTTGCAGAAAGGGGGGAGGAACCCGGCTTTGCACTTGTGCAGCTCCCAGCCAATTGGCCGGGGCTCTGCCTCGTGAAACCTGGCAACCGCGCGGAATGCGGAGGGAGTGGGGAGGAGATCCCGTGAAGAGCCTGGCCTGATTCACTCTGGCCGTAGAACCGTCTAGCCTTCCGCTGACGGACGGCCTCCCGGGTCGCGCAGGAGCCCACTCCCGAACCCCAAGTCAATTAATCAATCAATCAACAGTATTTATATACCGCTTTTCAATACAAGTTCACAAAGCGGTTTACATGTAAATAAGAATAAAGTTATGGCTCTAGCCCAGTTAGACAGGGGTAACCCCAAGTCCCCCCTCCAGCATTGAACGCGATGTTGCTGGCGCTTGCCCACTCCGGGAAAAGCAGGGGTATTTCTGCCCCAGGCACTGTGGCCTTCTGCGCCACCCGACAAGCCCGCCTTGTCCCTGGAGGAGGGAAGACGGGTGGGCGGGCTACACCTTGGAGGAATGCTGCTGAGCGCGGTCGCTCGGTTCCGCGGACGGCACGAAGGCGCCCAACCCCAAGGCTACCGGGACGCTGCCGCTCCTCCTGGGTTGAGCGCCTCTGCCTGTTGCTGCGGCCGATCCTCGCAGCCTCGACGACCGGGCTCCTCTTATTATCCAGCGGAGGGAGGGTAGTTTCCTGATCTCCCGAGGGCCGGGCGAGGACCTTCGGGCACCTGTTGGCGGAGAGCAGGGAGACGCCCACCCCCCCCCCCCCCCGATGCTGGGTACGGGCAGCCTTCTCCACCCGTGAGAAGCACCAACGTTCGCCTGTCGCCCATCCACTTTGGCAGCCGCCCGGGCGGCAAACCTCGACCCCTGCCCCTGAGCATCGCCCTCGGGACGGGGGAAGGAGACACACGCGATCGCTTAGCAGAGGCGCGAGCGAGAGCGTTTGCAGACCTCTCAGGTCTCCGCTCATGAACTTCCGAGGTCTCGCTGTACTGTGAGGTTCGACTGCTCCAGCTCAGAGGCTCTCCTGCAAAAGAAGCGCCGTCTGCTCCTACTATATCAGGCCTTTTGTTTTTGTTTTTCTTATTTCCTTTTCCCTTTCATCTAATTGGTTTAGGATTAGCAGCCTGGCCTGGAGAACTGCCAGCACCGAAAGCGAAAGTGTCTCTGCAAGATTCCTTCAAGTTAGCCGTTGAGTCTCAGGCAGGGCCAGCTTTAGGAGCGGTGGGGCACAATTAAGGCATTCCCACAGGGCCCCCACCCTCCCTTTGGGGCCCCCACCCCACAAAAAGAGCTTATGGTGCCTTGTGTGGCACCTGGAAATAGTTGGTGGCCGCGGCGTCATTCACCCGGTACGCTGGGCGGGACTTACCTTTGAGCGGCAGTCTGCCCGTTGCGTCATGCCGCATTCCGCCGCTTGCCCGCCCGCCCCAGCAGGCGGGCAAGCGGCGGAACGCGGCGTGACCCAACGGGCGGACTGCAACTCAAAGGCAGAGGCAGATCTAAGGGGGGGCAAATCTGTAAGTGTTGCAAGAAGCCTTACCCTGTCATGAAAATCCCTCCTCTCCCTTGCTGCTGTAGCCAGTAAGCCACACCAAGATGTTGCTTTTCCCTGTGAGGATTGGCTAAAACAGTGCAGGAGAGGAGTGTTTTCCACTGTAAGGTAAGGCTTCTTGCAAAACTTACAGATTTGCCCCCCCTTAGATCCGCCTCTGCTCAAAGGTAAGTCCCGCCCAGCGTACCGGGTGAATGACGCCGCTGGTTGGTGGTGACATGATTATGTCATCCAGGAGGCCCATTTTGGGAAGTTCGGTGGGAGGGCCCAAGGAAAAGCTGCTCTGCTTGTACCACCCACAGAGATTCCGGCTACTGCAGCAGGCGATATGCTCACTGTGCTGGTTTGCTGCCCCCCGAAGCTCAAGGCCCAATGTGATGACATTGGTCACATTGGGTTGAGACCAGAGTCACATCTCTGCTTTCATTCAAGATGGATTCCTGAGAGTTCTGAGATGGAGGCTTACCACACACACGTCTACTCTGCATTCCACTCCTGATTTCCAGCCAGGTTTTGTGCTGCAGCTCTTGCTGAACCTTCCAGTGATGCTAGTTTGTTTTACCCTTCTCTGTGATTTACCCTTCTCTGTTGTCTCACAAAGTTACACACAAGGAGCTGAAAGGCCAACAGGACAGACATTCCTTCTGAGGGCCAGCCAGGCCCCACTAGAAGGCAGGAAGGAACAATCACTGGGCTGAAGGCCACACACACAAACATGGTGCCTTTGATAAAGGGTTCTGTGCAGTCATGGCATTTCCCAGAAAGAGCGGCTGAGAATTTGTTTCACTTTCCAAGCTAAAAACACCACACACACACACACACACACACACACACACACACACACACACACACATCTACACTGCATTCCACTCCTGATATTCCACTCAGATTTTGTGCTGCAGCTCTTGCTGAGCCTTCTAGTGATGCTAGTTTGCTTTTGGGGTGCTTGTCCAGTCCAGAGAAAGGGTGCCTGACCCGGGTGAATGGCTCTCTATGAGTTCTGCTTTTCTGATGGATGCTTTCACTGAGACAGGGCAAGCAGGCTTCCTTGGAAAAACCCACATGGGGGAGAGGGGCCCTGTGGCGCAGGCGTAAAGCACCATTTTTGCTAGCTTCGGTGGGGATGCCTTTTGGGTAGGAATGGCCTTGCCCATGCAATTGTTGCTCTGACTTTTCCACTGCAATATAACGTCCTTGGACAGAGCTCAGAAAAGCATGTCTGCTCAGAGCATGGATGTGGCCTTCTTCACAGCCGCCACAGCACATCGAGTTCAATCAATCAATCAATCACTAGTATTTATATACCGCTTTTCAACATAAAGTTCACAAAGCGGTTTACATGCAAATAATAACATTAAAGTTAAATGGCTCCGTGTCCCAAAAGGGCTCACAATCTTAAAAGAATGGAGAACACCACCAGCAACAGCCATGAGAAAAACACTTAACTGTGCTGGGGTGAAAAGAGACAATTGCTCTCCCCCTGCTAAATATAAGAGGTTGTCCACCACCACCAATTGCCGTGACAATTTTAGCCCCTTGTCAGTGGGCTACGAAGTGAAAAAGTTGAAAATAGGTGGTTTCTTTTTTTTAAAAAGGTTTAAATCCAGGTTCAAGATCTAGTTTCATGATCAGCTTCAACTGAAGACTCCCACTCGGGCATCCAGCTCTGCAACAACTGTAGACCGTGGATACCGAATCAGTGGATACTGGGGCACGCCTGCACTTGTTCTCCAGCGCAAGTTGTTGGCAGATTCTTTAAATGACTCAGGGCCAAATCCTGCCCAACTTTCCAGCCCTGATACAGTGGTGCCAAAGGTGCATGCGCTGCATCCTGCCGTGAAGGGGGGGGGGCAATCAGGAAGTCCTCCTCAAAGTAAGGCCACATTTGTTCCCTTACTTGGGGGATTCATTGCAGCTGCATTGGTGCTGAAAACTTGGATAGGACTGGACCCTCAGCTGCATAGGCAGAGCCTATGGACTCACAATGCTGCTGGGAGTGCAGATTCTGGGGGAAGATCCTGGCCAACGGCCCATCTCCCATGTGGATGACTCACATAAACAATTGGGATCATGGGGAGGACAGGAGGAGACCTGATACAGAAGCGGAAGCAATGTTTTTGTGATATTGTGATATTTTTGTCCAAAAAATTTGTGTTTTTATTCAGATACTAGCTTGTCGTTACCCGGTGTTGCCCGGGTATTTATGTATCCCAAGCATCTATTAGACAGGGAAAAGGAATGAATTATATCTATAGTGTAAAATCAAAGTAATTTTATGTACAGGAAATTAAAAGTATAAGTACAGTATAAAAATTATAAAGTAAAATCTTGTACAAATTCACTATAATATTAATTTAACTCAAAACTTAATTATAAACAACGTTTTTAGTTTCACCTCCAGGAGCAAGAATAAATACATGCTTGGGTAAACCCACCCTTGAGCAAGCAACATAAAGTTGTCCGTGGGAGAAACATGGCAATCTCAAGTGCTCTCCGCAGTACTTAATAGGCTGCCCCTGTGACTTGTTGATTGTGATAGAGAATGCAAGTCTCACTGGAAATTGCAATCTCTTAAAATTAAAAAGGAGATCCGTCGGAATGAGTGTTATCCGAGGGTTTCACCCTCTCCCTTTCTTGTTAAGATAGTCGCTTCAATTACAGTCATCTTCTTGACACACAGCCTTGTGCCGTTGCAAAGTTTTGGTGGGTCAAGTTTCTGTAGTAAAATAATTGGAGATCGCACTGTAAGTAAAAGACGATGTGGTGGCAATGCATCTGGACCAAGTGAGTTTAGGAAGTCTGATTGGAAATTGACGGCCACATCGGCATCTACAACAGTATCGATAGACTTGTATTCAGTGACTACGCCTGGTAACATGGCAAGTATTTGACTGGAGACCAAGACCAGGGCATAATGATTTCTAAAAAATTCCAGAAGGTTCTACAGAGTTCTATTCATTCTATTTGACTACACTTGGGCTTAAATGTCATCGGGACTGTCACCAATCAGCATAGCAGCCCCAAAAACTATGGATTTGACACTAATGTCGGTCATTTTGGACATTTTCTTGTTCACCCCTTCTCACCCCCCATGCCGATGGGGGCTGAATGTGGACTTAAATGGCATCAGGGTGTCACCTTTCATCTCAGCGACCCCAAAAACTATGGGTTCGACACTATTATCCACCTTTTTCAACTATTTTTACATGTCATTCCACCCCCACCCCTAGGGGTGCTAGGGGTGTCTCACCCCCACAGTATTTCTTTCCAGATTGTAAGTCATATGTGTACCAAATTTGGTGTAAATTGCTCCAGGCATTCCAGCTTAGCGACCCCGAAAACTATGGATTTGACACTAAGGTCGGTCATTTTGGACATCTTATCATTCACCCCTTCTCACACACACCCCATGCTAATGGGGGCTGAACGTGGACTTAAATGGCATCAGGAGTGTCACCGTTCATCTCAGCGACCCCGAAAACTATGGATTCAACACTAATATTGGCCGTCTTCAATTATTTTCGCATGTCCCCCCTTCCCACCCCCACCCCTAGGGGTGTCTTACCCCCGCAGTATTTCTTTCCAGAGTGTAAGGCATATGTGTACCAAGTTTGGTGTAAATCGCTCCAGGCATTCCAGAGCTATTGCTAGAACACACACACACACACACACACACACACACACACACACACACACACACTTTTATATAAATAGATAACAGAGTTTTGCAGTTTAATTATTTGAAATATGCCAATATGCGGTGTTTACTGTCTTGAGGTAAACACAGAAACCAGTGCTTAGGAACCCGGATCTGTCTAGTAACAATTGTGTAGTTGTGCCTGATGCATGTGACTTGATACAAAACCCACTCTAGCGAGATGCCTTCCGCTGATATTTACATACACACACACAGGCACATATTGAGTGAGTGGATATACCTAGAAATACTAAAGCAGCACCAACTTTGAGAAGTGATGGTTTTTGGTGCTCTGTGGGCCATGTTTTTAAATCCTATTGTTTTGTTTTAATTTTGTTTTACTATATTGTTTTAATATTGTTTTTATATTGTTTTTTAATGTTAAATTTTATATTTCTATGTAATGCCGCCTTGGGTGCCTTCAGGCATAAAGGCGGGATAAAAATCTAATAAATAATAATAATAATAATAATAATAAATAATGTGGGGCCTCCCTGACCCACAGAAGGCCTTCTAAGGCCCTCTGGGAAGCTGAAAACCTCACATCGTCCCGCATGCAGTTTGCTTGGCTCTTGGAAGATCCTCCAAGGACTGCCCTCCTCCCCCTCTGCTTTAAAAAAGAAGAAAAGGAGGAAGAAGGCAGCCCCTGGAGCAGAGTGGCGCTGGGGGGGCCCCAATCACGGGCAGGGGAGATTATCCCTCCCCCTCCATGCCTCGGGCTCGGGGGCATTTCCCCCCAACCCTCCCAGGTACGCCACTGCATGTGTCCATATCGTATGCTTCCATGTTGTGTGTTGTGTACCAGACTGTTGTGTGCCAGACTGACTCAAAGGGAATACAATCGTTAGAAGATTCAAGCCTGCTGCATAGCCAAAAACACAGAGCAGTGGAGAGTTGAGAACTTTATTGTGCAATAGAGGATAAAAGGGGCAAGAAGCCCAAATCGAGCCTACATGAGACTTCAGGGTCACAGCGTTTACACACTTCAGCCACCTGTGTCAAACACTCCTCCTGACCACATGCATATTTGGGACAACTAAGTTGAGATTATTCAAAGACAATAAAGCTCTACTTTCTATATTTGCATGATCTACATTTAAGCAATCAAGCTCTTCCTGGAATGCCAGGGTTCTTCTTCAGCCTTGTCCAGGAGTCATCCAGTGTGCAGAACAGGGGCACATCTTAAAGCAAGGATGGGCACTGAAGACAGGAAAGGGAACTGGCTTGTGGGGAAAGGGTTCAGGAGAAGGGGGGAGGCAGCACTGCAAGGCCTTGATTTGGCGAGCTGTGATAGAAGGCCCTCAAAACTGAATGAAATCTGCACTCCATGGCAAACTTATTTCCAGCCCCAATTCCACCAACGCCAAAACATAACGCGCCACGATCTGTCTGTACTGTACATTTCTTTTGTGTACTGTGCTTTCCTGGTGCCGTTCTCTCTCACCAAGCTGTCAATCATGCTAATCAGCTCTGCCACTTGCTCAGACCTTTCTTCTTCCTGGGCATGATTGTTGATGGCAAAGCATCGGCCTTCAGCCATATCTTTCAACATCCTTAGGTCTCCATCTGCGTTTTCTAACAAATCTCTTAAAGTGAGACCCTCTTGATCTAACTTATCTTTGTGGGTGAACAGAAGAATCAGAAAACGTTTTCCTTCAGTGCTGAAAAACTTTTTCATCCGCCCAATGCAGGCTTTCTCCTCTTCCGTCATGGGGCCTGCCTTGATCACCGCAAGGATGGCATGCGGTCCCTGATCAAGTTTATTGATGCATTCCTCGACATGATTCCAGGTAAATATCTCTTTCTTGTCAGTGTCAAAAAAGCCAGGAGTGTCCACAACGATAATTCTCCTCCCCTCCCTTATGGCATCGTATCTTTCCGGTTTCTTTGTGATTGAGCCGAGTGAGACATAACTCTTAAACACTTTTGTTCCAAGGATGCTGTTTCCAGTTGCACTTTTCCCAGCTCCTGTTTTGCCCACAAGGAGGATTCTCAGCTCATCTCCACTCTGGGCTGTGCAAAAGAGAATGAGGTCAGGTCTGCAAAGCTGAGCTCTCTGCACACAAATGCACCCTGAATTGCTACTTGCACCTGAGTGTGACTTACCTGCTTGCATCACGGAGAGCTACTTGCACCTTATTTGCTTGCCCCTTGGAATGCCACACCAGGGGCCACCCCAAGCCCCCTGTGCCAGCTGCCTACAGTTTCATGCACAGCATGGCAAGGAAACCCGGCAACTGAGGATGGAGCACCCAACAGTCTCCACAGGCAGCACAGAAAGGTGCAGGAGCAAGAGAGTCAGGTGTAGGCGGGAGGGAGTCGGTGGGCCAGAGGTGGCTCAGAATTTGTTGATGCAGAAGACTGATTTTCTTTTAAGGACATGTTCCACATTGGTTGAGTTCTAGAGCAGTGATTCCCAAACTTGTTAGAGGCCCTAGAGCAGTGATTTTCAGCTGGTGTCCCATGGTGCATTGGTGTGCTGCAAACAGTCTGCAGTTGTGTCATGGGAATTTGTGGGAGGGTCATTTATTAGGAGGGTATGAAATGCCCCCCCCCACACACACACATCAGCAGCATGGTGTGCCTTGTCAACTGTCAAAAAATACATGTTGTGTCTTGACAATTTTAGCTCCTTGTCAGTGTGCCCAGAGAGGGAAAAAATTGAAAATTGCTGCCATAGAGGCTGCTGCCTGATTTATAAATACCAAGGCGGGTTGTTATAATGGTGAAGGATACTGCCTGGAAGGAAGACATTCTATGCAAGATTAGAACTTGAGATTGTAACAACCCCTATATGGGACTGAGAAATCCTGCCTGTGTGAACCACCTTGATTAAAGTGGGAGGAGAAATCCAATGAGGAGAAATACCCCTGCTAACTGGGCAAGAGGCACTTTTCTCCTGGTGTTCCTCTTATATTTAGCAGGGAAAGAGTAACTGTCCCTCTTCACCCCTGTGCAGTGTCTTTCTAGTGGCTGTTGCTGGTGGTGTTTTGCATATTTTTAGATTGTGAGCCCTTTGGGACATGGAGCTGTTTAACTTTATTATTACTATTTGCCTGTAAACCGCTTTGTGAACTTTGTGTTGAAAAGCGGTATATAAATACTATTTGAATGAATGAATGAATGAATGAATGAATGATAAGAAAGGCGGTATATAAATACTGCTGCAGCTGCTGTTGTTGTTGTTATTGTTGTTGTTGGGCAGCAGTACTTCCCCATAGTAGCAGCTTGTTTAACCCTTGATGCACATAACCTAATCTGCCTGTCAGTTTCATGAACCACCAAAAATTGGCTCACAACCCACTGGTGGGTCCCAGATTCACAGTTTGAGACCTGCCCTTCTAGAGTATCCCATAATTCTAAAAGCCATCAGCTGTTCACAAAAGCTATTCACAATCCCCTAAATATGAGTATTATCTTCACCCATTTACATGTGAGCAGCAGAATCTTAATGGGAGACGCCTGGCTTACAATCAGCTGCTGCCCGGAAGGGCCTTTTCCCCATGTATCTCCAACGCATTCTCTCCATGGAGCTCAGTTGTGTCATCCAGCTTAACCAGCACAACCTCCACCCTGCAGTGGAGTTAGGAAAGCTGCAGGGAGAGTCCTGCCCCCACCCCACATTGGCAGCAGAGGGCAGCAAAGAGCTCCAGGGAGCCAGGACTAGCCTGCCTCCGTCTTCAAGCTGTCAGATGTTCTGCTGCAGTGCAACGGTTCTCAGGGACTCACCTGCAGCCATCTTGGCCTCTCACGATGGATGGAGGAGTCAGGACTCGGTTTCACGGCAGACCAGAAATCCTGGATGCAAGCACACAAAAAGCGGGCATTTGCAAAAGCCTGGGGCGGGGCGGGGGACAACCCGCCTTTGCTCCTGTGCAACTCCCACCCATTTGCACGGGGCCCCGCATCCTGAATAGTTGCAGCCTCGCTGAGTGCTGCGGGAGCGGAGAGATTCCGCCAGCAAGCCCGGCCTGGATCACTCTGGCCGAGGGACCGGGAGGCCGGGGGCTGGAAGGGGGGGGCGAAGCCTCGCGGATCGGGCAGGAGCCCACCCACGAACCCCAAGTTCCTCCTCGAGCACTGTGTGCTCGCGATGTTTTCCCGCCGCACTCGAAGGGGCTTCTCGCACCACACAACCCGCGCTGGCCTTTCCGCCCCCGGCAAGCCCGCCCGGACCCTGGAGGAGGGAGGAAGGGAGGGGGCAGCTACCCCTTGGCGGAGTGTCGCTGAGCGCGGCCGCTCGGTTCCGCGGACGGCACGAAGCAGCCCGAACCTCAAGGTTGCCGGGGCGCTGCTCCTCCTTCACTGAGCTCCTCTGCCTGCTGCAGCCGCTCCTCGTAGCCTCGACGGTGCGGCACCTTTCGCTTTCGCTCTCCCGCCCCGTCTCCGGTCGCCTCGTTCCCAGCGGAGAAAGGGCAGCGTTTCCAGGAAGGAAGAGAGCGGGGCGCCGCGGCGCGCACACACACCTGCCAACGCTGGGCAGGGGCAGCCCTCTCCACCCGTGCGAGGCTCCAACGCTCGCCCTGTCGCCCTTTTGCTCGCAATGTCAGCGACAAGGTGGGTACCTTGGCAGCCGCCCGGGCGGCAAACCTCCACTCCTGCCCTGGGCACCGCCCTCGGGACGGGGGATTGAGGCACACACATTCGCAGTGGAGAGGGCGAGTGAGGCCGCTTGCGGACCTCTCAAGTCTCCACTAGTGAGTGACCTTCGAGGTCTCACTGTGGGGTTCGACTGCTCCTGCTCAGAGGTTCTCGGGCAAAAGAGGCGTTGTCTGCTCCTCCCTGCCTTTGAGTTTCCCCTCTTCCACCAACAGTGGCTGAGCGCACTTTATTGTGCTCGGCTGCGGGCACAGGGCCAATAAGAATCAGGGCCACCCTACCAGTCCTGCTGCCCTGACCAAGCCTCAGAGCCACAGATATCTAGTTTTCCATCAAGCCTCTTAAATACCTCCTCTATTATTCCAAGCATACAAGAAAAAAAAATCCATTATTTGATGTTCTCTAGCATGTCTGTCAATATAATCATGAGTCCTTTATTGCTTGTGGTCACTGGTCATCACAAGGGAATTTCACAAAACAAAGTTTTCACAGAACAATGAGGATAATGTTCAGAGAAGACACTAGACCTCTTACATAAAGTATTTAAACGTGTGTGATTACAGACTGAAACATCCCACCAGGTGAGCAAAGGTGTTGTGCCCGATCATGTTAATGAATTAATTTATTATCTTCCCGTTTATAGTTTTCCTTTCCAGGCATTTGCTGTGAATCTTTTTGAGGCTCCAGTAATGCCACTCTGGACATGATAAACACAAAGATTTTGGATCAGATAATGCCATGTGCATTTTTGATGCGCCTTTCCTGCTGCTCTATTTGAGTGATGTAATGTTTTTATTCTTGCATGGTTTGATGTTGTTTTTGCAAACCACCCTGGGAACATGTGCTATAGATACAGAATAAATCATCACTTTTAAAGGTAGTCCCTATTAAACCCCCCGCACACGCACACACACTTTGAAGAATCATTAGTACACAGAAGCTGGGGTGAGCAATAAACCCTGAGAAAAATTCACCAGCTTCCCTGAGTCTATAGAGGGCTGGCACTTTGGGGTTCTGAAGGAGGCAGGACTCAGAATCACAGTGTCCTTAGAGCACATGATTGGCCTAGGGTCAGAACTGTGGATCAGGACCTGATTATTGGTGGGTCGTGAAACTGAAGCTGACAAGGGGATAGCTGACAAGGAAAATGTATCCAGCCCTATAGAAAGTGAAATTGAGCCGCATGTGTACATTTACTTGTGAGTAGGCAAGTGGTCACTTGAACGCAGACCCAAAACATAGTCAAGAAGGAAGTCCCCAGTCTCCAAGCTGACAAGGAAAAATAGTATTGGGTGCTATGGAAAATGAAACTGAGCCACAGACATGTATTTACTCATGAGTAGGCAAACTATCCTTGGCATCAAAGTGCCAGGTGAAAGGCCAGGTGAAGGGGAATGAAGGACACCAGAAAAGCCCCAATCTATGTACGGTGAGCTCAAAAAATACTCCAGAATATGGTGTACCCCTCCACAATAATGAAAAGGATACAAACAGAGGCTTGAGCTGCTGGTAAAATGAAACTTTTTTTAGTCTCGTAAAGATTGATGGGTTTCATTCAGATGATACAGTTTCATTCTAAAAAGTGGGTCCTAGTGCTAAAAAATTTGGGAACCACTGACCTAGATGGTAAAGAGGAGGGAAGCCACCAGACTTCCACTCTCAGCCTCTCTACAGTGCCTTTTTTCTCAGACCAGAATCCACTGGCCCCCTTGCATGCTCTCCCATTCATATTTATCAGCACCTGAGAGCCAGTCAAGGCATTACTCTCCAATCAGCATGGGAGGCAACTGTGGCCAGAATGAGACCAGACTGTGAAAGATCCACTCTGAAATGTAGTTTATTCTTGAAAGATTATAACTTCTCCGTGATTGAAAAAAAAAAAACCAACCTTGGATGTAGGGATTCTCCGGAGAGAATGAAAGAATCAAGGACACAAGCTTGGTCTGAAGTGAATTCTCACTGATGGACTGACTGACTGACTCGTCCCAGTCCCTTTATTGCATCTCATGTTTCACATCATTAGCATATGCATGAGCAGGTTTATTACATATACAGAGCATCCAAAGAGCATCTAATTGGCTGGTGGTCTTACCTGACACTTGAAGGCCACCCATTTGTTGCTGCTTTGTGCAAAAGCTGTTTTCCCATTAGCTTTTAGCTTTCTCTCACTAGGTTGGAATGCAACTTGCCTGTCAGCTCAAGGAGGCCCCCCTTTTGTGCTATCTCTAAGCATTCTCAGAGGGGCGTTCTCAGTCCGCCTCCGAACCACAGGTCAGCTTGCATAGCAACGCGTAGCAACAGAATTTAGTGATAGCTTCTGAGCATGTGCTGAACCTTTTTCTGAGGTTTAGAAAAAGAACCACCTTGGATTAAAGTCAGAGGCGTAATCCAATGACCCAGAAAGGCGGTACATAAATACCATAATTATAATAATTAAAATTATTGAATCAAATTAGAAAAACTCTCTGGGGAGATTGAGGGCAAGAGCAGATCCTGCTGCCACAGAAATAAACAGTATTCTGGGACCTTGATTTTCAGATCTAATTTGCAGACCAATCCTATGCATCTATGCATCAGAAATAAGTCCAATTGTGTTCAATGGGGCTTATTCCCAGGAAAGTGTGTATAGGATTGCGGCCTCAGACACCTGTGACCCTGAGATGAGGACAATGATGGCAGTTGATGGGACCCAGGAGCTGCAGAGAAATTATGAAATTATTGATGCCATCTATTTATGACAATGACTCACCTCTGGAACCAAAACAGCTTCCAAGTTTATCAGAAAACCTATTTAAAAAGGTTTTCGTTAAATAACGAAAAAGACGACAGAAAATCCAAACAGCCAAAAGAAATGAAGCAGCAAGCACAAGAATAACCAGAAATGGACCCAAGCACAAAGCAAACACAAGACCCACTGTCACAAGCACCAAGATTGCAACACATGTTCTGCAGGTTGAGCTCTCCGACACTCCTATGAAAGACCTGAGCTTTGCAGTGGTTAAGCCGTACCAACCCCAAAAGCCTCCCTCTGCTTTTTGCCTGATCCTCCTGTTTTGCTTTATGAAAGACATGAGTTTTGAAGTAGTAAAGCCGTCCTCCAAGTACAGCCCATTGACGTAAGGCCCCCCATTCTCTTGCTCTATCCTCCCGACCATTCCCATCAGCTCAGAGACCTGCCGCTCCCGTTCTGCTCCAACAGCCCTGTTGTTGAAAGCGCAGACTCGGCCCCCGCATTTCTGAATCAGGGCCAAGACAGCTTTGTTATTTGACCCCTTGATATAGTCTCTCAAGGGTTCCCCTCCCAGATCTTCTCTGCGGGTGAACAAGACAACCATGTGCCTGGCGGCCTCCACCCCAAACACATCCAGGACCCGATTCGCTGCCGCCTCGTCCTCCGCGGTGAAGCGCCCCACCTGGGTCACAAACACCAGAGCGTGGGGGCCAGGCCTGGAGAGGTCAATGCAGCGAACAATCTCCCTGAGCGAGTCTTCACTGCAGGGCTGGGAACTGAAAATATCCGCCGTGTCGACGACCGACAGGGCACGGCCCTCCCAGCTCCCTCGCCCTCTCTGGCAGGTCAAGGTCGTTGACTTTATCCCAAGTGCGGACTTGAACTCCTTCCGGCCGAGGATGGTGTTCCCAGTGGCGCTTCTTCCGCCTCCACTCTTTCCCACGAGGACAATCCTCACTTCCGATTCTCCGCCTCCCCCTGTGAATTTGGAGAACGTGTTAGAGACACAGCTGCTCCTGGGAGTCACCTTGTTTCAGGCAAGAGCCACCAGGTACCACATTTACGACTTTTGGTTGTGCATGTTCACAAATGTCAGCTTGGCTTCCTAGTCAGCATCCATCTGGGCCCCAGCACGGCTCCACTCCCCACCCATCCACCACAACATGCTATGGCATATGAGCAGGGAATGGGGATGGGCAAGGATTGGGTTACTGCCCTTCACTCCCCACAGTACCTGTGTTCCCTTCCAGCCTGCCCCATTCCCTGCTCCAAAACACTCCCGATTTTAAGCCCTCCTCCACTCCCACTGCTGTGCCTTCCCCTCCTCTTCCCATCTTCTCTTCCAGTTCCAAGGCTGCCCACTTCATTCACTGCCCACTTCATTCCATGGGTGCCCCCACAGAATTGAGACTGATGCCTCCCTGCTGTCCTTTGCCAGCTTAATTGCTCACCCTGCTACCAACATCCTCCTCTGCTGCTCCATTAAAAGCACACTTCCTTCCTCCCCAACACACACACACACACACACACACACACACAGAGGAGAGGTGTATTACAAGCCCCAAGAGATAGCCCTTCTGGTTGCCACACCTGAAAGGAGGAGGCCTTAGAGCTGGAAGAGGTGCCAAAGTGGGCAATCAAAGTGGTTGGACAACTGGAGCATCTTCCTGACAAGTCCAGGTAGCAACATTTTGGGGCTTTTTAGCATGGAAAAGGGGACTAGGGGAACATGACTGAGACACACTTGTGGTGACTGAGATTCTGCAGGCTGTGGGGAGGGAATAGCAGACCCAAGCTGGGTCTTCCAATGAAATTGACGGGCAGGAAATTTAGGATGGACAAAAGAGTGGATAGGTAACCTACATAGTTACATTGTTGCTGCTCAGGAGGAAAGTCCAGGCTCCCAGGACACAATGATATATTTCAGGCTATGTGCAGTTGGGTGTGAGTAAGAATGGGCTGAAGGTGCATTCAGAGGGGCCTCGGTTATTGTCTGTTCTGTGACTGCTTCAGAAGCAAGGAGGAGCAGACCACGGTGTCCTTCCTCTACCTCACTGGATCTCCCTGGACCTGCTTCAAAGATGCAGAAAAGAGCTGCTGGCAACATTACCTTGGTTGACTCCAGCCATGTTGTCCCCACAGGGCCAAATCACAGTTCCAAATTCCGGGTGGTCCAAATCTCTGTGTGGACAGACAGAAGGGGAAGTCATGCTGTCACTGCACATCTGGCACAGCGGGCTGCACAGCTACCCACAGAGGTGAGATGCTCTGGCTCAGGAGACTTCTTGGGTCACAGTTGTTTCCTTGGCCAACCTGATCCTACTCCAAAGCCGCGCAACCAGCACACTGATGTTGGTGCTGCAATGACTGCCATAGCCTGGGTCTGCCTAAGGAACGGTGCTATGGTGCTTCCCTTGCCAGGAATGGAAACCCCAACACAGCCCACCACCCATGAAGCAGCATCCTGACGTCTGTGCAATGTCAGCCCAATATCACTGTGTCCACTCAGCTCCATCACCAGCGGGCAGAGAAGCACCATCAAGGTGAACTGAGAAAGGGGGCAGGTGCGAGCAGGCACAGGGTCAATGAATGGCCACCACTGGGAGGAGGATGCCCCTCATCAGCCACTAGGAATAAAGAGCACAGAGCAACAGTCACCACCAGCAAGCACGGAAGATGCCCAGTGGTGTCATCTAAATGATTTAAGAACAGGTACTCACTTTTGATTGGCACGTGTCGGGACCCGCCCACTGGAAGTGACATCATAAGCCGGAAGTGATGTCACGGCAGGAAGTGACATGAAAAAGCCCTTTTTGAGGCCTCAGAGAATTTTAAACTGACCCAACAGTTGCAACAGTATTCCACAGCACCCCCAGAACATGTTAAGGAGGCTTGGCATCATGTTAAAGTGACCCAACAGTTCCAAAACCCCAGAGCAGCTCATTTTTCAGTGGCAAGGCAAGGCAAGGCAAGGCAAGGCTCCGCTCGCTGCCTGCCTGGCTCTGAGAACGTGCAGGCAACTCAAACGTGCAGGAAATTCAAACGTTGCAGGGGCGGGGTCTATGAGTGGGCGGGCGAATGGGCGGGGCCAGCCGTAATCCTAGAAACCGGTACTTGCGTACCCCCGCGTACCCCCTGCATGACATCACTGAAGTTGCCCCAATGGCACACTGTGCACCCATGGCACAAGGATGCCACACACACACCCTACTCCCTACAAGAGAGGCATGAGCAGTAAAACAAGGAAGAGACCCTATGCAGAAGGACGGCTCCCTTGGAAGAGTGCAACCATGTGAAACAAGCACATGGGTCTCTCCCTGGCCAGGGTTGTAGGGACATCTGCTGGATGGAAGGAGACCTTATGCCAGGGGAGGAAATGGGACAAGTCATGGGGGAGCCCCAGCAGCACTCAGACAAAGCTCATCACAGACAGGCACAGGTTGGGAGCTGGGCAAGGGGGGATTGAGCCCAGCCAAGGGACTTGTCCTAATCAGCAAGGCCCATGACTGGCCAGAAACACCCATGGTGTGTGTGTGTGTGTGTGTGTGTGTGTGTGTGTGTGTGTGTGTGAGGCAGAAGTTCTTGTTATTCGGAATACTTATGCAACGCTTTTCTACAGCAGTAGTTCACAACGTGGTCGGCATCATAAAATCGTAAAACCAGTTTGTGAGTGGAATATCCCTGGGGCAGAGGCCCTACAGGGGGAATGTTGAGGAGATTAAGGGTTAACCAACTATCTTGCCATCAATATGGTGAAGATCAGCAGGTGGTGCAAAGCGCGCCCTTTGTGCACCAGGTGCGCTTTCTCCACGGTTCCCACCACCACAGTGCCCCTTGGAGAGACTAGATAGCTATAACCCAGCCCCGCTCATCTCAGCATTGGGGCCGTGTGGACACCCCTCACGTCATCCCCGGCGGCATACAGACCTTCCTGGTTCCCTCCTCCCAAAGGAGGCTCTCGCTTCTGCGGGGCTTCGGCTGCAGGCTCCGCCGACGGGCCAGGGTTGCCTGGACGAGCGTCTCTGCTGCCCGGCGGCTCCTGCACCGCTGTCGGCCCCGCCTCTCTCCAGACAGGCCGGCAGAAGCTCCCACCACAGGGCGGCTCAGGAAAGCGGGGCGGGGAACTGCCGCGGCGCCGAGGACGAGCACAGCCTTCCTACCTGCGCCGCTGCCTCCCCAGTCTCTGGCGGACAGGACAGGAGACGAACCCCGCGACGGCTGTTCCCTGCTCGGAGTCTTGGACGGCGCTGGCGGCCCAGAGCTGACGGCACTCGCACGGCTCCCCCTGCAGGAGGACGCGGCTCTTATGCGGAGCGAAGCCAGGGAGCGTCTGACCGCCAGGGCACTCCCGTATAGGGCAAGGCGATAACGAGGCTGCGGCCGGACGAAGTCCGCCTTCTCCCCGACACGCCGAGGGCAGCGCCGGGGCGGGGAGAGGGGACGCCGCTTCCTCGCCTCCAGCTTTTCTGCCGGCGCTGCGGCGGGCACGTGCTCAGCTGGGATCATCGGCGGCTACCATGGAGCGCGTGCGCCCCAGGAGGGAATCCCTCGACGAGGCAGGGTTTGAGTCCCCGTGTGGAAGCTGGAAGGAGCTGGAAGCCACCGGCTGGAAGGAGCCCTTATGCCAGCTGAGGGACTGGGGCGAGTCACAAGGGAGCCTCCATCAGAGCAGGGCACTGGTGGCTCACTGGGCAAAGGCACAGGCTGGGAGCCACAGTGAGGCGGATTGGAGCCCAGCCAAGGAACTTGTCCCCGCCAGCAAGGGCCTCGCCTTTTGACCGACTACGACTGGCCGGAAACACCCATGGCAGAGACAAAAGAAGAGAGGGAAGTGGGGCTGGAACCCACATCTGCCACTCTACTCCACAAAGCTGCTGCTCACCACACAATCACAGCAGGAGACAGGCAAACAAAGGTCACCTCACTGCAGTCAGGCACACCTGGCTGGAAGCCTGTAGCACTACACATGTAGCAGAAGGAATGCCGCATGGGTCAATAATTGGGCTTGCAGGTGACATAGCACACCTGTTGCAGCAGCCCACCCAACTGGCCACATCTCATGTAGTCTGTGCCCTTTGCTGCATTGTTGGCACCTGTTGGCACAGCAGTCAGGGTGCTGCCTCCCTTCTGCTTGCCACTGCCCACCATATACCCTGGCAGCAGAGAACAGGGGGCTCCTGATCACTGAGGAGTGTGCAGCCCACTTCTTACTCTTTACTGTATTAACCAGCCTGCTTTGTGCATAGAAACTCTCCAGGGCAGATACTGACATCTAGTGGTCAGTGGTGGGAAGGGCATCTTTTCCCTAGGACAGTGATGGTGAACCTATGACACGCGTGTCAAAGCTGATACACCACAACGTTTGGTGTGACACACCAGCATTTACTGACAAAAACGGAGTTTTATTCATTTTCCATTTTTGTAATTATTTGATGCTTCTTTATATAATACATAGCACCATACATGATTAGAGTGTATTTTTTGTTTAAATAAATGAATATAAAGAATCGTTTCTCTTTTGTTTGGGAGAGGGGTTGACACACCAGCAGAGTCAAGTTAAGTATTTTTTGACACTCTGAGCCCAAAAGGTTTGCCATCACTGCCCTAGGAGGTGGTCTGGGTAGAACAGAAGAGAGGTCCTTGTTCTCTGGAGCCCACACAGAAACTCCTGCACACGCAGTTACTGAACTACAATTCCCAGAGGTCTCTGGCAAAAGGGAAGGACTATTGCACCAGTTTAGGACAGTCGTGTGTGTATATATACACCCTTGAAGCTGAATTATTTCTCCTGCTTCTCCAGCCTCAGGTGGTTCACAATTGTGTTGGACAATTCAAACATTCTGCCATTCAAAGGACCACTGTACAGAGGAAGCATCCCATATGTCAGGAAGACTTCACTTGCAAGAAATGAAGCGGTGGAAGCCCCAGAAGCAGTACACTGAACACGTTATGAAGGCAGAAGGCCAGCAGTGGGCTGTTGTGTTTTGCACAAAGTGCCACCTGCTGGGCAGAAGATCTGGTCTTCCGATTTGTTCCCTCCTCTCTGGTTTTGGTCCTGCCTCTGACGCCCATGTCTTGCAGGCCCAATCCAGTTGAGGAGCCAGCTCAGGGCAGGGAGCACAGGGCTTGCGGCATGCTGTGGAACATGTTTTAGGAGCATTCCGGGGGGGGGGGGCAATCTGAGACCCCAGACTTCTGCTGGAAGAGGTCATAGGCTCAGACACAGTTCTTGGTTGTTTCTTCCTCTGTGTCCGACTATTCGGTGTCTCCTTTGGGAAAAGCTCCTCCCCGCCTCCCCCCGGCCACTGGGCTTCCAGTGGATTCTGCTGTGTGCCGCCCCACACTCCACGGATGACTTCATCACGCCTTTCAATGCCACCATGAGTCAGGCTGGCCTACAGACTTCCCTTTCACCCAGCTGGCGCCCACAAGAATGCAGCCCTAACTTCCTCCTTTGACCCCTCTTCTCCCTCCTCTGTGCCACATGGTCAGCAGCCAACCTGCACAGCTTCTCCCTGGAGATTTGCTAGAGCACTACTGGCTTCGGGGCTGCACCTCCTTGTGCTCTGGCCGCTTCCCACCCCAACATCTGAAGCTTCCCTGGCCGCCCATTCTGCTCCTCCGCCCTTTCCCCATTGTCCAGTGCACTGCTGCCTCTCCCCCCCACCCCCGGCCCTCAAGTGACTGCAATGCCCTCTGCGATCTGCCCTTTCAGGGTCTGACCCAGCACAAGCCCCACAGGTAGGGCAGGAAGACCATAGCCTCTCCTCCTCCCCCCCCCATTTTGCAGAAGGCACCAAAGTAAGCAAGAGAAGGAAAAACGAAGAGAACTTTATTCAACGAAGAGACTCAAGCGGGGGGGGGGGAGAAATAAGGTGCATCACAACTTGCATCGAGAGCCTTCCATGGGGAGACTTCCGGATCCGAAGCTTCACAGGGGAGGTCCACTCCAAACCACTCCTGGCCCAGGAACGGGGGGTCTGAATGTTGCTGTCTGAACATACACTCTCTGCTGCATGTTTCGTCCAAGGGGCCACTGCCAGAAGAGGGGAGCACAGCAGGCCCCACACAGGGCAAGGAAGAGGGCTCAAGATCAGGAGGGGAGCGACTGGGGCACTGGTGGTTCTACGCACAGGCCCTCACAGTTCTCTGCAGTCCTCTAACCCACATCAGTTCGCACCTCCTGAGGAAAGGTTGCAAAGAGGCACCACCAGGAGACGCCCACAAAACACAGGTTTCCCATCAAGTCTGCATGGCCTGTTGAGAAGATTCTGCTGACGGAGGGGATGTTGTTGAGATGCCACCAAGCCAACGTTGAGAAAAGCTCCCAGGAGGAGGTGGCTGGGGCGTGACTTAGCACGCCGGCATGGCTGTTTGTGGTGGGGAGGCTGCCCGCAGATGGTTCACCGGGGGAGCCATTCATCCAAAAGCACTGCAATAGAAAGGAGGGTTCTCTGGACAAACCAACCCGCGCTCACACCTTGCGAGGCCAGCAGCCGGGGTCTAGCAGGCAGCAGAAGCGGAGCAACCCATGGCTGCCAGGTTGCACTCATCACGGGTGTGGGTACGTCTATGAGCCTGACTGAAGACTGTGCTTTGGTGCACAGTGGGGGCTCCGCAGTTCCTCACGTGACTTCTGGACTTGCTCCTTGGTCGTTGAGAAGATGCACTCGCCCGTCAGCTCCACCTGGCCCTCAGAGAAAGCGGTTTTGCTTTTCCTGCTTCAACCAGGAAATTTCTGCTTGTCCTGGACAGGAGCAGGCTGGAATCTCCTTCACACCAGGCACACAAAGCAACGCTTAGGGTCTGCTGAGACCTCCCCTGCACCAGCGCTGGCCCAGGGCAGGTCCCTTCCTTGGCTCCACCACAAGCAGGTCCAGCCTTCTGACACACTCTGTTGTTCAACTGTTGAGGAACTGATTGTCTCCGGCATGGGGGCAAGGGAAACTCCAGCAAAAATGTTGCTTCTGTCTTTGGATCAAGGCTGCCACGTGAATGTCAACTTCTGAAAAATCTCCTCTCCCCACCATCACATGTGGTTTAAATAGAAGTACCAAAAATGCTTTAAACATATTTAACAGGTTAACTGCCACGCTGAAGCTTTCAAACAGAGGAAACTGGGTGCAAGAACAAACGCTTGCTGGGGCCAGAAGCAAACAGTAGATTCAGAACTCCAGAGAATGACCACAGCTGTAGCACATTGGAGACACACTGGGAAGCCCCCTTGACTGGGGCAGAATGAGTGTTACTCAAACCAGCAGCCACCCCCTGTCCTCCAATGCGGATTCTCAGGTGTTTTTCATAGGATGCCCCTGAATGGAGCTTCTCTCATGTTCAAGATACCCAGCTGATTTTTTCAGGGTGATTTCCAGTGTGCTCCTGAATGGGGCTTCTCTTATGTTCAAGATACCCAGCTGATTTTTCAAGGTGATTTCCAGTGTGCTCCCGAATGGGGCTTCTCTCATGTTCAAGATACCCAGCTGATTTTTCAAGGTGATTTCCAGTGTGCTGTACAAGATTCACTCTCTGTCCAGAACTTTTTCCAAAATTCAAAGTACCTAAGTGGCTGCAGATTATGCTTTAGACATCCATCCTCTGCTTATTCAAACCTCACACCTCTAGCGGTCATGAGGTCTTTTGTTCATGTCTTCCCAAAGTGGAAGGAGAAAGCTCTTGAGAGAAGGTTAGGTGCTGCTCCCCTGGAATTCCTCTGTGCCCCAGAATGGTTTCCTGACAATACTGTACATGACAAATACAATATATGCTGGAAAGTCTCCAGCAGAGAATAGGGTTTCTCCTGCCAGAGGAGACCCTAGTGATCCTGCCTTTCTCCAAGGGAACTTGCACAATGCTGCTGTCAACTGAAGCTGTTCCCGTGATTCTGAACAAATAGAGGCCCATCACTTGCCCATGCTAGCGTGCAGGTTCAAATCCACAGGCAAAGACTGACCAAAGAGGAAGCCTCTCTCAAGGGGGCACCTGCTGCAATGGTCCAATGTGCCTCCTATGGGCAAGGGATTCCTTCTGAGTCCCCCCATGCCTGGCCCCCAAGTAACACTGGCTGCCTTTGGCACAAACACTGCCCACCCCTAAAACCTGGGTGACTCTGGTTGCTCTGGAGGACAAACAGAAAAGCCTGAAGCTCAACATGCAGCATGGATCCGGGGTGGGTGGGGAAAATTAGTCACTGAACAGCACTTGAAAAAATGGGTGCACCTGATTCGTAACCAAGGAAGGATAATGTAGCACTGCTGTGTGGAAATTGGCCCAAAAGTTTGCACAAGAAGGGGGAGGCAGGTGGGCAGAGATGGAACTCCATGTGGAGTGGGGATAGGAGCATCTGATCAGTGGAAAACAGGCTTGCCTTTGGGACTGAAAGGGTTTTCCTCGATGTGGTCCCCAAACAATAGTCGTCAAGACCCAGGATTTCCAGGGCTCCCAGGAGCACATGGCCAGGGCTCCCTGTCCTCCACAGCCCTGTGGCAAGCCTTCTGGGATGCCATCCGTCTCCCACCTCCCAGACTTACTCCCAACCCCCTTTCTGGGGGGTGACATTGCTGGCACTCTGCTCTCAGATGGCTCTCTTCCTGGCACTCCAACTCTCCACGTGGCCTTGAGGGATGGCCTCAGCTGAGCATTTCCTCCCCCAAGTGGCATTTCCGGTGTGCAGTAAGGCTGCCTTTCTGGGAAAAGCTCTTTCCGCACGTCAGGCACTGGAAGGGATCGTCTCCCGCAAGCCGTCTCTGGCTTGGTGGCGGGGGAGTCTCTCTTGGGCTGCAGCGCCTCCTGCCTTCATCATTCTGGAGTGGCCTCTCCTCTCGGTGGATTCTCTGATGACCAAGGAGGCCACTCTTGCAGCTGAAATTAGCCCCGCACTGCCGGCACTGGAACACGGCTCCGTTCTGGTGGGGCTTCTCCTGGGGCTTCACCCGGAGCGGCCTCTGCACCAGGCTCTCCCCACGCTCTCTTTCTGCCCGAGCCCTGCCCCTGGTGTGCATCCGCTGCTGCCCGGGCTCCCCCTGCGTCTCCGTGACAGACGTGCCGCAGTCCCCTTTCTGGTGGGCCAGGAGGAGCCGCTGCTCCCGGAAGCTCTTTCCGCAGGCGGGGCAGGAGAAGGGCCTCTCCCGGCTGTGCACCCGCTGGTGCGTGAGCAGGTTCTGCTTGAGGCTGAAGCGCTTCCCACAGACGCTGCACCCAAAGGGCTTCTCCCCGGTGTGGATTCTCTGGTGAATGATGAGGTTGTGCTTGAGGCTGAAGCCCCGGCCGCACTCTGGGCACACGAAGGCCCGCTCCCCCGCGTGCTGCTGCTTCTGGTGCCGCAGGAGGCTCAGCTGCTGGGGGAAGCTCTCCCCACACACCAGGCACTTGTGCTCCTCTTCCTCCACCTGGCTGTGGATGACCAAGACATTCTCGTCCCCCGAGCTCTCTTCCCAGGTGGGGAACGGGAAGGGCCAGTCTGCTGGTGGGGAGCCCTGGTCAGGCAGGGCAGCCTCGTCCTTGTCCCCCTCCATGGGCCCGTCGTCTCCTGGGGAAAAAAAAAACAGAGCAGGAGATTGAAGCCAAGTGCTTGAAAGTAGCAGAGACCTGCGTGGAGCTGGGGATGCTCCGACGGCTGGGGCACAAGCACACCGGCGCCTGCAGAACTCAGCACATCAACAGCCTCATTCACAAACCAAACCACTGCATTTGCCGGCCTGGCCCTCACGGCCGGGAGAACGGCTTGGTGAGCAGGAACCAGTCCAATCTCGCACACCTGGTTGTGGGCACAGGTCACCAAGCAGGAATTCCAGGCCTCAGGGGACAACCTGCTCCCTGCCCCTCTGCTTCATTTGCCTGACCTTCCTAGTCCTTGGACAATCTGGATTGCAGAATATATTAGGTCAGTGGTTCTCAAGCTTTTTAGCACCAGGACTGTCATTTTTAAAACAACAATCTGGCCGGGACCCACCGGAAGTGATGCCATGGCCAGAAGTGTCGTCACTGTGATGCCAGAGCCTGCTGCTTTCTGAAAACGCAGCAATAAGTTGGGCCATTTCTCAGCCATTTTCCAATAGCAAAGTGTATCAGAAAGAAAAAAAGCCCATTTATAACCTTGACGCAAGCAAAATAACCGCACAGCCTTCCCCCTTTCCAGTGTCCGATCTTCCCATATTTTCAATGATGGCTGCGCTAGGTGCTATGCAACCCGCCTGAAATTGGTTCGCAACCCACCTAGTGGGTCTGAACCCTCAGTCTGAGAAACACTGCATTAGGTAAAATAAAACTCCGACCACCATGACTGCAGGATTTGGGTTTGGCTAGGGTAGGGTGGAGAAAGACAATGCCTGTGGGTGCATTCAGCCTAGGAGCCCTGCTGGGCTGACCAAGTCTCCAGCTTGCACAGTGTTCAGCTGGACCCTTCTGGGGAACCCACAAGCCAGGCAGGAAAATGACACCTTCCAAGGAGGGCAGAATGTATCATTGGGGGACCCTCAGTCCCCGTAAGATGAAATGTCTCTTTCCCTTCCACTGGGCTGTGCATCATTTTTGAGAACCTCCATCCTAGCCCTGTTTTATCACACCCACGACCCCCTGCTTGTCCCAGGCCTCTGGCAGGCGCCTGCACACCCAGGTGGGGAACCCACAAACTCACAACCCCTCTGTGTGGATTACACAACTTTTTACAGCCTTTCGCCACCCTGACTGCTCCCAGGCAAATAGGCTGAAGCACAGCCAGCCTGACCACACAAGCAGCAACATGCTTAGGTGCGCCCATGAAGCTGCGCACGGCCTCTTGCAGCATCACTGAGAACATGCGCTTCTGGGTCACCTCGGCCACAACCTAGCACTCACTGCCACACCGGGCATCTGCTTGCTCTGCACATTTATTTATTTTTCACATCTTTTTATACTACCATTCCTCCAAGCTCAAGGTGGTGTACACAATTCCTCCCCTCCTTTTATCTTCACAACAACCCTGTGAAGTAGGTGAGGCTGAGAGTATGACTGGCCCAAGATCACCCAGCAAGCTACATGGCTGGACTTCCCGGTTTAAGTCCAACTCCTGAACCACTACACCATCCTGGCTGAGCTTCACTTGCTGCAATGCTACTGTATTTTGCTATTACATTAAGTCCTGGATCCTCTCCCACCAATCTTCCAGCGCAGAGGAGGACCTTGTGAAGCTGGCTTACCCGGAGACAGACTCTTGGTCCGCCTAACCCAGAGACCTCCAGGCTGTCTGGAGCCAGAGCATCTTGCAACCCGATTCTCCAGTGGGGAAGCCCCTGGCTCTAGGGGGCTCACAGCCAACCTCACAGGGGTTCTACGGTCCGTTTTGGTGGCTACAGAACCAGCGGGGTGTGCTAGTCCCAGATTACTGGGATGGTGGCAGGTAGAAAAGAGTATGATCAGGGGGGTGCCAGCTCCAGGCAACAGAATGCTGTCACATGAGGTTCCGTCCCCCACCCGCTGCAAGAAAGCATGCTATGGCAGGCAGGACTTCTGCAGAACTGAGGGCTGCAGGCACAGCTGCCTCTGAGTCAGAGCTGCAGAACTTCCTCAGTAATGGGGGAGCTGCCCGGACAAGCTCTCAGGCTGGCTTAGCTTTAGGCCCCCTACGAAGTAGGAGGATAACATCAGCAAAATCTCAGCCTTACCTTGAAGCTGGCGTAATGCACGGAAACTACAAGCCCCAGAATGCAACTGGTCACAAGCGCTACCTGCGCTGTTGGACCTGGAAATGGTGCATACCTGGGGGTGGGGTGGGGACACCCTGGGAGAGCCTGCCAGCCTTTCGTATGAGGTCATCTCACACCTTCTGACCATCAAGTACCCGCTCAGCCTGGCAGCGTTCCGGATCGAGGGGGAGCACCAGATCCTGCTTGCTCCGTCTCGTGTATGCCCCCCCCCATGGGCCTGGCGGCAGGATCGGCGCAGGATTTCTTTGCCGCCAAACCCCGTCATGCAAAAGCTGCAAAAAGGGAGGGGCCAGCAGGGGTGCCCATCTCCAGGTCCCTCCCGTCCCCCCTGCCTGGAAAGGGGCCTCTGCTGTTCGCACTGAAGGGCAAAGTGACCCGGCCAAGGTCAGGCGCTGAGTCAGTGGCAGAATCGGCGACGGGCCGCACTCCTCCTCCCGGTCCCAGCCACGCCAGGGGCGGGAGAGCGCGGCGGGGCTGGGGCAGAGGGGACCCCGCACCTGGGCCTGGGGGATCGGCCTGCCGCACGAGCCCCTCCGCTTGGAGCGAAGCAAGAGGAGCCGAGCCACGTGCGCCCTCGCACGCGGCCAGGCCCGGGAGGAGAGGGGGAGAGGGTGGCGGGCCGAGGGCGGGCCTCCCGGCGCTGCTCCGGCGTCCCCCGCCCGCTCAGCTCTCCCTCCTTTCCTCGCAGGGTGCGGGCTTGGCCGAGCCCTCCTCGCTCGGGTGCGCTTCGAGATCCCCGGGCCCGCCTCCAGGGGCTCTCCACGGGGGGCTCTCCCTCCCACTTTCCCTCCTCGCGCGGGCGCTGAAGGCAGGATCAGGTCGCGAGGCGGATCTGGAGAGCCGCTGGCCCTTTAGCCGCTACTTACCTGCCGCCGCTTCGGCTGGCTCCTTGCGAGCGGCTCCCCCCCCGCAGCAGCCGCCCCGCGTGAGGTTTGTTGCAATGCATCCCAGCGCAGCCCTGGGAGGCTCCACTTCCTGCAGGAGGAGCAGCTTCAGCAAGGTTGCTTGCAATGCAGCGCGACGCGCTGCTGCTTGCCTGGATCTCGGCCGCTTCCTGTGCCGGGGTGGGGTGCTTTTTGCTGCTGCTGTGCTTAACCCCCACCCTCCGCTTTCGTGCGAAGTTATTGCGGCCTGAAGCCCAGTGAAGGTTCGGAAGTCTGCTGTTCTGGGTGGGCATCGCCCAAGGCAGGTGAGCCAGCAAGAGCCACCGGCAGCCTTTCCACCTTGGGAACGGGGACCCAGGGAGGAAACGCTAGGCAGAGCCGGCCTTGCTTGCAGCCCCACACGCATCCGGGTCCTTTTCGCTCGGTATCCTGCTTACAGCAGCGGCTAGACCCCCAGAAAGCCCACTGCCTCTGAACACGGAGGTTCCATTCAGCTATCACGGTTCCCTGGTGGCCAGAGACCCTGTCAAATCCCTCTTCCAGACCACTGCATGATACAAGAGATGCACCCAGGATCTCTTGCAGAGTGGACACAGGGGACATTAAGAACATAAGAGAGCCCTTCTGGATCAGGCCAAAGGCCCATCTAGGCAGCTTCCTGTATCTCCTAAGGCAGTGGTCCTTAGGGATGCCTTAGGGAGATTCCTTAGGAAGCACACAACAGGATGTTTGCATCTAGTTGCCACTCCCCTGCATCCAGCACCCCTAGGTAGCCTACCTCTAAAATAAAGAGGTTGCACCACCCATCAATAATATTGGTTTCATTCTCCTTTTTAATTATCCCAAGCATGGAATTGGCCTTCTTCACCGCTGCCGCATACTGGGTTGACACTTTCATTGAGTTGTCCACTAGCACTCCAAGATCTCCTGATCCATCACAGACAGCTCAGAACCCATTTAATTAGCCTATATGCAAAGTTTTGATTTTTTTGCCTCAGTGTGCATCACTTGTCTACACTGAAGTGCATCTGCAATCTTGCTGCCCTTTCCCCAAGTTTGGAGAGATCTGGAGCTCTTCATAATCCCTTCTGGTTTTCCACCCACCCATTGCAAGGAAGCTTGGGGACACTGGTCCATCAATGCCCCTAAAAGTGTCACTTCTTCCTCCCCTGGCAAGGCCTGGCTGAGCCTAGCCTGTGCCTAATTTCTCCACGTGGCTGCCACAAGCCCAGTTGATGCCTGGCACAGCATGACCCATCGCCAATAGTTAGCCTTTGGCTTCACAGTCAGAATTTTGCCAATGTGTACAGGCATGCCACATCATCCCATGGGGGTTGGTTCTGGACCACCTGAAACCGTGGATACTGAGGACAGCTTTTTAAAGATAGGGGAACATCAGTGGTTTTGCTGCAAGAAGGTAAAAAAAGATTTGTTTAGTGTTCCCCTTTTTAATAGGCGTCCCAATATCCACGGTATCTGTGGTTAACTGAAACCATAGATATTGAATCAGTGGGTATCAGGGCATGCCTGTATTTAATGTTGAGATTAGATTTTTGTTTGGAGGGAAACAGCAAGCATTGCACCCCCAAAATGTACACTCTCCAAATATGTAGAAAGCCTGTTTCTCAGATGAAAGGCGTATTTTGGTTACAGGCTTCTCCCTGATGCCCTAGTTTTGAATATGCAAAGAGGGTTGTTGTTTTTAAACACTGGGGAGCATTACAATATTCACTCCCTGCCGCACAGTCTGCAAAGTGGTACAGTCCAATTAAATCATGTGTGGGAGGTGCTTGTGGGTTTCGGCTCTGACTACGTGTGTAGCCTTGGGTGAGTCACTCATCAGCTCCGTTTCAGATGTGACAATCAGGGACAGCCTCTTCAAGGGTGTTGTGAGGCTGAATGAAGACTGTGAAACTGCGCATGATTAAAGTTGGCCTGAGGAGAGGCTGGGGGCAAACGGCAGCCAACATTCTACAAGGTTTTTGAGTGGTGCGGGCCCAGGTTCAGTACAGGGCTGCTGTCTCAGGGCTCACCCTGAGGCTTCTCCAGGGCTACTGATTTCAGTCTCAGGGTGAGGAGACAGAACATGGGTGGGTGAGGGGCCAGAAACCAGAGCCCCACTTCCTACTACACAAATCCAATGCATTGTCAGGGACTGGCAGCCTGTCCTGCGCAATGCCACTTCCTTCCCTCCCGGGCCTTGGCTGATGGACCTGCCCTGCTGACAGGCCCAGAGCAGCTACTGACCATCAGCAGCCACAGGGCAGGGAAATGGACAGGAGCCCAGACACTGCCACAACTCCAGACTGCAGCTCCATCCCCAGGTCCATTCTGGCCACACCTTCACAGGACCAACCTCATCAGCCATACCCGGGACGGGGGGGGGGGAAGCTGGCTCACTCACCCCCTCATCTGCTAACAGTGCTCTTCTGTAGTCTCTGGAGTACCAACTGGACAATTCCTGCAGATCACAAGGATAATGGACATGAGTCTGCCATGATGCACCCTGGCCTTCCCCAGCCTCCAGCTTCTCTGCACCCTCCTGTTTCCCACCCACTTTGGAAATGCAGGAGCAGTCTTCTCAACATCCGCGCATGCACACACAGAGTTTGGAGGGACTGCAAACAGGATGATGCTTCTGCAGGTACTGCGGCTTCTTGATGCATATGTGTCCATGGGTGATTCCACCGTCCTGGCTGCAGGTCAGGGACAGCCTAGCAGTAGCAACGGTTCTAGCAGGCATCCTTCATAGCCCACCTCCACAGGCTGTCTAGACCAGAGTTTCTCAAAGGTGGGCCGTGAGACAATTTCAGGTGGGTCTCCATTTCAATGTGTATTTGTTGGGATACTGAAGGAAGTCCCTGGAAATTTACAGGCCTGAATGGGGAAAGGCCTAACACTAGGCCGACTGAGGGGGTCTCTGATTGGATGCTGGGGACTATTTAATCAAGACCAGAAACACTTGTGTTTTGTTGCCGGTGATGTAAGTGTTGCTGTTGGAGGAGCTTTGCTGTACCTGTTTGCTGTTCTTTACTGCAAGAAGCCTTCTTCTGAGAATATAGACGTTCTTGCTACCCTAATCTCTGTTGTCTGAATGATTCCTTGCCAGAGCTCTGTGACCTTGAAGCCTTTCCAAGCCTCACAGCTGTAAGCTGATAGCTGTAAAATACGCTATCATCAGTATTTTATTAACATATTAATGCTACCATAGTGAGGGTTCCTCTTTATTCTAAATATATGTTAAAATGTAAACTAAATTTACTTGCTTACTTGATTTAATTTTGCATATGGGAGATGTTAAGAATTGTCTTGCTTGATGATGTCACTTATGGCCATGACATCACTTCCGGTGGGTCTCAGCAGACTGTCATTCTAAAAAGTGGGTCCTGGTGCTAGTACATTTGAGAACTACTGGTCTAGACGGGAGCAAATCCAAGAGAGAGACATGTCATAGATGTTTTAATTCAATCCTTTTTTCCCCCCTCCCCAGTTATAAGAAGATGTCAAACTATGGGCCAACTCTCACATGACAAACACCCCTGTATGAAATGCACTTAGGTGCTGCATCACACATGGCAGAATATGAGCAAGTACAACTTGGGGACTTCGCCCTTCCCTGGAAGTCAGCCTGGAACCCTGGTGGGTCCAGATCTGCAAGCTTAAGCCTCAACAGGCAGGTAGATTCCTCAGTCATGGAAAGGGCTCTCTGTGGGGGCACTGATGGCAAGAGAGGGGTGGGAACGTTCAGACTCCACACTGTCACTGATTAAGGATGGGGAGCCTTGCCATTGGGAGTCTTTCTGCAAAGGGGGCAGGGAGAGATTGAAAGAAGTCCCAGCCAGCCAAATCTAGCACTGTAGCATCCTTGCAGCCCCCCAGACAGCATCCCATGTGTGCAACATCTCCCGGGGGCGGGGAATTAGAGCCCCTCCCCTTCTAGTCTCCAAAAGGGGCAAAACGTGGCCATTGCCACCTCCAGCCAGCCCTAGAGTTCCTCTGTCCCGGCAGCTGGTGCAGGCCTCTCTGCAGGCTCCTTCCTGTGCACCCGCTGGTGCTTTGCAAGGTGGTGCTTCTGGACAAAGCACTTGCCGCACTCGGCGCAGGGATAGGGCTTCTCGCCGGTGTGGTAGCGCTGGTGCCTCACCAGGTTGGGCTTCTGGCTGAAGCACTTGCCGCACTCCCCGCACTGGTAGGGCCTCTCGCCAGTGTGGATGCGCTTGTGGATGGTGAGGGCCGACCAGGACACGAAGCCCTTCCCGCACTCGCTGCAGATGTACTGCTTCTGCTCCGGAGCAGGCAACTTGGGGACCTCCGGCTTCCAGAAGACCCCCTTCTTGGTCTGGGACAGGGCCTGCGGCCGGGTGCCTGGCTCCACGATCAGGACCGGCTGCTCATCCCCGTCGTTCTGCTCACTCCAGAGATGTCCTGGAAGCTGGAAGGTGTCCTGGCTGTTGGAGGCCAGTGGGTCCAGGCCCCCCGGCTGGCCAAGAGGAGGGCAGCCCACCTCCCCCGAAGTGCCCATGCCCAAGAACTCCACCTCGCTGTGGCCAGACTTCTGGTGCACCGTTAGCGCACCCTTGGTGGGGAAGGACTGCCCGCAGGCGTGGCACTGGAAGCCCCTCTCGGCCAGGTGCGTGCGCTGGTGCTTGAGCAGGTGCTGCTTCTGGGTGAAGCCCTTACCACACTCCGAGCAGGAGTGCGGCCTCTCGCCGCTGTGGTAGCGCAGGTGCCGCAGCAGGTTGGGCTTCTGCGTGAAGCTCTTCCCGCACTCGGAGCAGGGGAAGGGCTTCTCCCCGGTGTGGATGCGCTGGTGGATGCTCAGGGACGACCACCAGGTGAAGCCCTTCCCGCACTCGCTGCAGATGAACTTCTTCACCCCGCGGCGCCTCCCCTTGGGCCGCGCCCCCCAGCGCAGGCCAGCCCGGGCCTCCTCCCGCTGCCGCGCCACGGCCTCCTTGTAGGCCGCCTTCAGCTCGCCGAAGACCCGCTGCCGGCGGTGGGCGTGGACGCGGCGGTGCAGCCGCAGCACGGCCTTGTTGCTGAAGCTGCGCTGGCAGTCGGGGCAGGCGTGGGGGCTGGGCCGGGCCCGGGCGTGGGTCCGCTGGTGCTTGGCCAGGTGCTGCTTCTGCCGGAAGCTCCGCTCGCACCGGGAGCACTTGAACGGCCGCTCCCCGGTGTGGTTGCGCTGGTGGCAGAGCAGGTTGGGCTTCTGGCTGAAGCTCCGCCCACAGGTCCTGCAGCGGAAGGGTTTCTCCCCAGTGTGGATCCGCTGGTGGATGTTCAGGGACGACCTCCAGGCAAAGCACTTCCCGCATTCCTTGCACGCAAACGCTCCTTCTGCCGCGCACCTCCTCTGCTGGGGCTTTGCCTTCGTGGCCCCCTCACACCCCCGGGAGGCCACTGCCTGTCCGCTCAGCTCGCTGCCCACCAAATCCTCCCCTTGCTCACTGTTGCCGCAGAAACTCCTCTTGCCAGAGGCATCTCCCTCCAGCACACGCCCTGCTGGCACCTGCTGGTTCTCCGACACTTTGTGCTGCCAGGCAAAGCCCCTCCTGCCTCCAAGGCTCTGGAGAACACCTCCTCCCGCAGGATGCTTTTCTGGAGCTCCGTTCACTTCCTTGGCATCTTCTGCAGGAGCCGTTTCCTCCTTGATTTGGACAGGGGATACGACATCTGTAGGAGCAAAGTGAGAGCACCATCATCGGGGTTTTGCACTTGGCCTTTTTCAAATGCGCTGACGAAAGCAAGGAGTGCCCGTCTTCACACCGCATCCTATGGATTTACGGCATTCACTGCCATAGGATCTGGGGACGGCCACTGACTTAGGGGGGCTTTAAAGGCAACCCACCAAACCTATGGAGGGGTCTCCTAACCGTGACAGCCTGTGCAGCCTCCATGTTCTGAGAGTCAAGAGGGAGCTGAATGCCAAGCATGTGCGGTGGGTCAGTGCCCCACCTGTGGGCTGCCCGCTGCAGCATTTGGCTGGCCAGTTGCAGCTTTGCTCTGAGCCAGCAGGACTCTGCTCATACTGGGCGGTTTTCACTCAGGTCTCCAGACTGAAGGCCAGCAAAGGTGCTGAGAACCCTACGAGGCAGCACCAGAAATAAGCATAGAAGAATAGTTGGAAATCCTTCCAGAGCAGACTCAGAGACATGGTTCTGCGTTAACACCTTGCTGGTTGCATCTGCGTGGACCCCACTGACCTGAGCCACTGTCCTGGGCATGCACCTTTCCCCCCGCTGCGCTCTGATGCGGAACACCGACCTTGCTCCTTGGCTCCATCCTTGACATACTCTGGAAACCTGCCAAAAACAGAAACAGTCACTGACTGGGGGGAAAAAGAAGGGGAGGACTCCACCCTCTCCAAGCCAGGTCAGAAAGAACAGGAAGCAAGGACACCCCTTTCAGGGGACGGCAGGCCTCCGAAGGGAGATGGGAAACTGCCCTGACCAGGCAGGTAAGAGACCTACAAGGCTGGATTCAAGGGTTGTGTGGGACAGGCAAAAGCAAGGAGGGAGAAGGGCCAGTTTGGGAGGTCTGAGCAAAGTCGGGCAGAGCAGCCCAAAGCAGAGGTGAAAGACGAGGGAAGGTCCATCTGGAGGTTTCACGTGGGGAGGCGAATAGAAGCTGAGTGCAGCAGAGGAACTGTGAACCGTGAGCCTACCGGTGGAGGGCAAGAATGTGGTTGGAAGGAGAGCCCACCAGAAGGTGGCCATGGCAAGGGCTGTTGTAGTGGTCAGAGTTGAGGGGAATGACTGGAACACCAAGACACAGCCTTGCGACAGAGCAAGTGGACAGACACAGAGGGGAAACAGGCGCAAAATCAACAGGAAAAAGGAACAGAGGCCATGAACGGGGAACAGACTTGCCTACAAGAGAGGGAACAGAGGCCATGAATGGGGAACAGACTTGCCTACAAGAGAGGCAACACTACACGCACCCCGCAACCAAGGTGCAATTACAACTGCAGCAGGCAGAAATGCAACAGGTGCAGATCTACCAGCATGGAGATGTGGTGATATGCAAAGCTTCACCTGCTGTACTGTATTCCTGCCCAGCTACCCTTGAGCCACCAGTAGGTTCCAAACAAGAGAGAGAGGTCTGCAAAAACCAGAGGCTGCTCCCCTCCCCCATTTCCACACCACTTCTTCCTTCTTGGTCCACAGCAGCAGCGATGGGGGTTCTTGCCTTCCTCCCAGAGTCTCACTGGGCAGGGTCACGCCTTGATCACAAAACCTCTGGATTTGGACCATGGCAGCAGACTAGACTGCAGTCGGCCCCTGCCCTGCCCTGCCCTTACCCCATTCTTGGCTTTGGAACAACTGCAGAACTCTAACAGGTGCTGCCTTTCCCAGCAAGGAGGGGCCCTGATGGGAGCAAAGCTCTTCCTACAGCTGTATAGAGGCCCGGGAAGCCCACAAGGAGAACACATCCACCTCCTGGGCTCGAGGACAGAATTTGGACAGGTGCGCTTGGCAGCAGGGCAGCGCAAGCGGGGAAGGTGGCAGCTTCTGACTCAGGTCTCAGCTAGCCCCAGTCTGCTGGGCTCTCTGGGCAGGGACGTCTCTAGGTTTTGTCTTCTGGACTTGGGAATGCATCAATAACGATTGGTCTGAATTTCCCATTCGGCCTCAAGCAGGTTCTCCAACAGATGCACAGAGATCGCGGTTTCCTGAGCACTTTAAAAGATGTGCTCACGCAAAAAGCCACAAAGATATCCATGGAAGAATAGTTGGTTTCAAACTCTCTTCCTGAGATTGCACTGGAGCCCCTGCCTCCAGCAAAGTAGACCCTTGGCACACACCTCCTTCTGGGCCAACATAGGCAATGCCTGGCTGCTGCCTTTCTGACAAGTGGCAAGACTCCCAAAAGGAGGCTCCAAACACTCACCAGGTTGCCAGAATACTTGCCTTGGCAAGAGTGTCAAATGACAGGAGAACCTGGCCAGCTGCAACTTCTCACGTTGCTAAAGCCCTCGAAGGAGAACAGCCACCTCTGGTCACATCGTCCCTTCTGCACAGGTCACGAATCTCAGGAACCAGCTTGGGGTCAAGGTTGGGGCCTGTCCCACCAGCAGCAACCTCTCCACACTGACACCATGTCCTCATTCTCACCCATGTGGTGAGCTGGAATCTGGGCTGCAGCCCTCCAGATTGCAGGTGGTGACCCACACACGGGAATGCACCTACATGCAAAAATTGATAATGAAGATCAAATCCATGCAGGTAGAAAACTAGCCTATCAGGGGAAACTGGCCTAGTTTTCTAGGACAGGGGTGTGTGAGTTTTGTATGGAATACAGCATAAGAAAAGGCTCACTGGATTGTTGAATGAGCCCCCAACTAGTCCATCATCCTCTTTCCCACAGTGCAGCAATTTTCAACCACTCTGTTGCAGCACATTGGAGACGTTGTCTACAGCACCCGCAAGCATTAAAGGGCACAGTCCGCTTGCATGGCTTTTCCCCTGCTTTAAAAAGTAATTTCAGAAAACAGACTTCAGAGCCTGGGCTCCTTTTAGAGCTGAGAAGTTGCCTGTGTCTTTGACAGCTTCAAAGCCAGCAGAGGAACATTTCCCCCAGCAAGGAGACAAAGCTGTGGAAATAAAGCCTGACCTGCTAGATTTCTGCCTGCCCTGACAAGAGCTCACACTCACACTCGAGAAAGAGAAACTTCAAAAACCATTTGCTGAGATGCCCCTTTGAAGAGGAGTTTGTTTTGCCTCGCCTGCACCCCTTTCGGAAACCCGCTGGACGAGCTTCTCTGTCACTTGTCACCTTCGCTGTCACCTTGACAAGCGCGGGGCCCCCTGCCCGATTTGCTGCTGCTCCAGCGAGTCCACTCCCGCTGCACCTTGCCAAAGTTTTCCAGAAGGACCAAGAGGAGGCCGGAGACAGCCGGGAGCCATGTAATGCACAAGCGGAGGCCAAGCCATGCCAGCCGATCGCGCCTGTCTGCCCCTCGCAGGGTCCTGCAGGTACTAACCAAAGGATCCCCTTAAAGAAGCCCAGCCTCAGCTTGACTGTGGAGGATCTGCAGCGCCGAGCACCCGAAAAACTCGTACCTGGCGACTTCGACTCTGCCAAAACTCCTCCTTTCACCAACAGACAGCCCCCCCCCTTGCAGTGGGAGAAAGAAGATTCAGTATTACCTTTAGCGCGTCTGGTGCAGCGATTGGCTGGAGGACCTGGCGATCTTGCCTATGTGCGGGACTTTGCAAAAAAGGGGTGGGAAGCAAGGACGCCCGGTATACGAGGCAACGCCTGTCATTGGCGGAAGTTCCAGACGTCAGTGAGAGCAGGACGGACCAATAGGGAGGCGGGTTGCGCACCTCGACCCCCTCAAGGGTCCTTTATTAACCCCTGCGCTTCCGCAGCGAAGTGAATTCGTATTCGAACTGCATAGAGTCGCAGGCGGAAGAAGTGCGGGGCTTGTCGGTGGACTGACACCTGGCAAACTCATGCAATGGAACTGTGAAGAATTGAGCTGCGAGAGATCAGCTGTTCAACCCTACTGGTCCGTAAGTACCAAGTTATCGAAGGTGGGCAGAAGCCGGGCCCCCTTTAAGCCAACTGGGCCCGTGCCTAAGGGGCCCCCACATTAGGCTAAAACATTTTTTACTAAATTATTTCACAGTCACTAAAACAAATGGTTGTTTGTAACTATTGTATTTACTTTTCAAAGGTAATCTACACGTTTTGTTTATCTACTTTAAAGGTAAAGGTTTCCCCATGACTGAATGGTCTAGTCGTGACTGACTGTAGGGGATGTAATGGTGCTCATCTCCGTTTCAAAGCCTATAGAGCGGGCATTTTGTCTGAGGACAAGCTTCCGTGGTCATGTGGCCGGCATGACTCTATGCCATAGCGCACGGAACACCGTTCCCTTCCCACTGAAGTGGTCCCTATTTATCTACTTGCATTTAGGTGCTTTTGAACTGCTAGGTTGGCAGGAGCTGGGACAAGCAACGGGAGCTCACTCCGTCACGCAGTCTTGAACTCCCAACCTTCCGGTCGGAAAGCCCAGCAGCAGCTGTTTAACCCGCTGAGCCACCAAGTCCTTGGTACTACTTTACATGCCCACAATTCTGTATTAAAATATGCTTAGAGCCATGAACTTTTAGTTGCACATTTTGATTGCTTTCCATTCAGGTTATAAAGTCTGTAATAAATTTTGTTTATTACAGATTCTACAGACCTTGGCTGTGAACCTGGGGTACTGCCAAAAATGTTTCCAGTGTGGCCCTGAGGCTCCTAAGGCTGGCCCTGGGCAGAGAAGGAAGGCTGCTCCAGGTCTCTTGGAGTACAATCCTAACCTGGAGTTAAGCCGGCACATTTAGGCCAGCAAAGTTTGGCTAGCACAAAGGACACCGTAAAGTATGTTTGAACCACTCTCGGAGTCAGAGAGGCCAGCACACAGACATGCACCATCTTCCCTGACTCTGAGAGTGGTCCAAGCACGCTTTACGATGGCCCTTGTGCTGACCTAACTGTGCTAGTCTAACTCCAGGTTAGACTCCAGATTAGGCCTTCACTCTGCAGAGCAGTTTATGCCTCCCTGACTGATCTCTGCTCACTTCACAGCTAAGGAGAGATCTGACCAGCTCATGCTTGGCTAGGAGCATATAAGCCTTTGGTTTACATGGCATTCCCTGGGGCAGCACCTACAAATGGCCTTTCAGTCTTGCCCCTATGCCTGAGCGACCCTTGGGGCTCTTGTTGGCTGGTCCATCCGGAAGCTCTCGCTGCACCAGGATGGCAGTCCTTCCCATAAGCACCTTGGCCAAGAAGAGAGCCTGAGCTGTGAATCGGATTGTCCCTGCTTCAAATCTCACCTTGGTCATGCTGGTGAACTCAAGAGGTGGTTTTGGGTGTGCCCTTTTCTCTCAGCCCCCCCATCTGCAATTAAGGGGGGGGGAGGAATATAGTGATCAACCTGTCAAACTGAGCAATTTAGAGCCAGCAAAGTGAATTAACCCACGAGTTATTGTCAAGAAGCCCATTGCACAGTATGCAGAAAACCCTTTTTCCAAACGCAGTTTTTGTCATAATGGGAAGAATATTTCCAGATTTCTGGCGCCACAACCCATGTTACTACTGACCAGTGAGAGGAATGGAATCTGGGGAAGACGTCTGTGTAACTCCGAAAGCTCACATCAAATACAGTTCTGTCGTTTCTCCTGCTGAAGTCGTCTTTCTACCATCATTTAACAGCATTTTCTTAATTCAACAAACACCATCTGAGCCAAATGGCAAAAGTCACCACAGTGCAAATAGCTGATTGTTTTTTTAATTAACACCTACTGCTTTATTTGTTTGTTTAAAAGTGTGTACAATAAGAAATAGATTTAAATGAAAACCTGTAGTTTGATTGGGTCCGAAAACGGGGTATCTTTGTTTCACTGCAATACTTCTTTAGTGTTAACAGGTTATGATCAGGTCTCCGCTTTGCATTTCTACCGCTATCGTTCCAGATCCAAATTCTGCCCTTGATGTAAATGATGCCAAACGTGTGTAAATGTTCTGATCAGTCTGCTCTAGTGGCATGCAGTGGTGCAGCAGCAGAAGTAGGGGATGGGGTGGAGTGGAGAGAAGAGGTAGGAGGGTCGGGTCAGAAGGTGTGAGGAAACAGGAGGTCACCATGCAAGACCCTGGCGTTCCCCAGCACATCCTTCAAACTTTTGCAGAGACTGCTTATGCTACTTCAAATTTGTCTCCACAATGAGGACTAGCAACGTGCTTTTTCTTTAAAAAAAAAATTAAAGCTGTGATTCTCAAAAGTGTAAGTCCTTTGCCTGGTTCTGTGTGGAACTGCTCCACAGACAAAAGTCAGGAAAACCAGGCCTTGTTTGTGAATATTTAAAAATTGTTGTGCAGTATCATTTGTGGGATACTCTTCTTTGTGGGTTATTTGTGGGATAACCAAGCCCTTCTTTTGCCCCCTCTCTGGGGACACTCACCCCAAATCCTGCCTTAGCCCCTGCACAAAATGGCTCTGGGTCTACAGAATAAGGGCAGAGAAGGGTCAGAAGAGCAGGGGGTGGAGTGGGCTAAGAGGCTGCTCCTTGTGGTTTCCTTTGACAGCTGCATGAGTTCTGCTCTGTGCTTCTGCCAAAGAGAGTGGGCCCTTCCACTGCTGAGTGATGCAGGACTAAACCCCAGAACTGTGTGAAGATACTTCTGAACATATGCAGAATGCGCTTCTTCCTGTGCTGTGTGGCACGCTGGTCCCCTCACCAGGGATAAGGCGTCCAGGTTGGCCTGAGCCCAGGCACCTCTTGCGGGAGACATCGATCACCTTGCCTGAGCTGCCATCCTTCACCTCCCCATGTTTGATGTGCCTAAATCAACCTTCTGAGACAGGAAGGTCCTCCACCCGGTGCTTGTGGGAACTTGGAGGGATTCAAGAAGTGTGGCAAGAGGAGGACCCAGGACCTGCTCAGAGTTCTGCATTTCTCCAGGCACGCTGCACACACAGCAACCAGGAGCTGCCTGGACAATGACCATAGGAGGGGTTGCAGCAGTGGCCCGGACAGGGCAGGCGACGGCCACTCGCAGAGGAGCCACAGGCCTAGTTGGGCGGCTGCGTCTGGTGGGCTGTGTACCCCTGCTGGCGCAGGCAGTCGCTCGCCTCGCTGGCCCCGGCATTCCGGTGGCTGCGCTGGTGGGCACGCATGTTGGAGCCTTGGCTGAAGACCCGGGGGCAGAGCGGGCAGGCGTAGGGCTTCTCCCCGGTGTGCAGGCGCTCGTGGGAAACCAGGTTGGACTTCTGCGAGAAGCGCTTGGGGCAGCGGCTGCAGGCGTAGGGCTTCTCCCCGGTGTGGATGCGGATGTGGGCCACCAGGTAGGGCTTGCAGCGGAACTGCTTGGCGCAGACCGGGCAGACAAAGGGGCGGTCGGCCATGGGCTGGGGCGAAGGCAGGGCGCTCGGCAGCTGCGGGACGAGGGCCTCGCTCTGGGAGCAGGGCAGGTGGGTGTCCGCAAGGGGCCGGCGCGGCTGGAACACCTCCAGGCCGAGGGGGTCCACCAGTGGGCGCTGGCTCTGGAAGATCTCCCCAGTGAAGGCGTCCAGCGGGTGGCTCGGGGCAGGCAGGGGCTCCCGGGTGTGGATCTTCTGGTGGGAGATGAGGTTGGGCTTGTGCCGGAAGCTCTTGCCGCACTGGCTGCAGACGTAGGGCTTCTCCCCAGTGTGGATGTGCTGGTGGGAGGCCAGGTAGGCCTTGCTGCCAAAGGACTTGCCGCACTCTTGGCACTGGTAGCGGCGCTCGCCTGTGTGGACCTGCCGGTGGGCCAGGAGGTTGGGCTTGTGCCGGAAGCTCTTCCCGCACTGCGTGCAGGCGTATGGGCGGTCGCCGGTCAGCTGCGAGAGGGCCCCGGCCTTCGGGACGGAGCCCGCGATCCCCTCCGCAGCCGCCATGTGGGCCATCTGGTGCGTGACCAGCTCCTCCCATCCGTGGAAGCTCCACCCACACTGGTCGCAGATAAACTCCCCGTTGCTGTGCATCCCCGGAGCTTGGTGCCCTGGCAGAGGCTGAGGGCCGTAGCCCAGGGACCAGGGGTTGAAGCTGTGGGCCACCGGGGCCTGCTGGTGCAGAGCCATCTCGGGCCAGAAGGGCAGGGTCCCCTCGCCCTGGCTGCAGGGGAGGGGGCTGGCACCGGCGCCCAGCTGACCCTCTTGAGGGACCACCGAGTCAGGGGTGTGGGAGGGACGCGCCCCGCTCTGGGGGCAGATGCGAGGCCACTTCCGGATGTGCAGGCGCCGGTGGGCAGTCAGAGCCAGGCGGCCCATAAACCGGCGTTGGCATTTCGGGCACTTGTATGGCTTCTCCCTTTTGCGGCTCTTTGGCTTCTGGGTGTTCTCCTTGACGTTCTGCTGGCCTGCCCCTGCTGGCTTCTGCCGGGCCTGGGAGATGGGTCTCCTGGGGCCCTTCCTTGCAGTCCGGGAGTGGGGCAGGCAAGTCCCCCTCGACAGGTCAGAGGCAGGCCCAGGGGGCTGAAGAGCATCAGACACGCCTTCCCCCAGCTTCGGTCTCAGGGTGCCCTCGACTGCAAGAAGCAGGGAAATGCAAAGCGTTACTTCCACGCAGGCTCCTCTCCCCCCAGCTTCCCAGCATGCAGCAAGGGTGGACCGAATGACAGACATGCCCCTGTGCGCCACAGTCCAGCCCCCCTCCCCAGCATATGCTGCTGGAAGCAGATGCCTGCTCTACCACTTGAGGGTTTGGGGCCAGTTCAGACAGTCCTTAAAGGCAGCATCCAGGCAGGCTTTGCATGGAGGGGGCTGAGGGGTCCAAACTGTTCCTGCCCAACATAGACCCTGTGGTTTTGGAGCAGGGGCAGTTAGGACTGCACAAATGCCTGGGCTCACCAGGAAGTGACCGGAACTTGGAGCACATGGTCTTAATCACAGGGCACTGATCTGGCAAGTGAAGGGCTGTCCAATCTGGTACTAGTCTGCCTTCCCTGCGGCTCCTCAGGCAAGATCCAGCCTTCTTGTACTTTGTACAGCACCAAGCCCAGGCTTGGCCCTGTTCCCACCACCCACAGCCCGTGAGTGGGCTCCTTTCAGCTGCTCCTGCCTCAGCCCCATTGGCCTCCTTCCTCACCCTCTGCGCTGCCTGCAGTGGTTATTCGGAGCATTGATTTCCATGCCAGAACTTGCAAACCTAATTTACTCGCCAGAGGAAAGACCCAGAACATTCACCCAAGCCCCTCTTCTCCCATCCAGAGGGAAGGTCCAGCTCCAAGCCAGACTTCTGCCAGAATGAAAAGCCCAGCCTTTCCAGTGTCCTGGACAGATATCCCGCCTCCCTTTTTAAGGCTAGCAGAGAAGTGACAGTGTTGAGGGAAGGTGGCACAAGACACAGTGAGACCCCCCCCCCATCACCAGCAGGCATCACACCCACCCCAAAGCCCTTGCCCGCCCCCTTTGTCTCAACATGTCCTCTACCTTGGGAGTTGCCGTTCCCTGCAGGGCTCAGGATGCCTGGAGCACTCAGTGCTTCTTCTTGCAGCAGTCGGGAGAGAAGTTCCGGGATGGAGAGCAGGCATTCTGCAAGGGAGACGGGCAGGGGCATGAGAGGAACGCGGCGTCAGGGGCAGGCTGGCTGGCTGGCTGCACACCACGCGTGCTCATGGCCCAGGCCGTGGGCAGCATCCACCTCTGCTGGTCACATACTCAGGTTGGGGGGGGGGGGCTCTTGCTCCCAAGCAGGAGCACTGCACAGTTCAGAGGGGTCCACCTCTGATTCCTCCTGCAGGGGGGCAGGAGGCGGTGCTGGGGTGCAGCTCTGGGCCGCCCGGCCACCTCGAGCAAGCCCACACAGGGATTGTGCCAACAGATCAGCTTGCAGGGCTGCACAGACTGAGCTGGCCTCCTCCCTTCCACAGCAGCACTCCAAGGAGTTGCGGGTACCGGAGAGCAGGGGGCTGCTGTGTGCAGGCAGGCCGCGGGGATGCTAGACAAGACCCTGCAACCTTGGGAGGGAATCTACACAGTGGGTCTCTGAGCGTGTGGGTGACCGACTGGTCTCTTGGGCATCAGGAAGGAAACTCTCCCAGGTCAGCTGAGAGGACAGTTCCCACCCACCCACCCACACAAAGGATGCCTTCCTGCCTCCCTGGGCAGCAGTCATTGGCTGGCTGGCTGGCTGGCTGACTCCAGGCACTTTGGGCACAGCCAGTGGTGGGATTCAGGGGGTACGCCCAGGTTCTATAGAACCGGTTGTTAAATGGCCGGGCCCCGCCCACACCCTTAGCTGGCTTTGGGTTTTTTTTGGCTCCGGCTATGACGTCATAGAACCGGTTGTTAATTCATTTGAATCTCACCACTGGGCACAGCCCTTTGCTAGGAGCAACGTGGGGGCGGGGGGAGGTGCAGGGAGATGCACCTTGCATGCCCTGCTCTCTCCTTCGGCAAATTGGAACCCAACAGACACACACTCATTGGGGAAGGGGAAAAGATGGGCCAGGGACAGCCTTCGGTGGCACCTCTCCGGGGATTTCTAACCTGCCCCATCCTTAGGGCTCGGGGGGGGGGTACCAACACAACACCCAGAGGCAGATGAATTTAACAGTCCAGCAATGCCAGGAGGAGAACATTCAGCACCAGGCGCCAAGGAGGAAATCAGAAGCCCACACAGACTTTACCCAGCGAGGAGACCAGTTCATAATTCTCCGCCATTACGTCTCGGTAAAGATCCTTCTGCCATTCTGCTAGCTCCGCCCACTCCTCTGGGGAGAAGTAGACCACCACGTCCTCAAAGGCCACAGGCACCTGCAACGAGGAGCAGCCCCCGCTGAGCACCCCCAGCAGCAGCAGCAGCAGCAACACACCCCCTGTGAGGAACCCAGGAGGAAGGTCTGCCTGCCTGCCGCCCTCCTCCAGGTGGTCACATGCTGGCCAAGGCAGGAGGTGGGCTTCTATGGCAAGGACCAGGCACCACATAGAGTGCACTCTGTGGGGTCCCTGTCAGTGCAAGGAGTGCCCCCCCTCCTGCAGTGTCAGGAGCAAGTGGCTTCAGCTGCTCATCTACACTATACGCAGAAGGAGTGCGCCCCCTCACTCAGCCTGGGGGCAGGAGGACCCACTTTTGTTGCTCCTCTGTCTGAGAACTCCCTGCAAACAAATAAAAAACCCTCACATATTAGGATGAAAGGGTCCAGCTTTCTCCATGCTCTGCTAGTGTCCTCCTGACAGGGAGAGGGGTGCATGTGTTTTTATTTCTTTTACATAGGTATTAAAATTTTAAAAAAATGTGATTCCCCACCTGCTTGGAGAGATACCATGTATACCACCATCTCAGAACCCTCACACCAGATTTTTCTGCATGGGTGGGACCCAGCCATATTCTGCCCCCTGCACAATGGCACCCCCAAAGGCCCAATTATGCATGATGCTCAGCTGCACAAAGTTCTCCCTTGCCTGGGTTTTATTTTTATTTTTTCCTTATAGCAAACTGTACTTGCAGAGGCTTCAATCTGCAAGAGGAGAAAACCTGGGAGAGGGGAAATATTTTCCTGCTCCCCTGCTGCTTTTCGCCAGTGGGAGAAAAGATGCTGTTCCTTTGGGCATGTTCAGACAGGCCACCTTAAACGCATGGGGAAGGAGCATGTGTAAGCATGCCCCACCCCACTTCCACCCAAAACCTAATCACATGAGCAGGGGGTCATCCAAATCATCTCTCAAGCGATTTAAATGCTATTTTAATGTAGTATTTAAACTGTACAGTGACGTACTCTGGAAAACCCTCCCCTGCAACTATACACGGAAAGGGAGGAGACAGGTGCGCACACACTCCTTCCTTCCCCATGCAATTAAGCGGCTGATGAAACTAGAGCACCTCTGAACCAGCCCGGCTTCATCAAACAGGGCACCAGGTAGCTTAAGCAGCGTCCTTCATTTCCCGACTCCAGAGGCCTTCAAGGGGTCTTTAGGAGTTACCCGATTCCTGCTGCGTAATGGGGGGGGGAGAGACTCCTCTCATCGCTTCCTGCACGGCGGTGTCCCCTCCCTCTCTGGGTCCGCTCGCTGCACCCCCCTGTCCGGATGATGTGCAACAGCCCCAGAAGAAGGGCCCGTGCAAAGATGGCTGAATGTCAGGGCCGGCCTCGCCACAAAGAGAGGTGAAAGTCGGTGGGTGCGGGCAGCAGATTGTCACGCAGGGGAGGTGCCATTTCCCTGCCTCCAGACCCCGACCCCCCACGCAGCCAGGCATCATTTAATCCAGAAGCGCCCTGGCCTGCTGCTTGTTGCACCAGCCCCTCTGCAATCCTCAGAGCAGCGCCCCCTGACGTGCCACCTCCTGGTCCAGCTGCCCGAGCAACGAGCAACGCGGGGGTGCCCGCCGCTGCAGGTGCAGAAAGGCCTGGAGGGCGAGGGCGCCAGTCCGCCACCCCGGCTCTTGGGGCAGCGGGAGGCAGGCGAGCGCTCCCTTGGGGCACCATCGCAGGCATCGCCTAAGGGGGCTCCTCTCTCCGCGAGGGCACCGTCTCCCCGAGCGCCTCCTGCGCGCCCCCACGGGCTTCCCCGCCAGGCTCGCCCCCAGCCTGTGCCCGGGATGCGCCCGGCCGGCCGCGGTCCCCCAGGGGCCTACCTGCGCCAGGCGCCCTCCGGCCATCTCTCCCGGGAGGCGCGCGCGGGGGGCTGCTCCTGCTTCCGCGTCCAGGAGCGGCGCTTGCCGCAGTGCCCCGGGGGGCGCGAGAGGCGAGCGGGTCGCGGCCGGCGGAGCTTCCAACGCGCCTGTCAGGCTCGCCGGCTGCTCTTTTGTTCGCCTTTGAAGATTTACGCTCCGCGCCGCGGCACGCCGGGAACTGTAGTTCTGCGCGCGGAGGGGCCGGACGCGGCCGTCGGGGCTGCTCCTCTCTGGGTCGCCTGCCCGCCCCTCTGCCCCGGATCGCGAGGAAACTGTCTGGGCAGAGCCGCTGTGGGGGGAAGAGGGTCCTGGTCGCAGGGCGCACGCTTTGCTATAGGCCAATTCGCATGCAGGAGATGGGTTCTGAGCTGTCTGTGATGGATCAGGGGAGAGATCTTGGGGTGCTTGCTGGTGGACAGCTCGGTGAAGGTGTCGACCCAGCGTGCGGCAGCGGTGAAGAAGGCCAATTCCATGCTTGGGGTAATTAAAAAAGGGGTTGAGAATAAAATGGCCAATATTATTATGGCATTGCACAAATCGATGGCAAGGCCACAGCTGGAGGTGTACAGTTCTGGTCGCCACATTTCAAACGAGACATAGTGGAACTGGAAAAGGGGCAGAAGAGGAAAATGACTACTGGGCTGGGGCACCTCAGGAGGAAAGACTGCAGCATTTGGGACTCCAGACTAGAAAAAAGGCACGTGAGGGGGGACATGACTGAGATGTACAAGACTCAAGAGACGGTCCTCGGGGTTCACCCACCCAGGGCCAAACCCCCAGTCGGCCACCCTTCTTGCCCATAATTAGTAATTGCGGTGACACCATTGGGTGGGACTTGGGCATGGCATTGGAGTCTCCCTGCTTATGGTGCTGCAGGACTTCCACGTCCATGCCAAGGCCCATGAGTTTCGGGTTTCACGGCAACCAGGACAGCCATGGGCCTCTCCCATTGGATTTTGGGCCCAACACATGAGGCAGGACCTGTGTTGGTCCTGGTCTTTGCTGCTGGGCAATTGGATGGTGATCTGGATGTGGAGATTAATGTTACTCCCTTGTCATGGAAGGGCCACTTCCTGGTAAGATTTAGGTTTGTTGCATATCTTTGCAGAGACAAGGGACTGCACTATACAGCGCTGATGGCTCTGGGGAGCTTCCAGCTGCCAAGACCTGCGCCTCATCTGAGACCTACCATAGCAAAGCAAGTAGGGCAATGGGTTGTAACAGTGAAATAACAGTAGAACTCTTCCTATTACTTAGGCCTGTCTGGCTTTTGCCCCTGTACTACTGCCTGCGAGAAGCTTGTGGTCTCCAAAGGCAAATCTCTGATTGGGAGGGGGTGTCTCTCCTCACCAGCCCCCTTCCCTTCAGCACCCAGCATAGGGCAGGATCAGAGATCAAAGGTGTCTCTCTGATGGGGGTCTCTTCTTGCCACCACCCCCATCCAGGCCTCTGAGTCGCATGGGGCTCAGGCCTCGCTACCCAGCTGTCATCCAGGGTTTGCACCTCTCATGCAAGCTGTGGGGCACTGTAGAGCTCTTACAAGTACCTGGAGAATGTGCTGCACATAAGATCTATGCTTTCTTCTCCCCCATTATTACATACCATAGCGAAGCTGGGGTTGGATAAATTATCAGCCAGTCTCTAACCTCTCACTGCTAGACAAGATGATTGAGTGGTTGGAGGCAACTTGGCTCCAGAGGGATGAAATTTAATGTAGAAATTTTAGTACAGGATGCTCTGCAGGTTTTGTCTGAATGCTGTTTTGTATTATAGGCCCTGCTGTTTTACTCCTATTATGGGGTGATTGCTGTTGAATGTTGCAAATACCGGTTTGCTGTTTGGATTTTTAAAACATGATAGCTTGTTATTTCGGTTGTTTTTATCAGTGTGGTAACAATTGCTGCTTTGGAGGCCCCTTTGCAGCTAGCAAAGTTATATTAAATAAAGAGTCAACTGACAGAAGCCAGAATGAGACATCTGATCAGAAACGGAGGATGGTTGTGAAGCCCCACTCGCATTTTCATTCAGACTGCATGACAAGGCAGCAGGACTCGCTGGCTCATCTGGAAGCTATGGAGAGAAGCAATTGTTCACTGACCCACATAAGGTTACAGGTTCCTGCCTCTCTGGCTCTTGCGGGGTGGGGGGGAGAGAAGGACAATCCATGGTGAAGCAGCCAGAGCAGAAGGGCCAAAAACAGGCAGGAACCCAAGACCCCCAACTCCTCCTTCCAAACCTGCAGTCCAGCAGGCAGCTTCAAGTGTGCAGCCACGCCTGGCACAGTGAAGTCCAAAGGCACAGCAACCTTCCAGGCGAAATGCTCCACTTTTCTCCAGCAGGCAGCCTGCCTGGTGACATACAAGCAGTGGCTCACTCCAACTGTAAGAAAGCCTTTATTGCAAACAAACATAGCTCAGAAAATAATAAAACATAATAATTATAATAATACATCTGGAATAGCCCTAGGGGGCCCGTCAGGGTTAATGGGGATGAAGTTACCAACATGTCTTTAGGAGGCAGCTCATGGAGGAGGTGGGGGAGGGGAAACGGAGGGGGAGGTGGTCCTGCACAGGGCTCCAGGGGCTCCTGGCACTACCCCAAAGCATTCTGACTGCTGCTGGTGGAGACAGCAGTCTCACCCTGCAAACGAGGTTCATCAAGAGCCGTGTGGGTCTCAGTTCAGGGATGAGGCAACCATGGTCAGGTACAAACCTTCCCTGCGAATCTGTCAGTAGGGCTGGGATCTACCAAAGCCCATTTGTCCTGCTGAAATCCTAATGGAGCAAGCAAAGCCAACCAAACCAGTTGGCAGTGGGTTCATTATGAACAAAAAGTTAAAGTATGTCAGCACACAATGGATTATTCACTTTGGGCTTTCGTTGCTTAACAGAGGATGTCGTGATGGCCACTAGCATAGTCATATTTTCAAAAGGCTCAAACAAATTAATGGAAGCGAGATTCATCAGTGACTGTGAGCTGCAGCAGCCAAATGGAACTTCTTTGTGTCAAGCTGGTCACAGATACTTGGGGGGGGGAAGAGACAGACAGGAGAATGAGGGGGCCGCGATCACCATTCAGCCTAGACTGCAAGCTCACAAACAAGATCTCTGACTGGGCTGGATTAGCTAGACCCTTGGTCTGATCCAGCAAGGCAATGCTTGTACTCTCAAATCCCATTTTGGCTTCTCCTGCTGGAACTTCACTTCAGCTGATAAAGCAGAACTTGTGGATTTGGCAACTTTTGAGGCAAAAAGACCTCTAGGTTCCAACTGCTGGAACCCCCCCCCCCCCGCCAAAGCAGAGGCCACCTCTGCTCAAGCTTAGCTGGCACGGCTTTCTGCACAGAGTCTCAAAGGCTGTTTGCTTTGCTCCCTTCAGAGCTACAAGCTCCAGTTCAACTGAAGTTAGCTGGGATTCTGTTCCACTGAAACCAATAAGGCCTTCGTCACAACAGCCGCCCTGTTGCTTTCAGTGGGATGTACAGTGCAATTCTAAGCCAAGTCTGTTCCGAAGTTGTACTGAGCATAAAGGGACCTACTTCCTAGGACCTAGAAAGTGTGCACAGGATTGCAGCCTTGATCAAAACAGCCTCACTGCTCTGGGACCCACAGCACAATTACTGGATGTGAGGACAAGGCTACCACTTGGACTTAACAAGTCCTACTCTTGTGCTCTAGCTCCAAATTGCAGGCACCTCTTGGCAAGAGGCAACTGACCAAGCAGCTCTGACACAAGCAGCCACCACATTGTGGCTCGTTGAGCACCAGGGACTTGCCCCTGGGATTCCGGACCAGCCAGTTCCAGGATAGGCAGAAGAGTGGCAGGTGCAGGTTTTTCCTGCCTGTGGGCAGAAAAGGCTCTCAATATAATGTCCTGCCCGTCTCAATGCCTCTGTCAGGGAAAGGCAGCCCCTAAGACATACCCACTGTCATAACAGAAGGACAGCCTGAGGCTCGTCGCTGGCCTGCTTCTGCCTTGACTTCTACCTTCTCCCATCAGCACAGATGGCAACCAAGACTTTGGCACTACAGACCAGAAAGAGAGCAGGGGCAGAGCCACAAGGCTTGGCAGGCCGACTGGCCGCTGGCTACCTACTGGGACACCACAGACACTGCCCCAGTGTTGCACACTGCAACAAGATCTGAACAAGATCGCCAAGGGTGTGCCTTTGTAGCTGGGGCAGAGAAATGGCCAATCTGGCCCACAAGAACACCCAGAAGCCAGTGGCACGTCAGTGGTCCAAAAGCCTTCCTTCCAAGCAGAGGGAAAGTCCCTGCAGATACCAGCTATCCTCCTCTGCTTCTAGCTGATGGTAAGGAACTGTGAGGCCAAAGGGAGCCACATGGTGGCTGGTCACTGGCCTGTCATCAGTCACACCAGAACTCTCCCCTGGACAGAAGGCAGCAAATACTTCTCAGACCATTGCGTACAGGACATTGCTTCACAGGTAGCTCTGGCAAGTTGAGCAGTTGGAACAGAACGTGATGGCAGCAGGGGCCATCCCACCACACAGGAGTATCCTGGCCCAAAGAAAAAAAATCTCCCCTCAAGGCCCGGAGCCAGGACATGTGTCACTGGGGCACAGAAGTCCCAATTCAGCCAATATCCAGCTCTGGCAGTGGCAAGAGGTAGAAGAGCAAGGTTTGAAAGTGGCCTGCTCCAAGGAGGACAGCTCTACTGGGTTCCCAAAGCAACCCAGAACCACAGAAGGGCATCCTGGATTGGACCAGAGGGGCTTTCACTGTCAGATGGGTGCAGAAAGCACCACCCAGAGGCACAGCTGCCCGAAGACCCTTGGAATAAGCAGTGCCTTCTCCCACCTATCTAGAGCAGTCTGAGCAGGCAAGGTCAACTTCAGAAGGGGCTGTTGGACAGCTGCTCTGCCTGGCTTCTGCTGGACTGAGCATTTTCTGCCCTGGTAAAAAAAGGTTTGTGCTTTTAAATGCAGTTAGGATGACACCAACTTCACCTATGTACACACGACCCCACCAGCCAGGGGCTCCCTTGACAAGGCGGGCACTAAGCTGTCATTGCAACCACAGTGCCAGCAGGAAAGGGTTCTCCAAGGGCCTTTTGCTCAAGGTTGTCCTCTTTGGGAACAGGCCTGGCCCCACAGCTCCCTTCCAGGCCCCAGCATCAGTGGCTTGGCCCATACAAGCCAGGCAAGGTGGCCAAAAAGTGTCGTCCTTTGCTGGTTTCCATCCTAGTCTGAGCTGTGGGTGAGTTACATGCTGCCATTCCAACACCCAGGAGCAAGAGTGCAGAGGACAGCCCCAAATGCCTCCCTGGCCCAGAAGTCTCAGTGCAGAGGAGCGAGCCTTAAAGGCAACCCCAGACTCCCTGCTCCCCAAAGCCTCCTCTAGAGTGCATCTTCAGTAGCAGCAGGGCTGCCTGTTTCACACAAAAGGCTGTTTCCTTCCTTCTGCTCGGTGAGGGTTCTGCCAAGCCCTATCCCTTTCCTCTGGTGGTAAGGCAAAGAGGGGATATGTAGACTATTGCCTCCCTGACTGCTTACTTACGTTCTTGCCACAGCAGTGCCCAACACACCTCCGCACCTCAAAGGACGTCTCCTCTCCTCACACAAGCTGGGATTCTGCGGAGCATCAGCTACTGTCAACAGTTGGGCAAATCCAGGGACATGTGAGAAGGGCCAACCCCCTCCCAAATGTCCAAGCGTGAACCAGCCGTCCAAGTCACAAGGCAGCTAAGACTGGATCTCTCGGCATTCCCACCAAATGCAGCTGCAGCAGGTACTCTGTTTGCTTGGGCAACAGTGCACAGGGGAGGATTTCAGCCTCTTCCAGGTGCTGCTACCCCCCGCCCCCCGGCCATACAGGGGCAAGTTGCCCAAACAAGGTAGGCACCGCCACACACAGCTGCATTTCACTAAGTGTACATATCAGAGGGATTTGATTACTGGCCTCCTGTCGTTCCCCCCCACTCCCCGCAAAACACATTTATGTCTCTGGTGTATTGTGCCTTTACTCCCCCATTGCTCTTCCTTGCAGTCCCCAATTGCCTCCTCCCAATTGCACAGAACAGGCTGCTCCAGAGCCCAGCTCAGGAGTGCCTGGGGCAGGTGACTGGCCTGGTCCTTCCACCTGTTCTGGGCCCCTCCCCAACTTCAGTCCACCAATCCATTCTCTCAGCTTTGTCACCTGGAGCCCAATCGTGAGCAACCAGCCACTTTCCTGACAGCACTTCCAGCCCAACTCAGGCAGACAGCGAGTCCCTCCGCAGCCCAGCACAGAACTCAGCCCACACATGAGCGCTTAAGGCACAGACTCCCCCACCCCACCGTCCACGAACTCTTCCTGGAGCAGAGCAGAGCAGAGCTGGGCACTTTCTGAGAGCAGCTTTGGCAGCAGCTCCTGCAGCCATGGAGACAAAAGCCCCACCCACAGGCTGAAGCACAGGACCTCCAGGCTGAAACCAACAAGGGGGGGGGGAGAGACCACCACACACACCCCAGAGCAAGCCACAGCCCACCTACGGAGGGAGGGGGGCACCTGGGCCTACGGCTGAAACAGGGCCATTTGTAAAGTGCGTCTGCTTTTTTCCTATCCCAACCCTCCCCAGCCCGGCCTCGATGGCTTGCCCTTTTGGAGGGCCAGCCAAAGGGCTCCCCCCCACCCACTGCTTTCCAGGCCTCTCTGCAAACTCTCCTCTTTGGTCAACGCTTCCATACCTCACTGTCCACGCTTGAAACATTTTTAGGCTGCCCGCCACACACGGCCTTCGGAGGGAGATGAAGGGAAGGAGCCTTTTGCGCTGCTGTGCAGAGCGGGCGCCACATCACCCCTGCATCCTGCGAGGGGCTCCTGCTTGGTGCCTGCATCAGGTGGCCAGACGGCTCCCTTACCTTGAGCTATAATGTCAGGCAAATGAGCACTCCCCACCTTGGACGCACCACCATTCTGTCCTGCCCCCACACCACCTCCTGGAGTTCAGTCCTGTCTAGGGCATAGCAGGATCAGGACAGTCTCAGAATGACCCGGTGCTTTTAAAGCACAGGGCCCCAGCGTTCTCCCTTCCACCGGTCCTTGGAGATGCAGCTTCTCACCCCCTGCTGTTCATGCAAGAGCCAAACATGCTATGCCAGCCCGGCCAAAGGCTTGCCCAATCCCAGCACGGCAGAGCCAACCCTCCCGTTGCTGGGATGCAGGACTGTACTGGAAGTCACGAGATCTGCAGGCCATTGCCTATCTTGGCACTAGTCCACTCCCAGGCCCACTTCCCTCCAGGTACGTCCAGCCACCAGAACTGCTCCAGCAGCACTGCCGGTTTGTTCCCAGGAACAGAGTTCTCCGAGTGGGCAAAGTGCCCCACTCTTGCATGCACACACAAAGGAAAGGGGCCAGACAGGCAGAAGAAAGCAGCGCCTGGAATTCACCAAGCACTTCCACAGTGCAGAGGTGCCCAGCAACGTGTGTTGCTGTTACTGCCAAGGGGCCGGAAACATATGTCTATCGAGTCCTCTGTGCGATGAGACCCAACCTGGTCCATGTCGTAGCCAAGTCCTGGCACCGTCTCTTCCACCTGCACCACAGAGTAGCCGGCATGCTGGAGGATGTGGAAGGCAGCCCCCCAAAGGCCTCTCTTCCCAGGAGCCTGGGGTTCCAGCACAGGCACCCCGGCAACAATTCTGGCGGCAGCTCACAGAAGAGTCCACCTCTCTCTCTCTGTGTGTGTGACAGAAACCAATCTGCGCTGGTCAATGAGGAGCTGCCTGGTGAAGGGGCTCTGCCTAGTTCTGCTGGTTCTTGGGGGGATACGTTATGCGTATGAGGAGAGGACCTGCTGGCACGAAGCAGTTCACTTGGCACAGGCCCCCCCCAGGGCCACCCACAAGCTTCTCTGGGAAATGTCCGCGTTGCACCAGCGCCTCTGAAAAACCGATCTTCTCTGACGGCTGCCCCGCGGGGCCACAGCTCATGGTCCGGTGTCAGGGGCGCAGGAATGAAGAGAGCTCGCGTGTGTGCCAAGAGGGAGGCGATGTGGGCCAAAAGGCTCTCCTGTCCACGATACATGCATGAGCCCTGCTGCCCCCACCCCAGGGCTATGTCTGTGGGGTGAAGGGGCGGCCCAGTCCCACACGGGCTGCACCGTCTCTGGGGAAAGCTATCGCAGGGAGTCTGGGATCGAGCACAGTCTGGGATTGGGAGCTGCTGGGTGGCTCTGGCATCCCTGCTGGAGCTGAAGGGTGCGTGCTGGGCAGGGGATCCCCAGCCAGGCCCGGCCAGGGGCGTCTCTGCTTCCCGGCTGGAGCTGCCCGAGATGCGGAGGGTGAGGAATGACCAAGGAGGCCCTGCTGGCATGGCAGAGGCAGTGGAGCATCTCGCTGGGGGCGTCCACTGCGGCAGGCCGAGGGCCAGGGATGCTCTTCTGCTTGGCAGCTGCTGGCGGAGGCTGCCCCATGGGGACCGCCGCAGGGTGCACGCTGGAGGTGGGCAGGCCAGGCAGGCTCAGCCGGCGTTGGCAGTGCAGCATGTCGACGTGGGGATCCATCACTGCTGGTGGAGCACTGAGCTTGGGCCCTTGCTCTGTGCCCTGGGCTACCCCCTGGAGGTGCCCTGCAGGACCGGCTGTGTGCGAACCTCCAGGGGGAGGGTCCCCAGGAAGATTCTGCCCATGGGGGGCTCCATGCTGCCCAGATGGAGCTGCCCGGTGGACACCTGAAGGAGGGTCCCCAGCCAGTTCCTGGCGGGGGGCTGGTGTCGCCCGCTGTGCAACCGAGGCAGCATCTCCAGGGAGGACCTGCTGCAGGCTGGGAGCTGCCAGGAGGGCGCCAGTCAGAGGATCTGCACCCAAGACCTGGCGGTGGGTTCTCTGGTGCGCTCGCAGTGCCGATTCGCCTTTGAAGCGCTTGGGGCAACAGGTGCAGGCATGCGGGCGCTGCTGCGAGTGGGTGCGCTGGTGTGCGGCCAGGTTCCCCTTCTGGCTGAAGCGCCGGCCGCAGGTGGCGCAAGGGAAGGGCCGCTCCCCTGAATGGATGCGGCGGTGGGTGATGAGGTTGGCCCGCTGGTTGAAGCGCTTGCCACACTCGGTGCAGGCAAAGGGCTTCTCCCCCGTGTGGATGCGCTGGTGGGTGATGAGGTTGGGCCGCTGGCTGAAGCTTTTCCCACACACGTTGCAGGGGAAGGGCTTCTCCACCTGGCGGTTCCCCCGCTGCACGGGAGCCTTGGGCTCGGGGCTGATGAGCCCCTCCTGGACCGCGTGGGTGCGCTGGTGAGCCGCCAGGTTGGCCTTCTGGCTGAAGCGCTTGCCACAGCGCAGGCAGGGGAAGGGGCGCTCCCCCGTGTGCACCCGCTGGTGCGTGAGCAGGTTGGGGCGCTGGCGGAAGCGCTTGCCACACTCCAGGCACGGGTAGGGCTTCTCCCCGGTGTGGATCCGCCCATGCGTGATGAGGCCCTGCTTCTGCCGGAAGCACTTCCCACAGACGACACAGGCGAAGGGCCCCGAGCCCAGGCCCTGGGAGGGGCGGCCGGGGCCACAGAGGCCCGGCTCACAGGAGGTGGCCTCCTCCTTCTTGACACGGGGCTGGCTTCTTGGCTGCACGCTGTTGGGGGCCAGGAAGAGGCCTGCTCTGGAGCTGTCGGGGAACAGCTGATAGCGCTCCAAGCTGGCCACAAAGCCCTTCTGCCCACCCTCTTCTTCCTTGATGGCTTTGCCGCGTCCAGCTGCACCTGGAGGGTAAGAGAATGGCAGAAAGGGGGGTCAGACCAAGGGCCACTAGCCTGTCTCCCACCATGGCTCATCAGGTGGCTGCGGACAACCCACTCACAGGCCATAAAGGCCTGGCCCCTCACATTCGCTGGCCCAATGCAATTGAACGTGGAGGCTCAGGACCATTTTGCTCACATGGTTAACACACCAATGGACTTCACTTTGAAATAGGATTAGACCACTCACTCATTACAAGGAGAGAGGTCTCAGCTGGAGCAGGGAGAAGACAGGTTGGGGCTGGAAGATCTCCAAGCAATCTGTAGTTTACAGCCAAGGTATCTCACTCCAAGTTTAACAAGCAGGAATAACGGTTAAAAACAACAACACCAAACCAAGTTCTCTGGCATGGCTGACCTTTTGCTAACTGCTCACAGCTTCAGTGTCATCACCTATGAATGAGGAGAATTAATTGGCTGCCTTTGCCTAGGCTGTTGGCAGATCCGCCAGCCAGTTTCAGATGCAATGGAATGTCTGCTCTGCACTCACTCAGGTATAGGTTTGTCCAGGCACATGCAGATAGCCCTAATGTGATAGTGTCAGCTCTTCCCCAGTCACCATTTGGCCTATGATCTGCTCTCCCCGCTACCCCTGGGCCCCGCTTGCCACTGTTCTGCACCAGGCTCCAGCAGGTATCAAAAGAGCCCCGAGGTCACTCTGTTCCTGGTGCAGGGAGTTTTCAAGAGTATTCTGTGCCTTACTCTCCCTACCATGTCTGGTGTCGTGGCCCAGCAAGAAGAAGACAGACCACCCTTGCGTCATATGCTGTGGCACCTCCAGGCAGGGCAGAGGAAGTGTTCCTTCCCGAAACATCAGAAAGAGGCATTGCCAGGCGGCATCGCCAAGATCAAACAGGAGATGCCAGGGCTCTTCTCAGCAAGAGGCAACTGCTGGGGTTCACCCCAGACCTCTCTCACAAGACTAGCTGGGCAGATCTGCACAAGCCACTGCACAAGCAGAGTTCACCCCCATCACTGCGCACTGGGCAAGACTCTGAGGATTCTGCCTCTGGGCTACAGGGACCCCTGTGTCCAACTGCACAAAAATCTTGAGCACTGGAACAGAAGCTCCCATTCTCATAATGGCCCAATGAGCTTCAAGGATCAAGGGAGTGTCCTCAAGGTGTTTTCCACACTGTGCCCCACACATAGTGTCATGGCTACACATGGAGGTGCAATTTTTTACACTATGATTCAGATGTCATTGGTCAAGCTTCCTAAGCATCATCCATGCCTGCAGTTCTCAACCTTTTTTTTTGGGGGGGGGTGTCATGGAATCCTTTGCGATTCCAATAAAAGCTACAGATCCCTCCCCAGAAGTGTGCACAGAAACACGATGTTTTTTTTTTCCTGTGGTCAGTTCATGGTTCTCCTGAAGCCCACCCATGAATGCTCCCAGGTCTAAGAAACCTTCATCTTTGCCGACTGGCAGCAGCTCTCCAGGGTTTCATGGAACGGCCTTTCCCAAGCCTGTCCAGGATGTCAGGGACATCAACCAGCACTGAGCTACATCTGTCTTTGCCTCCAGCTCAGAGTGCTTCACAGCTGAATGAGTGACAAGTCACTCTCCTTCCCCATCCTCACAAGGTGACAGGGAGAATTATATTTCCTCTTTTAAAAATACCACCTGATATATAGACAAAATGCACCACCAATCTTTGGGACAGGGCAGGGAAAAAAAATTAAGATACAAGCTTTATAGAATATTAAATGTTTAACCAGGTATTAAGGGTGCAATCCTAACCTGGAGTTAGGCCATCAAAGTTTGGCCAGCACAAGGGACACCGTAAAGTATGTTAGGACAACTCTCAGAGTCAGAGAGGCCAGCACACAAATGTGCACCACCCTCCCCGACTCAGAGAGTGGTCCAAACGTGCTTTATGGTGGCCAGCGTGCCAGCCAAACTTTGCTGGCCTAACTCCAGGTTAGGATTATGCTCCAAGAACACGTCACCAATGTCCACCCTGGACATTTTGGAGAAGTGCAAACAAAAGCTTGGAATAAATTAAGTCTAGCCCGTTTGTCAACTCAAAATATCACCTTCCCCACCTTGACAGGAGCCTGTACACAGCTTGCCTTCCTCCAGCTTCTGTCGGTCTGCAACACCTAGCTCTTCCCACCGTTCAATCCAAGATAAGCCCTCTGGTTTGAAAAACCGATAGCCTGATGCAGAAAACAGAATGGTCAGTTAGTGTGCTTTCATCCCCACAGGTCTTAGCAACCGGCTCCTTTGCAACCAAGGCTAGGTTGGTATCACTCCAGCAAGAGGAAAAAACCTTGAAAAAAATAAGAATAAGGACACTGGATTTCTGCAGGCAACACAGCTGCCACTGAGGAAAGCCCTTGTGCCCCCCAATTTCCCCGCACCAGCTCCAATTCCAGGAGAAAGAAAATGAAGTTCTGCTTTTGTCAAAGTGAAATATGCATCCATACCAATGCACATCAATTTGCAAATAATTATTGCATATTTACAAAATATCCCCCTTTGTCCTTCAACTACAGGACTAGGATTCTCTGGCTGCAATGTATTCACTGGCAATAGAGAAACTCTACAGAGAAATTAGAGGGAGTCTGTGATGGGGCCAGCAAACATGGTGGAATGTACATAGCCCAGCTGACACAAACTGACCTGCAATTAAGCAGGTACATTCTATGTACATGCAACTTATAATATTTACCTTATATAAAGTTTCTTTTATTTATTGCTTACGATTAGAACTGTGTAGAACCCTGGGGAGGAGAGAATTCTCTCATCCAACTCCCAAACCAAGCTAGGCAGTCACAAACCTTAGCTAGGAAAAGAATACAGCAAGTAGCAGATGTTTTATTACAAAGAGTCTCAAGCATATTCTGAACCTCTGAAGATGTGGCAACAGCAGGTGCAGGAACCTGCCCTATGCCCCTCACCTGGGCAAGGGTCCGTTGGAATCCCTCTGCCAGAGTCCAGCTGCTCCCCAATGCTCTGTTCTCCAGCACGCTCAATCCGAGACAGGAGATCAGGTTTGAGAACCGGGTAGCCTGGACAGAGAAGCACAACAGGTCATTGCTACGGCTGTTCTAAGGCCAATGAGAAAAAAAAGAGATGCTCTTAGGACTGACATCTGACTTGCTACTTAACAGGCACAAGAACGAGTCACCCTCTCCCATTCAGTGGAACCAAGCTGAAAAAGCTATCTCCACAAGCCTAGAGCAGAAGCTCAAAGCCTTCTTTTTTGCAGATCATCTACACTAAGCCCAGATCCCCAGGAAGGTGGTTTAGAACAGAGCCACTCAAGTTCACTCACTTCCTACATGTTGAAGTTACTATCAAGCCCGCTTCTGAAGCCCCAGTGCTTGATTCCCCTGTGCAGTGGCTTCCTGCCCATTTGGAGCAAGGAAATGATGCACTACTAGTGCTTTGCAGGAAAGTGCAGCCGTTGCACAGAGAGTGCCAGGCTCTGTACTCCCCAGATACAAAACACAAGCCACTTCTGAGAGAGTCTCCAGTTCTTTCTGCAACTTCATTCTGCATTTCTGACAGGTGGAGAACACTCCTCTTGAGCACAGCCAGGGTAAAAGGGGCTGGGTACAAAACCTTTTCCAGGCACCCACCAACCGATAAGGACTTTGTCCAAACCAACAGCATCTTACCCAGGGAAGTGACCAGCTCGTAGTTCTCCATCACCACATCCACCAACTCTTCGCAGGCTTTCCGTCAGCTCCTTCAGGAGACACAGGTTGGGGTGGGGCTCAAGTGGCTCCTGTTACGAGAAGCCCGACCGGTCAACACTGCCCGATTCAGGGCAACCGGCTTCCTGGAGCCACAGAGCCCAAACTTCTATACATTAAAGGTTGGGTCACACAAACCCCAACTTCCTTCTCCCTGATCTCCCTTCTCATGATCAAGAACAGCCAAGGTAAAAACAGAATGAGAGTGAGGCCAAATCCTTGCGGACCGGTCCCATTCCTCAGAGAGTGACATGCACTCAGCCACTTTGCTCTTCTTTGGGCCAAGACTGACTTGACTATGTTCAGTTGTAAAGAGGAGGTGTTGGTCAACTTGCACAGGGATTCTCCTCCACCCCCACCCCTCTGGGCCGAGAACAAGCAGCAGGAAACACAGCAAGTAGCCCAAGATCGCACCTGTCCATGGCCCAGCACCTTCTGTCCCCATCCTACCTGGGCAGCATCCCCTTTAAGCATCTCCTGGTGCAATTCTCCAGGGCAGGATCACTTTTCCCATCAGCAATTGACAGGCAAACAGGATTTGTCGTATGGGCCTGACCGTTGGTCCCATCTTCTTCCAGTTTATTTTTGCTGCACTTTCTGAAAGGCCCTAAAGCAACAAGGAAAATAGGAGTCAGAAAGCACAGTGAGAGGAGCCTGCACTTCGTCAGCTCTCAGAGCATTTTTTGCAGTTTCATTTAGCGTCTGGGAAAACCTTGTACTCCTTTCTTCTAAAGTGTGTGCAGTGTTTCTTTCTTAGGAGGCTATAAGCATGCAAGTTTTTATAGTGCACCAGTTCAGGCAGGCTGAAGGCAACTTGCCTGCACATCATGCTATAAACTTGCATGCTTATAGCATCCTGTAAAAGAAATGTTTTGCCACAATAAGCATCTAAACAGTTAATGAGGGTGGGGGAGAGCAGAAATAGGGTTGTTCCATAGGGTTTCCATATCTATAGAGGGGCCATGGAACATATTCTCAGTAGATATGGGGAATGCCTGTATTTCCGTTCTACGGTAAACATATTTGAACACTATAAAGGCATATTTGCAGTATTTGAGACAAGAATTAGCCCTTTAGAAAGGTATTTGTTTACTCTTTCCTTTTTGCAAACTGTTCTTTGCAGCCTTCATCCCCTTCAGATCCCAGAGCACAAAGACCTACTAGGCCTATGGAAACAGCTGAAGAGACCATGAAGGAGAAAGAGCTGCAGCCTCCAAAAGCCAGGGAAAAAGTTAGGGCTACCCTGGTTCATCTCTCTATTTCTCAGAAGTGGCCACATTTTGCAGATCATGTATAGTTCTGGTTAAAAAAGTTTCCCCATGACCGAATAGTCTAGTCGTGACCGACTGTAGGGGGCAGTGCTCATCTCCATTTCTAAGCCTGTAGAGCTGGTGTTTGTTCAAAGACAAGTTTCCATGGTCATGTGGCCGGTCATGTGACTATATGCCGTAGCACACAGAACGCTGTTACCTTCCCATCAAAGTGGTCCCTATTTATCTACTTGCATTTTTAGGTGCTTTTGAACTGCTAGGTTGGCAGGAGCTGGGACAAGCAATGGAAGCTCACTCCGTTGCATGGTCTCAAACTCCCAACCTTCCGGTCAGAAAGCCTAGCAGCAGCAGTTTAAACCGCCATACCACCATGTCCCTTACAGTTCTAGTTACCCAATCTCAAAAAGGATTTTGTAGCGTGGAAAACTGCAGTCAAAATAATCAAGGGGTTGAAACATCTTCCCTATAAAGAAAGAGTTAACATTTTGTTCAGGGACAAAAACCCATGAGTGGGGAAACAAACATAACAAAAGTTAATGAAATTATGCATGGTGTGAGCTATTTTCTCCCTGAACGAAATACTGGGATTTGGGGTCCTCCAGTGAAACTGGCTAGTGGCAAATTTAAGATGAGACTTCCACACAAGACACAATTGGTGCATGGAATTCACTGGTCTATGTTATGGTGAAGGGTGTTGGCTTTGATCAGCACTTTTCAACCAGTGGTGCTCGTACACCAATGGTACTTGTGGGGTTCAGTGGTATGCACTGGACCCCAACCACTTAGCAGAGACCAGCAATGCAGCAAAACAAGCAGCTGTAGGAGAGTCAGCAGGCAGAGCTCCAGCGTGCACTTCTTGCATGCTTGAAAAAGCCCTCCCGCCTATCCTGAGCCCCTTACATCTGGCCTCCCAATCCAGAAGTCTCTGGAGAGGACATTAACACCCATTACTTTTGGTGTTGCATCCAATAGGTGCCCCACGTGAAATGGAACAGTGGGGGACAAACACTGAGAGACACTGGCTTAGATATCTTTAAAAGAGGATCAGATGAGCTCAAGGAGGACGCAGCTATCAGTAGCTATCTGAAGGCAGTGCGCCTCCATGTCTGAGCTGCTGGAAGAGGGGCCACAGCAAGGGAGGGCTTGCTTGTGGATTTCTTGGCAGCATTCCTTTCAGGCAGGGAAACAGCTCCAAAGGAATGACACGTTTTTTGTAGGGTGTGTGTGTCAAACAGTGATATATAACTATTCAAAACAAATGAACTAACATTTCATTAGGTAAGCTCCTCTGCTTCCTTGTAATGAAGTATTGTAATGAAAGGGAAGCACCTTGCTCTTCCAGTGTCTGGAACCCTTTGATCCAGAGAACTAGGGCCATGGTTCTCAACTGTGTGCCACAGCACCCAAAGGTGCCATGGGATATCCCCAGTAACCTTTTCTTACTGGCTGTCCTGCATCGGGCAAGATTGTGGGCAATTCAAGACGGTCGCATCCAAGAGAGCAGGGGATCATGACTGAAGTAAGTTTAGAAATCACTGGGATACAATAAGGGTGTTGCTAGCTGAGCAACACGCACCTAATCAGGCCTCAGTTGAGGGGGTTGCCTGACCTCCTTCTTGTGCATTAAAGACCCACTCAGTCTCCTCTCCATCTGTGTCTACCACAAGTCTGCCAAATTCTGGAAATGCAGCCCCTCCCTTGAGACTCAGCACATACTCAAAAGGATTTGCAGGACACTCAGAGCTGTCCCTAGCATTGTGCCCTGGCGGTTTGGTGAGCCAGCTATACTTTGGCAGCTATACCAAAGTATACCAGCTATACCATTTGCTGCTCTCTGGCTTCAGGTCTAATAATGGGGTGCTAGAAGACCCCCCACCCCCACCCCGTTCTGAAGCATTGTGGAGTGCCTGGAAGAGGACACCTTCAAACACACCACTACATATGATGCAAAACTCAGAAGAACCCCTGTTCTGAGGACTCACATACTGTGTTAGATAACCAAGATGGGGGCTGAGAATTCCCAAAAATAGGGCAGTGCAGGGTAAGATTATAGCAGAGGTGCAGAGAATGGAAACCTTGGGTGGATTCTAAACGCTTTATCAAAAGAAGCAGTTCAAATAATGAAGGAGCAGTTGGTCCTAGTCACAGCATGGCTCAGAACATGGGGAAAGGGGCAAGAAGCCACCAGCCTGCTACCATCTGGCCCTTGACAAGGGGGAGCACACCTGCCCCTTACAGCCTCTCCATCATCCCATCACTCTTTTCACAAAAGCACAAGACCTGTTCACAATGAGAGAAACCACAAGCACACCTGAACCAAGACTGCTTTGGACAGGCTTCAACTCTATTCATGGGAGAAGAAGCAACCATGACAATCTGAAATTCAACAGAAGCTAAAGATATTCCAGCTGGGAAAAACTCTTTTTTTCAAGCTTTGACTCTGGAACTGAATTATCCCTTCTTAGTGGGGTACTGTTTACAGAATCAGAAGTCAGCTAACTGTTGCCAACTGTAGATGCACTTAATTCCAACAGCAATGCAAGACCTCTGGCTAATCGCTTCCTGACACTCTCTTCTGTCAAGACAGGAAATCCATGCTGTAGCAAGAAGCAACCGACAATTCAGTGGATGAATGGATGAGGTTACAGATCCAGGGACATTCACTGGAGAAACAGCCAGGCACAGCCACTCCTCACAGCACAATCCCCGCCACCAAAACCCCACCCCACCAGCCAGACACGCTTCAGCCTTCTCTAGCACAAGCCACGCAGAGAAAACAAACCACTTTTAGTAGCAGACCTAGAAATACTACAGGCATTCCTTCATCCATCCCCAGAGGCTATAGATCTCGTTTTGATCTCTGCAGAGTCTATGCTCCACCCAAGAGAGCTGCAAGGGCAGCATTTTGTTATGGCTGTAGGCCTTGCGAAGTCTTTGCTCCTGCCTGCTCTAAAACGATCTGCCTCATAGGGTTGGACAAAGCTCTGATACAAAGAAATGCAATCCTACAATCACAGATTTTGAAAACACTTTTGCAGTCCTGCTATTTGGCCCTGATCACACCAGGGTCAAAACATTAGCCTGCATAAATCAGTTTTTCTTCTGAATGCTTCAAATCCCTGTAGTACCATCGCACCAACATGCAGACTGTAAGGTCAATACCATTTTTTGCTCCCTAATTATTCCGCTGCTGCCCAACCTCCAAGAGGTCTGGCCAAATGCCAGGCCCATCTAAGGAAAATGTGAAAGACTGGCATCCAAGTACCCTAACCACCAGGAACACGAAATCGCAGGGAAATACGCTCCATTTTCCACTAGGATGCCGCCAATCCCCTGGCAGCACGCGGAAAAGAACAGAAGCGAAAAACGCCTTTAGGCCACAGCGACACTTGCAAACCCCACACGGCAGCACGCGATCAGGGCAGCGCCCCTTGACACGAGGGGCCCCCGGAGGGCGCTTGGCACACCAGCCCCCCAAGAAGAGGAGCATGTCCAGCCCAGGCAGGCGCCGTTCCCAGCAGGACGCGGACTCAGCAGCCACCGGGGAGGGAGTGGGCCGACGGGAGGGCGCCCAGGGAGAGCAGCAGTCCGCCCTCGGGTCAGCCTGGAACCTCCGCAGCACGCCACAGACGGCGCGGGGCTCGGCCTTCCAGGCCGGGGAGCCCCCCGCGGGCCGAGCGCAGCTGTCAGGGCGGGCTGGGGGGTCCGGCCTGGCCCTCCCCCCACTGCCCGCCGCGCTCACCAGGCCGCGCGATGACCCTCTGACCCGGCGGGCGGTGTTGCCATAGCAACACCGTGACGGTCCCGGCCGTGGCGGACGCGAGGCGCGCGTCACCGTCGCATCATTGCCGAGCTTGGTGACCTCACGCACTGACGTCAGACGGCGACCGCGCAGCGCAGGGGCGAGGCCACTTTTTCTTCTCTTCTGCCACGCTTTTTTTTAAAGGAGGGATCGAAGGACCCGGATGAAGGAACCAGAAACGGTCCCTCTTCGGAACCCCGCCCCTCTTGCGCACTTCCCTGCCCGTCCCGCTTCCCCCTTTCTTCTTCACGGCGCTTGCACCATGGAGGTGCATAGCTTGCACACTCGGGCAGCGATCGGCGGACGCCGCGTAGACTTGTGGGTGAGACTCCAACGGCCGCAGGGCATCATGGGAAACTGAGTCCCCATAGACCTTCCGAGACAGAAATTTCGCGATAAATACCGAAAGCTGCGATCTCGCGCAAGAGGCAGCTCCATGGGAATTGTAGTTCCGGGATGGAGTGCGGAGGAAAAAAAATCGGGCCGCCTGTTGCAGAAGGCCGAAGGGCAATTGGATTCCTAGAGCGATTCTGAGTGCTGCTAAGCGTCGCCTTCTGCGGGGCGCTTTTGGGCAATGGTGCCACCCCGAGCCTGGGCGGTCCTTTGGTTTCATTCAAGGGGCCCAGATCGAAAAGACACCCCCCCTTCGGCAGGAGCGGCAGCGTCCCTCCGAGGCGCCGGCTAAACCCCCGCTCCCTTCTGTATTCATGTCATTTACCCGGCTTCCTATTCCTGGAGAGAGCCCAAAGACAAAGATGCGCGTAGTAAACTCAGTAAACTCGGCAGCAGCACATGTGAAAGAGCTGTAAGCGTCTTGGGCGCAATCCTAACCAACTTTCCAGCACCGGCTGAAGGGCAATGCAGCTCTGAGGTGAGGGAACAAACCTTCCCTTACCTTGAGGAGGCCTCCGTGACTACTATTCCATTGCATGATGCAGCACATATACCCCATAGGAACAGCTAGGTCAGTGCTGGAAAGTTGGCTTCAGGATTGCGCCCTTAGTAGGCCACCATTGGAACATGAGCCAGTGGTGTGGTGCAGCAGCGAAAAAGCAAATGCTGGCCTGCGTTAGCAGAGTAATTCCACGCCATGCTGCTCTAGTCAGACCCCTCTTGGAATGGGACTGTTGCTGACAATTGGCTTGAAAAGGGTTTCTATCGTGGGGAAAATATTTGAAAAGGCAAGTGAGAGAGTATGAGGATCATGTTTATTACACCTGCAGTCCCTTCTCCCTGGAAAGGCAGGGAGAAAAGGCAAAAAAATACAGATTGCAAACATTTTTATAACCCCCACTCCTCTTCCTCCAAGCTGCTGCTTGGTGAAAATTATATCTGGGCTGGGGCCTGAGAAGCTCTATGTTGATTGGGCCTTGGGAATATGCCGTGACCATTTTGATAAGGAAGGAAACAAGGAAGCCCTGCTAGCTTGAACCCATTCTTGTGAGAATTAGCAACACTGAATAGAGAAAGTTACACGGGGGCAAATTTGTGAGAACAATGAGAGCAAAGAGAGACACAAGTTACATACTTAAGCAATTTTAGACAGACTTTAAACAAAAGTCTCAAGATGGCTGCACTTTGGTTCGATGGCAACAGGACATCCAGTTTTGGGGATCACATTTTAAAAAGGACGATTAGTTGGAGCATGTTCAGAAGAGGACAACAAAGATGATGAGGGACCTGGAAGTCAAGACGTACAAGGAACAGTTAAAAGAGCCTGGCATGTTAGCTTGGAGAAGAGAAAGAGAAGTGAGAGCCCTCTTGTTGGCTGCATTCTTTTTTCAGCCTCTAGCGCTACTGTTCTTTTTTTTACCTTCCAGCATTTTTTTCCCTTCAAGTCACATCCTTCTTTTAGATTCTAGTGCAAGCCCCATGCTAGAACTTCTAGCAATGAGCTTGGAGCTAGAAAATACAGCCGCCACCATGTGATATCACTTCCGCCTATTTTTCTATTGAAACAAATGCAGGACCTTGTGAAAAACATGGTGGCCTCCTTAGTGTACTGACTTTATGGCAACAACATGGCGACCTCCATACAATTGATCTCAATGAGGGGAGGTCAGGGGACGCCATGCTGGAAACGTCACCTCCGGCAATTCTCCTAGTAAAAAAATAACACAGCCCAAGTATCTGAAGGGCTATCATGCAGAAAGAGGGAAGGACTTGTTTTCAGTCATACGTGAGGACTAGAAGAGGTCGGATGGCCACTTGTCAGGGATGCTACAGTCACTTGTGCCAAGCAGCATCTTACAAGCTTCTTAGTGTGGCCTCTATTGGTGACATTTTTAGCAAGTCCCAAATGCTATGGCCTTTTGTCAGAGGTGTGTCAATCTATTGACAATGTTGGATGGGTGGAAGTATGGCTTCCAGGGAATCCACCTTGGATTCTCCGTTGCCATGTGTTTAGGGATTGCAGTGTGAACACTTGGCCTTGGGGACCTGCTTCTGCCTCTTTCCATGGAACAGCTGGGACTCTTCATGCTGTGCTTGACCCTGGTTTCAGTAGTCTGTCCTTGTATTCAGTGGTCACCTTGTTATCCATTCTCTGTCTTGGTGGGTAAAGGGATTGGCCACCCACAGCCTGACCTCCAGCAGGATGGCCAAGCCCACAAGGCAGGCACCCAATCAGCAGCCTGAGAAATCCGGAGACTGAGGGGAAGGTTGCGTGTTTTGCCATCAAACACAGTGATCAGTTCCTGGAAAACATAAAAGGCCGTAGGTTGAGCAGTGAAAGGGAAACCTCTAATGTCAACACTGCCAAGCGCCACCTGTGCTCTTTGTCAAATAGCTCCATTGGGAATCAGAATTGGGAGACATCCTTGGATGTCTGGCTCATGGAACACAAAGGGCTAGAGCTGCACATATTCTCTGCTGGGCACCACTGCAAAGCTGCCCACTTCCCACAAGGACCTCTCTGGTCCTGGACTTGTGTAGTTGAGTTAGAAAGTTAAGACCTTCATGTTCTTCCAACTTGCAGAGGATGACCTAATTATCTGTTGCATGCACAAACATATCCCTTTGAAGCACCATAGTCTCGTGGCCTAATAATCTTATTCAGACACTGTGCCAACAGTGCACAGACACCAGTGCAATGTCTGTCATATCTTAAGCCCATCTAGGCAATACCCTGCCTGGGCAGCCCATCTCGGTAACACTGACAGCATCTATAACCTGTGGAGAGGTGGCATGTCTCTGGCTGTCACCGTGTTGTTGCCATGACATCCAAAGAACCAATCACCACACTGACCCAGCCCTAGTGATGGAAGCAAGAGAAGCAGCCAGGATAAACTGGGCAGGGGAGGCTAAAGTCCAATGAGTGGACACCACTGGGAGGCCACCTCCTGCCAGCCAGCCAGCCAGCCACCAAGATCAGTACAATTGCTCCTTCATGTGGGAGCGGATGGAGCCGTCCAACCTCTTTGTGACTGTCCACAATGGTGTCATCTAAATGATTTAACAACAGGTACTCACTTTTGATTGGCACGTGTCGGGACCCGCCCACCAGAAGTGACATCATAAGCCAGAAGTGATGTCATGGCAGGAAGTGACATGAAAAAAGCCCTTTTTGAGGCCTCAGACAATTTTAAACTGACCCAACCATGGAGTTATTATACACCCAACAGTTGCAACAGTATTCCACAGCACCCCCAGAACATGTTAAGGAGGCCTGGCATCATGTTAAAGTGACCCAACAGTTCCAAAACCCCAGAGCACTCATTTTTCAGTGGCAAGGCAAGGCTCCGCTTGCTGCCTGCCTGCCTGGCTCTGAGAACGTGCAGGCAACTCAAACGTGGAGGAAATTCAAACGTTACAGGGGGCGGAGTCTATGAGTGGGCAGGTGAATGGGCGGGGCCAACTGTAATCCTAGAAACCGGTACTCGCGTACCCCCTGCATGACATCACTGACTGTCCACAATGAAGAGCTACACTACCAGCCAGGGTTTCCAACTCTGTTGGAAGCCACTCCTGGAGATGTGTTTGCTTGCACATGATGTGCTTGTGCTGTCATTTAGCCAGGGAGCTAAATCATTTAGTCATTTAGCCTTGTCACTGTCTCCAGTGTTGCTTTCCAAGGTCTCCTGGAGGTTGGAGCAGATTCCTGGCAGTCCCGGCCAATCCTAGAGGGTTGGCAACTGAGAACCAGTTAAAAAGGGGCCTGCCGGGGCCAAAACGGATTACAATGGCAATAGATGGCAGCTGTAAGTGGTGCCCACTTTGCAGACATTATCTGACGACTGACGACTCACAATGCGGTATGTGCTACATTCCACTCTCTCCCAGGAAAGCGAGTTATTTGGGACTGGTTGGATTCACTGCGGTGCCACAGCCTGGGGGCTCCTGCACGAAGACCGGACGTTTTGCACTCCCTTTCGTTGGAGCAATGAGTGTCATCCTAGGAATCGGAGGAGGCAGGAGAGGATTTTGTACCCATGTACCCAGCCTAAGAGCGTCTGTTGAAATGGGTTTTCAGAAGCCTTCTGCACAGAGCACATTCCTGCAGGGGCGTCCACCCTCCCTGTGAAGTCAGAGGCGGATCTACAGGGAGGGCAAAGCTCTAAGTGTTGCAAGAAGCCTTACCCTGTCATGTAAATCCCTCCTCTCCCTTGCTGCTGTAGCTAGTAAGCAATGCCAAGATGTTGCTGTTCCCTGTGAGGATTGGCTAGAACAGTGCAGGAGAGGAGTGTTTTCCACTGCAAGGTAAGGCTTCTTGCAAAACTTAGAGCTTTGCCCTCCCTTAGATCTGCCTCTGTGTGAAGTCCCCCACTCATCAAGAAAAGTGCTTGTGCCGCATGTGGCACCTAGAAATAGTTGCTGGTGACATGATGACATCACCGCCAACTGCTTCCAAGAGGCCCATTTTGGGCAGTTCAGAGGCAGGGGCCGGTGGGAAGGCCCAAGGGAAAGCTGCTCTGCTTGCCCCACTGACTTACAATTCATAGAGATTCCAGATGCAGCAACAGGCAATATGTTCTCTGCACTGGTGCGGGGTCCCCCAAGGCATGGGGCCCAATGTGATGACATTGGTCACATTGGCTCAAGGCCAGCCCTGCTTCGGTGATACCTCTTCTTACTGTCCAGTGACTTGAAAAAGCGTCCTTGAGTGCTCCGCTTCTTTGGCAGGGGGTTGTGGGAAGGGAAGTGAGTGGTGAAACACTCGGCATCTGATGCCCTTTGCTCAGCCCTCTTTCACCTGCTAAATCAATAAACAACCCCAGAAGGAGGGGACTCTGCCTGGGGCATCTCGTGGGGAAACCAGTTAATGACCCACCAAGATCAACAGAGGGGAGCTTCAGAGTGCCAAGCCTGGGGGGGGGGCAAATCCAAAGCAGAGGACAGCGGAGGATGGTGGGGCTGATGGTGGTGTTGTGCCTGGGCCTCCTGGCCCCGGCTGCTGCTCACCGCTCACCCCTGCAGCAACGGGCTCTGGACCTGGTGCTGGAGTTGTTCCACAGCCGGCCCACTGTCCAGGCAGCATTCCGAGAGCAGGCGGTGACTGAAGCCGTGGAGACCGTGAGTGTGCTGTGAGGCAGGAAATGTCGGGCATGGCCCCAGGCATTGGCCAGGTCGAGGGGTGGGTGTCAGAGCGCCACCTGCATTGTCAGGCCCAATGGCAGCAGTGGTGGCAGCACCCAATGTGAGGGCAGTGGCAATTGAGGGGATCTCGCCACCGGTTGGAATTGGCTTCCACCTCAACCCTCCTGTTTCTCTTTAGGCGCCACAAGCAGTGGCGTAGCTAGGGCATTTTGCACCTGTGGCTACTTAATTTTTTTACACCCCCCAAGGAAAATTTCTTTTGGTTTTTTTGGCCATAACTTTTGCCAAAGTTTTTTTGGCCATAACTTTGCCATTAAGGGTTTACACTCTGGGGGGGGGGGTCATTGAATTCCTGATGAAATTCTGCATCCAATGGTATAGAGCATGATGGTATTATTCCTTAAAACCGCGATTTTGAAAGTTGCAATTTGTTCAAAATAAGTTTTATGTTTGGTTTTTACTTTTTTGGCCATAACGTTTGATAGAATAGAGATATAACACTCCAGTGTTTTTCACTGAATTACGGGTGGAATTCCACATCCAACGGTATACAGCATGACCATATTATGCCATAATCTCCCGATGTTTGAAATTTGGGGTTCAGTGGTGACACCCCCTATGAAGATGGCACCTGTGGTGCTGCACCCCCACCCCATAGGTAGCTATGCCACTGGCCACAAGGGTCAGCTAATTCGGCCTCAAGCGACTCACACAGTTATCCCTCTGAAACGGGCAGTCTCAAGTCAGACATGCCATGCTCCTTGCAGGATGTATCCTCCCAATAAGAAATAAAGATTCAATCTTGCCATTATTGAAGCAAGAAACTCTCACTCACCCACCCCAGTCTGTGGCACTTGTGGCCGTGCTGGGGAGCATCAGCACTGGAAATGCTGGTGACAGGCTGCACACTCCAGAAGACTTTGGGTCAGTTCTGGGTTGGCAGCTTTGGCTGGTGCTTTAGGCACCATCTGGTTAAGATAAAGAACTGACCTGGGGTGGTTGTTCTGACTTGGAAGATAATTGCAGCATCAGCCAACTAGCCAGTCCGTCAGTGCAGCAAAGCCCCCTGGATGCACCTGGTGGGCAGAGGGGTCTGTGGGGCAGCTTCTGGCATGGCAGGTGCTCCTTGACTCCCTCCACTGCTTGTCCTGCGTCTCCTTGTCATGTGCCCCAAAGCCCCTTTCCTCATTGCTTTCTAACAGTGTTCAGCTTTCAATAACATTCTTTTGTTTTTGCCATAACAAAACAATTGAGGAATTATATTTTCATGTTTATTTGCAATTTCCCAATGACCAAGGATGAGGAAAGCTGGATTTGGTTTTCCGGGGTGGGGTGGGTGGGTGGGGGGAGCGCAGCAGACTCCTGTGTTAACATGAATGGAAAAAAGGTGGGAGCAATCAGAGCCTCTAGGGAGATCTGCTGGTGCAGAGATGGTGGTTCCTCCTGGTTTTTGATGGGGCCGCACTCCCCTTGAAGGGTCAGGGTTGTAACCTGGAGCTCTTGGACCTAAGCTTGCTTCCGGGAAGAAGCAGTGACAGAAGCTGCTGAAGCAAGGGGCACAAGTGTCTCCCCATCACCCAGCGCAAGGGGGTCAGACTGCACCTCAGTGCTCTGCATAAAGAAGGCCTCTGTGGGTGGCCAGAGAGGCACCCCTCCGTGGCCCTCTGGCAGGGGCACTCATCCTGCCACAGGCTAGGAAGCGCGTGCCTACTCCTCTTCATGGCCCCTTGCATTTGTCTGGCTGCAGGAATTCCCGATGGGCACCTTTGTCCAGCTGGAGGTTCACCTTGTCCAGACCTTCTGCAGGAAACAGCAGCGAGAGACACAAAACTGCCGGATCAAGCCAGGAGGGGTGAGCCAGGGGGCCGTGGTCCTGATCCCCTGTAGGGTCCCTTTTTAAAAAATGTTAACGAGCTCGTTTCTTTTTCTTAATTCCACATGTGGCCTGCAGAAAGCCAGTCCCCAAGTGCTTCTGTGGCCTGCTCCCCAGAACAGGGGTGCTCAATCAAAGAGTGGGATTGTGTGGGCAGTGATGACCCAGAGAGCTCCCCTGTTTCTCGGTGTCACCTGCTCAGCCTCGCCCCTGCAGTGTCTGCAACTTCTGCATTCTGGGTGCTTCGGTCCCGATCATGACAGGGACCAGGGCAGGCTTGCCTTCTGCATCAAGGTGGGTGGGGGAGGTCTGAGGGGAGAGGCACTGCCAGCCGAGCCCTGCTGGATCAGACTGGAGGCCATCAAGCCCACCCATAGCCAGCCCACCCATGAGGCCAACTGAAGTGGTCGCCTCAGGCCTGCACAGTGGTGGGGAAAATGGAAGTGGCTGTACAGCCAGACCTTGGTTTTCTGTCTGGTTACAAATCTGGAAAATGCACAAACATATTTACACAATCTCTGTCTCTTCCCACCCCAACCCCACAGAGGAAACAGAAGTGCCTGGCTTGTTTCAAGTTTGATTCCAACATCCCTGCAAATGTGCTGGACAAATACCAGAATTGCCTGTCGGAGCACAGCCCAATCTTCCAGGTGAGGTGTTTCCAGTGGTGTCATCTAAATGATTTAAGAACAGGTACTCACTTTTGATTGGCACGTGTCAGGACCCGCCCACTGGAAGTGACATCATAAGCCAGAAGTGATGTCGTGGCAGGAAGTGACATGAAAAAAGCCCTTTTTGAGGCCTCAGATGATTTTAAACTGACCCAACAGTTGCAACAGTATTCCACAGCACCCCCAGAACATGTTAAGGAGGCCTAGCATCATGTTAAAACCCCAGAGCAACTCATTTTTCAGTGGCAAGGAAAGGAAAGGCTCCGCTCGCTGCCTGCCTGCCTGCCTGGCTCTGAGAATGTGCAGGCAACTCAAACATGCAGGAAATTCAAACGTTGCAGAGGGCGGAGTCGACGAGTGGGCGGGCGAATGGGCGGGGCCAGCTATAATCCTAGAAACCGGTACTCGCGTACCCCCGCGTACCCCCTGCATGACATCACTGGGTGTTTCCTTCCATCCCCGACAGCAGTCTTCCCTGCTGGTGCCCACGTGGGTCCTGCCTCCTCCCTCCAGGGTCCCTAGGCCAAGGGGACGCTTTGGGTGCTGTCCAGGACAAAGGTCACAGCATCCATGGATTCCCACAAAGTGGGTGCCTTCTACTCCCACTTGAATGATGTGCCCCTGGACATGAGGGTGTGACAAGGTTTCCTGTGAAGGAAGATTGTGCATTTGTGTCTCCTGTTGGCTGCCTTAGGTTTCCACTGTGTGAGGGAAAGGGTGGTGCTAAGTGCATGAAATGAAGAGTTGCCTCCTCTGGGCGGAAAGCTGTGCCCCACAGCCTCAGCTGTGCCTTGGAAGTGGTAGACTCCTGGTGCCTTCCACCAGGAGAGGGTGGGACTGACTCCCTGGAAAGAAGTGGCCCTCAGCTCATGGGAGTGCCTAGCAGTGGCCACCTGGCCTGCTGAGAGCTGTAGGGCAGAGGCAGGGGCGGACCTAGTCAAAATGGCGCCCGGGGCACCCAATAGAAGTGCACCCCCATGGGAGCCCAGGTCTACCCATTAGAAACGGCCGCAGGTAGACCTGGGCTCCCCACTCGCGGCTGGTTCCAATGGGTAGACCTGGGCTCTCTCGAGGGACAATGTTGTGGGGGCCACTGGCCCCCCTAGATCCGCCACTGGGCAGAGGTCCAAGAAAGGGGACACAGTCTGAACCAGCACCCTCAGCTTTATTTCTCCTAGACGTGTTTTCATTGTTCCCGTGTCTTATTTCCTTTACGTCCTCAAGCCTTTGTTTTCTGAAGTGCAGGTGTCTTCCTTCTCCAGAGAACACCCTGCAGGCACCTAAGTGTTCAGCCTCAAAATACATCTGCATAACTGCCAACAGAGCTGGCGCCAGGCTGCTGGAGGTCCTGCCAGGGGCCCCCACTTCCTGCTTTATCCTGATGCTGATAGTGGGTGCTGCTACTGCCAGCAGTGCTGAATCCCAAGGTCGGCCCAGCCACACGGGCCATTTGGTGGCCTGGCTTGGCCCATCCTGACAGCAGCCCTGGCAGGCGCTTGAAGACTCTGCAGAGGAAAGGTCTGCAGCAGTGTTCGCATCAGCCTGCTCCTGCCCTTTCCAAGGCTCCTGCAATCCCCCCAATATAGTGTGCCTTTTTAGTAGTTTGAATGACGGTACGAAAGGGGCAAGGTCCCTTTGGGAGCCTGTCCTGGCAAAGAATGAGATAGTGATAATGAACTCTTCCCCTTCAGATTGTGAACTCATCTCCCCTTCCCATGCCTTTGCCCCTGCAGGAGATGAAGAGGAGGCAGGAACGGGAGTGTGAGATTGTCAGAAGGACCAACGAAGAGCACTATCAGCCGGGCGTGTTTGCCTTTTCCAAGGGACTCCCACTGGCATCTGGCTGAGGAGGGCTCCTCTCCGGAACAGTCTACATGGTAAGTGTTCTGCAACTGAGCTGTGATCCCTCTGCAGGTGGGGGAATTTCCGAGTCAAGGCTGGCCCATCCACGGGGTCAATTGAGGTTCTTGCCTCAGGCAGCAGGTGGCTGGAGGCCCCAATCCTGACTGCTCCCCTCCCACAGCTAGTCAGCCTTTTAGGAAAAATAATAATAATAAACATTCCAAGCCAATCATTTATTGTAACAGGTAGTTTAGCCCTCTGTTAAGGTAAGTGTTGGGAGGGAAAGAAACTGACGGTTGAAAAACATTTAAAAGGATAATGGAGAACTGTTCCCCCTGCCCATGCCGCAAGAGCCAGAAGTAATAGCGTTAAACTGCAGGGAGGCAAGTTCAAAGTGAGCAGATTTCTAAGGAGAAAAGAGTAATGGAGGAGTGGGGCCAGCTGCAGCTTTTGAATCTTTGCATGAAGGTTTTCAAGTGTCTCTACTGAAAAGCAGTACAGGGTATACATATTTATGACTGTGATAATGACCAACATGATTTGACAGGGCGCTGCTAGAGACGCTTTAGATGCAGGTGTTGTTTTGGCACCAACTTGGCACAGAGTGGTTCCACCTAAATGTCTCTATAGCCCACTCCTGCCCAGTTATCTCCCCCAACGTTCCCATATAGTCCCTTTTCATTTCTGGGCACGCTGGGCCGGTCTCTAGCTGTGACTGTGCAGGGAGATCCACAGACAGGCTTCTGTAATAAAGCCAACAGGAAGGTCCAAATCCAGCCAGAATCCCCACCAACTAAGGCCATCTGTTTCCCTTCTTCCTACCTAGATGAGACTCCCATTTAACAGGCTCTCCTCTGACAGTCAACAGAACGCCTTGCTGTCCTCCTGATGTCAACAAGCAGAACACCCACCAAATTTGGGTTCCGGTGCCACAAGAATGAAGCCACTGGTCCACTTACAGCTGCTCTCTAAGTCAACTTTGTTGTTTTTCCCGGAACAAAAATACAAGCGGAGTCTTCAAATTCAGCCTGCTTCTTTCTTTCAAAGAGGAATGGTGGTTTCAGAAGGGTCTGTCTGCCTATCTTTCCAAACTGTGACTGCATATCCCCTTTTGCCATGACAACCCAGCTACAGGCAATCTATGCATGCAGAGACTGGCTGCCGGCTCTGGTATACTGTAAGTCCAGAGACAAATGAGGAAAATGCCTTGAGTGCCAGGACTCCAGAGCTACCTGCCACAGCAACAGATGCAGATGTCTTGGGGAGGGGGAGAGAGAGAGTACCCTCTGTCTGTACTCCTGGAGGATATACACAGAGGAAGCAGAACAGCTCCTTAGCTGGGTGGACATTCCCTGTATTCCAGAGGGCATGACCATGAGCCTTTTGCTCTCCACCAGCTGCTGCACAGGGCATGGAGATGTTCTCTGTACAGAGCTCTGTGTGCCAGGAGTGATCCTCTCTCACTGTTATGGCTTCTTCATTGCAGCTGGAAGCAACTTTAGGAAGCTAAAAAAGACCAAGGGTAGAGTCCAGCTCCGACTCATTCTAGAAGGTGATAATTCATGGCCACCCCCTTTGGAACACTGTCTTTCAAAGAACAAAGAGTTCTGCTTTGTCTTGGTTGGGTAGCCGCTTTCCTCTGATCTCCTCTGGTGTAGGGGTCACATTCCCATCTCGAACCTCCCATCTAGCTACAAGTCGGAAGCCTTGGATGCCACAGAAACACTGCCTAGGCACTGTCGCCCAGGACAGTAAATTCATCATAGTCAATAATTCTGGCATTGACACATTGGTCATATGCAAATGTGAAGAGATTTTAAAAACATAAAGATGCTGGTGGAATGAGGTTGGCTGGTGGTACTAAAACTTTAGTATAGACATGACCCTGAACCTTCAAGATTTGATCAATGGCTGTGTTTCTGAAAGGCCTGTCTCTGTGGCATCTCTTCATATTTGGATGCACTGAGCCCAGAGGAGTCCTTATCTTCCTTCCTATCAATCAGCAGGCTGGACTTACCGCTGCCACTCTTGAGGTGCAATTCTATCTTTCTAAAAAAATTGGGTCAGCTTGATCTCCAAACAGCCTGCATTCAGGGAGTTCGGACTGCAGTGCCCCTTGCTCCACTCTCCATAACTAACAGATGGAGCTGTGCTTAATTTGCAGAGCTCAAGGGGCAGAGGGATTCTAGTTTTTGGTGAAGAATACTAGGTGTTCCAGGAGAGGGCTATGCACCCCAGTACAGATCAACAGGGCAGGTGAAGACAGATCAGTCTCTCAGAGGGGCTTAAGGAGCCAGGAAAGAGCATTCCCTGATACACGTCTGACCCTGGAATGAGACAGCATATGAAACAGCACCTACTGGAAGGCAGAAAGGCCGTGGACCAAGGTTCCCACCAAGAAATGTCAGGTTTATGGACTATACAGACAAACCCGCACAGCAGAGCATGCAACCAGAATGTGGCATTCCAGGTCCTCAGTACAGGCTCATCTTCTGCCTTCAGTCTCAAAGCACTCTCAGTCTTTCTACAAACCTTCCTCAAAGTCTTGGGGTACAGTTCTCTCCCTTGGCATTCTGTGTTTCCTTTCTCTCTTCTTGAGCACTTTCAGCTCATATTGCATTATTTTGGGTACCTTACATGCATGCAACCCAGGGTCCTGTCAAATCCCCTCAGAGAATTCATGGGCATTTCCACTCTTGGACTCCAAAGCTACCAGAGATACAGGAAGCAGGAAAACTTGGTCTGGACAGCATCCAACTGATGCCAGGAGCGTAGTGTTCCACGAATTCAAGGAGAATCTGGTAGAATCCAAAGCAGGTGATGGGTCTGATAGTCATGGAGTCACCAAGTTTGAGAAGGTGACTGGTAAGGTACTATAATAGGACTGCAGCTCTGAAACCCAGAAAGAGTCAGAGGAGCTGTGCACAAAAAGTGACCCAGACTACTTCAGTCACATACGCACTATGAACTCAAGCAGGTTGTAAGTCCTTCAAGTGCCAAAGCTTTAAGAACCATAAAAGCTATTTCAAGGCTCTCTGCCTGAGATCTCTAGCCCATTGATGAGGCTGCCTAGGGCATGGAACAGGCGAATGGCATCATGACAGGGACCCCTGAGCAAACCGAGTTTAGCAATGGTGCAGCTGTAGCCTGAAAGCTGCAAAGTGACCTCAAAGTGGACATGCCTGATGATCCAGAATTGCTTACCCTACCCGGAAATACTATTGGCCTAACACCAGTTCCTAATTCTCCTTCCTATGGGCTTACCTATGGTAGGCACCTATTGGGCTTACATAGGAGGTGAAAGGTAACAGGAGCCAGCAAGTCCTCCCCACCAAGAAGTCTGACCAGGCTGCCTGGCTGCCTTCCTTTTCAGTGGGGTCAGGCAGCACTCTGATATGTGGGAAGAATCCAGCAAAGATCTTGTACTCCCCCTCCCCCATGGTTAAACAAATCTGCTTGCTATGAGCTTGGGCCATGATAGGTCAACCACAATGTCAAGGACTAGGCCTGAGTGGCCACCACAAAAGAAGATGTTCTACTCCATGACTGCTAGTCAGAACACATAGGAGGTGGAGTCTGGGCGGATATTCAGGGCCCGCTCAGCCTGGGAAATAGTGTCGTCGGCTCTCTTGCTCAGCTCCTGGCACTCCTGGAGTACTTCATTGAATTGTTTGTAGGCTTCATCCATGATGGAGCTCCTCCTGGCTGAACGGAGGTCCCAGTAGCCGTCTTCCACCCAGGGTTTGCTCAAGCCTGAAAGCTCACTGCTGCCCACCCCACTGGTGCTGGAGAAACGCCGGAGGGAGTTGTCAAGGTCTTTGCACAGCTGGTAGAGCTCACTGCCCCGCCCCGAGACCCTCTCGCCATCGATCACTTTGACTCCAGGGAGCATCTCTGCCACAGCAACACGATATCCCGTGGCGGCACAGAAGGGGTTGCTGAGGCGCCCCATGGGATTTGTGAGGCGCAGGCTCTCCAGGTGCCGCAGCCCAGCCAGGCTCTGGACCTGCTGGAGGCTGCTCAGCAAGTTGCCGGCCACATTGAGGCTCTGCAGGCTCTCGCAGCCACTGAGGGGCTCCAGGCTGGTGATGCGATTGGAGGAGAGGTTGAGGACAGCCAGCGCCTTCAGGGAGGACAGCGGGCCCAGGTGGGTGATGGCATTGCCTGACAGGTCCAGCCACTCCAAGCTGGCACACTCCCCTAGACAGCCCAGGTCCACAATGCCCAGGCCTCGCAGCTTCAGTAGCAAGATGGACTCCAGGTCAAACTCGCCCGTCCTCGCCTTCAGCAGCTGGGAAGTAATCCTCACGTTCTCAGGCTCCTCACCCTTCTCCATCCGTGGCTCTGTGTTGGACATGACAGGCCACGTGCACCACCTAGCAGGCAGGCCCCTCTGCAAAGAGCCCCTCTGCCCTTACTGAGAGCCGTGTCGCCTTGCCCTTCTCAAGGCTGATGTGGTAACTGCCCAGGAGTGGAGAACAGGAGAGGTAGGAATCAGTGCTTCTGCTGGGAGCATTCACTCTCTTCCGCTCCCGCTGAGTAGTGCTGGTGAAAGCAGGCAACAGTCACTGTGGCTCCTGAGGAGGAACAGAACGCAAGTTCAGGATGTGATCACCAATCACCTAGTACTGCCCTCAACCAGACCAGCCTGAGCCTGCACCTGGGCAATGACAACAACACCCTGGCACCAGGGATCCTATGGTCTAGTGTGCTCCCTGAAGCATCTGGTGGGCCACTGTGAGATACAGGAAGCTGATCCTGATCCCTCAGTTTCTCTTGTTATTTTCACAGGAAAATATTGAGCTCTTGCCCTGCTTGGGGGGGGGGGAGAAGGCATTTTCTTCTGGGTTTTCTTTTCTTCTGGGTTCAGCCAGCTGCTGAACAACCTATTTTTGCAGGCCAATTATAGTTTAAAACCCGTCCAGTTATTTAACTAAAAATATGTGTCCACCCCATCACTCACTCACACGCGCGCGCGCACCTCTTGCAAATCCCTCTTACGCGGCTAGACGCTGTCCGTCTTATTGCCCGTGGGGCACCACGTGCATTATGCAAAGAGCCCCGGGCACTCCGCGCGCACGCAGAGAGACCCTCTCCACCCGGTCCCACCTGCCCTCCCGTTGAGTACCGACGGTGCCAGCCCTCCTCGAAGGACCGGAGCCGTACCGCAAGGGCCTGGGGGCGCCGTCCCGTTTCCATGGCAGCCTGAGCCGCGCCCCGCCCGGGCTGGTTGCCGTGGCGACGCGCAGGGCCGCAGCGGCAGCTCTGAACACAGCGCGGTGGGGGTGGGAGTCGGAGCGGCCTGGCCTGCAACGCGAAAGGCCCCGCGCGGGGTGCTCACGCGAGACGCGGCTCTCCCGCGGCGCCTGCGCGGAGCCGGCCTCGCTGCGGGGACCGCCACCCCCGCCGCTCCGCAGATCTGACTCACCTGCAGCGAGACCCCTGAGCGCCTCCTTGCAAGGTCGATGGAGGCAGGGGCAGGTTCCGTAAAGGAAAACTGCTGCGGGTTGGCCGTCCCATACGAGGCCGGTCCTTAGCACTCCAGTGTTGCGAGTGTACGTGGGAAAGGTTGCCAGAGCAAGAAGACCACAGTGTATCAGCTGACTAGCTACAAGCCGAGAACGCAGCAGCCAGCTGCCAGCCCTTATACCAGCTGCACGGCAGCAGTGGGAAACCTGCGGCGCAACTGGGGAGCCCGACACCCCCCTGCAGGAGCCTCTTTGCAAGAGAGCCACAAAGGCAGCGCCGTGGTCTTGGATCTGGCTGGCTGGCCGGGGCAAGAGGGACGGACCGCTGTGTGCTTGTTTCTGCTCCCTGTTTTATCTGTGCAATTACACACATAGTCAATTACACATTAGTCACAGGCTAATATTGGGCCAATATTACAAAACAGTAGTCTCGGTGTGATAGCAATCCTATCACACTTACCTGGGAATAAGCCTCATTGAATATAATGGAACTTACTCCTGAGTAGACATGCATAGGATTGGGCTGCCAGGCTGTAATCCTATCCGCTCTTACCTCGAAGTAAGCCCCATTGACTATAATTGGACTTACTTCTGAGTAGACAAACATGGCTTGGGCTCTAAGGCTTGTGCATTCTCTCCTCCAAAAGGAAAATTACTCTGGAAAGCTGACTTGGAACTTCTGGAAGCTTGTTGCAAACTGCGAATACAGCCTGTGATCCAGCCAAGGAAAAGCACAAAGAATTTGAATACAGTATGTCTGTAACACCACACAGGTGGAGGTCTTCTGGGGGGACAGGACAGGAAAGTTTTTGTTTGCCAAGTCTGAGATTGAAAATGGCCCCAAATGATCCTCTTTCTCCAACTTCTTGCTTTTTTCTCCCATGGCAAAGCTTAATCTAAGGCTGTTTTTGGTCACAGCTGGGCTCCATTCCAGAGCAGATTTTTCTGCCCATTTTTCAACTGTAGGCAGGCAGATGACATCACCAGATCCACCTTAGGATAGCTCAGGTTTGGAGATGCATTCAGGCTGGCAATCCTCACCTTCCCCTCACACACAGGCATATGGGGTGGGGGGAGAGATACTTAGGTCTATGGAGGGGAAGGGTGTGTGGCTTGGAGAGAGGCCTCCTGCCCAGCTTTATTGCAGTAAAAAAATTTAAGGATTACTGTATGGTTTTCAAAAAAAGCAGCAAAAACAAATGTATCCTCATTTGTTTATTTTTCCAGCCATTTTGAAGTCGAGCTTCTCATCTGGCACCCTCTTTTGGAAGCTCCCCTGAAAGACGGAAGTGGGTAGCATATGATAAGAGTGATGTTCTTGTCTGAGAAGGAAGAGCTTTGCACATCCATGCAAATCTTGGTCTCTGTTCACAAAGTGCAGCTTTGTGGTTGTCTTTCTGAGCAGAAGGCCCTTTGCTGTTCTCCCTCCTATATTGATTTCAGCACCCCACCCCCAGACTTGCAGGTTGAACCAGCTTGCATCAAACACATGTGCAAGTGTGAGACAGAGAAAAGAGGACTTTTCATTGGAGGGGCTGAGGGAGCCGCTCACAAAATGGCTGCCTGAACTGCCTTAGGCCCAGCCCTGACAGGAGCGACAGCTTGAATACAGCAGGACCCATTTCCAGGCAAACAGGCATTGGATTGTGCTGTCCAATGTGTGTGACTCATTTCCAGAGGCCAACATGGGGTGGCCCAACTGTTAGGTCAGGTGAGCTGGCTGTGGCAGATTCGGGGGGGGGCGTGTTCGTGGGCCCGGCTGAAGATGAACCCCCTCTCACAGGAGCAGCTAAGGGGCAGTAGCTATTGACACCATGTTACCACCAGCTATAAGCCAGATTGGGGGGTAAAACCAGGAGCCTCTGTCCAGGAAGGGGTGGGGCTGGGCCCAGCCTTAAAGGGAGGGCTGGATGGGGAGGGGGAAAGAGATGAAAGCAAGAGAATGGCTAAGGGAAGACAGGAGATGGAGCCCAAGGCCAAGGAGGGGCAGGTTTGGTGGGAGGGAAGCTGGGCTGCCCTGCAGGGGCCGGGAGGAAGGTTGTTGGCCTGGCCTTTGGAGGGAGATGGGGGACCCCCCTCCCATTAAAGCCCATAGCTGCCTATGGAAGAGGCAGGGAGTGGGGTGGGATGGGGGAGCCGGGGGAGCCAGCTTAGGGCTGGGAGCAGCCTGGGAGGCTGTGCCCGAGACCACACTACCAAAGACAGACCTCCATGTGAGTCACTCAGCCGGGACCTCTGGGATAAGAGTGAAGACGACAACTCCAGGAGGGCGGTCCCCCTTTTCTGAGCCTGCCAGGACAGAGCAATAAAAGGGGGAAACTTCATGTGCAGTTCCCGTGTCTGGGGCTCAATGTTCTGGGGCTCAAGATACTCTGGAGTTCCCCCCCTTCATGGACAAGGAGGCATAGATGTTACAGTAGCAGACGAAAACACTGTAATGAAGAACTATAAAGTGGGGTCCTTTGTGTAGTGGGGTGCAGCCATGAGGAGTGTCGTGACAAGTTCCCGTACTGTGGCATGTGCTACTGCCCCACCAGTGAGCAGTGTTCCTGAGCCTGCTTGCTCGCACATGAGCCTTAGAAGTGCACCACGTCAGACCCACAGCCAGCTACTTCCAGCATTCCTTGTGGTACCTGCAGCCAGCAGGCGCCAGGAAACTGGCAACGGGTCAGGATTTTAGAAAGCACATTTCTAAAACTGTTTTTAGAAGGCACATTTCTAAAACGTTTGGCTGTTAAGCATCAAGACCGTGTTTTTTAAATTGTGGGTCAGGACCCACTAGGTGGGTCACAAGACAATTTCAGGTGGGTTCCCATTCATTTCAAAGTGCATTTTTATTTTTAATTCATTGCTAATATACTGTATATACATAATACATTACGTATATTTTATTTTTATTTATATATTATACATTAGACTTGATGCTACCATGGTATGTGACTGCATCTGGGTAAATGTTACACATCTGTACTTTTATGTATGTTTTTAACAATGATGGTCAATAAGGCTTACTTCTGCGTGAGTGTGGATAGGATTGCAGCCTTTGGGATGTTTGGGGAATTTCTTGTAAACAGAAGAGCAACTGCTTAGGAGAGTGCTTTATTTTAAATAATTTTTTTAACGTATACTATTGTTTTGACTTACTGACTTACTTGATTTTGTCGCATGGGGTGTTAAAAATTTTCCTGCTCGATGTCACTTTTATCCCTGACATCACTTCCAGGTTAATGACATCACCTCCCGTGGGCCCCAACAGATTGTCATCCTAAAAAGTGGGTCCCAGTGCTAAAACATTTGAGAACCACTGATCTAAGACATCCTCATTTGTGGGTGGGGGAGCAGGTTCATTCTGGCTAACCCGGAAAGTTGGAAACTGGCCATCTTGAGGGGCATAAACACACAAGCCACAAATGGCTTAATTTTACATAAACTCATTGTTCAGTGTTGATTATTAAGAAGGATTATTTCTTTTCAAGCCACCTGTTTCCACCCAGCAAGAACCAGGACCATGTGCTGAACTGAATTACTTTATTCTGCTTATATTTGATGTTTTACAAAACGTAATTTACATTTGCATTATAATGCTACTAAATTGATTTGTTTAATTGTTTTGGAAAATTTTCCTTTACTTTTAAAAGATGAAAATGTTGGGAAATTACAGATTTTTCCCCCCCAAAAACAAGCTGCTTAACAGGCAAGTATCCTTAGATCTGTATTTTGTGCTTCTCTATGAGCACTCACCATCTCCTTGGGCTTCAGAATTCTCCCTCCTAAGAATTGTAGCTTTCATTTGACCCAAATCTGCCCTTGTGGTGGGGACAGGTTTTGGAGCATGGGTCCTGACACCTCAGAAGCTTTGTGGGTTGAGTACAAACTCCAGTCACAGTGGATGGGCCTGTACTGTGACTAGCAGTAGTAAAATAAATTATACAAAGCTGAATTCTGCTTGTCACTGTCTTAGCCAAAGGCTATTAACTATGGAAATTATGCAAAATAGCATTTGCATATTCCGCAGTATCCTCAGGCTGCAAGCACTAGGACCCTGACATTCACTGGGGTTATGTTTTGTTTTAAAAAACGTTCACACAGCTGAACCTGCTGCTTGCCCATAACACCACTTGTTACTGCCATGTTGGTTCAAACGCCATGGGGAAGACCAGGGGTTGCTCTTGCTGCTGCTGGGGTAGAGAGGTCTGTGGTAGGGCCACCGTGGCCCAAGTGGTAGTGCTAGGCATGGGGACGCTGGTGTGGGTGCGCTCATGGCGCAAGAGGTGCGTCTTGCGGCTAAAGCTACGGGCACAGTGGGTGCAGATGTATGGGCGCAGACCAGTGTGCACTGCTTGGTGCCGAACCAGATTGGTCTTGGAGCTAAAGCGCCGTGGGCACTGGGTACACGCGTGAGGACGCAGCCCCGTGTGCACAGCTTCGTGCCGGGCCAGGTGTGACTTCCGACTGAATGCTCGGCCACACAGTGGGCAGGCAAAGGGGCGCTGACCGGCGTGAGATTTGACGTGAGCCAGCAAGCTGGCCCGAGTGCTGAACGTGCGGCCACACTGAGCGCAAGAGAAAGGGCGCTCTGCTGAGTGCTGGTTGCGCCGGTGTCTCTGCAGGTGGCGCTTGTGGGCAAAGCAGCGGCCACACTCGCTGCAAGCAAAGGGGCGTTGCCCAGCATGGCCACCGCACTGATGGGCGGCCAGTCCAGCTCGGTGTGCAAAGCTCCTTTCGCAGTGTGGGCAGGCATACGGCAGCAGCCCCATGTGCCCACGCAGGTGTGCTGTCAAATGGCGCTTGTCGCTGAAGCCCCGCCCACACTCAGCACAGGCAAACGGGCGCCCTCCCTCTGCATGGAGCCGCTGGTGGGAGGCCAGGTTCTTCCTCCATGCAAACGCCTTCCCGCAGTCGGAGCAGAGGAACGGCTTCTCTTCGGGCCGCTGGCAGGCGTCGAGGTCCTCCTCCTGTTCGGTTTTGCTCACCTGCTCCATGCAGAGGGTGCTCCCCACAGCCTCAGCTTGCACCCCAGCATAGAGGGCTCCACAGTGTCCTTGCTCGGGATAGATAATGCCAGGAGGCAGGACCTCACTCTGCCCAGGGTGGTCCAGGCAAGCGACCCTGCCCAGGTCCTGTTCCACCTGAGCCTTATAAAGGACGGAGTCCTGATACGGTCCCACGCAGGAAGGGGGAGCCTGCCCCAGTGCAGACTCATCCGGGTAAGAGACGGTGGCCTGTCCTGCTTCGCCCTGCTGTAGGCAGGGATTCCCAGCCTGGCCCAGTTCCATGGAGATGGCCGCCGTGTGACCCAATTCGCTGTGCTCCCCGCAGGAGCCTGCATCCCGCCTGGGTCCAGGGTCGCCTGCAGAGGGCTCTGCGGCCGGCCCTGCTTGTGGGCAGTCCCCGGGCGGAGCGGTGCCTTCCTCGTGGAGGCGCTGGTGCCTCAAGAGATGCCGACGGTGCACGAAGCTGCGGGTGCAGAAGGGGCAGGGGTGGGGGCGCTCCCCGGTGTGGGTGAGCTGGTGGCGCACCAGGTGGGTCTTCTTGCGGAAACTCTTGGGGCAGCGGTCGCAAGGGAAGGGGCGCTCCCCGGTGTGCACCCGCTCGTGGGAGCCCAGGTGGATCTTCTGGGAGAAGCGGCGGCCGCAGTGGCCACAGGCAAAGGGGCGCTCCCCGGTGTGCACGCGGGCATGCCGCGTCAGGTGGGCCTTCTTGCCGAAGGCCTTGCCGCACTGGGAGCAAGCAAACGGGCGTGGCCGAGGGTCCTCCTGCTTGGCCACCAGGGGGGGTCCAGGATGCTCACAACGGGGGCAGCCCAGCGGCTTCTCCTCACTCAGCATCTGCCACTGCTGCAGCGCCAGCCCTGAGAGCTCCCCGAGGCCTCCGCTGGCGCTGCAGTCTTCTCCCGGGTGCAGGCCCTCCGACTTGCAGGCGCCACCTACAGGCAGTCCTGAGAGCAGCACCTCTGCGCTCAGCCCTGCTGGCCAGGTGGAGTAGTCCTCAGCCTCCACCTTCACTGTCCGGATCATCCACTCACCTGCAGGCATCAAAGACACAAAGAGAGCAACTGAGAAGTCAGGTGAGAGAGAGGTGGGGGAGCAGGTGAACAGGGCTAGAAAAGGAGCTGAGAATGCCTGCGTGTGGCACTCCTAGGAATGGGTCCCTCTCCAAAAAGGTGCCTTGTTGCCAAAAGAATGAGTGAGTTGGGGGGGGGGCTCCTCTGGATGTGCTCAACCAGAGGAAAAAGTGGTGCTCTCATTCTCTAAAAGGGGTGGGGGTGTTGAAGCTGAGAAGTGGCTGTGTTCCAGCCTGCTCAGATGCCATTTGAAAGCCCCTCCCACTCTGACTGGAGGGAAAAATAATTCACTCTGCTTGTGCTCAGGGGTATTCTCTCCAGATGCTTCACCTGCTGCAGGAAAGCAAGGGCACTTTACACAGGTTCTGAGGCTGACCCTGCCTGGAAGGACAAGGGCGGAAAGTGGGGGTTGCAGGCAGACGAGCCGGGGCGGCCTCCCTAGGGGACGGGGAGAAGTCAGGCAGCACTGGGGAGGAGGCAGCTGCTGGCTGCTCTGAAAGTGAGGAGCAGGGACCTTTACCTGGGCAGCTTCTTTCAGGGCCTCTGGTCTCTTCTGTCCTTCTCTGTCCTCCTCCTGGCTGCTGTTCACTCTTGGTTGTACCCTCAGTCTCTGGTGGCACAGACCCTGTCGAGCCAAAGAAGACAGAAAGGGAGGGGCCATTGTTTTGTGCAACCGTTTCAGGCTGTGGACTTCTGAGCTCCTTGGAAGTGCCGTACTCAGTGATGGGATCTGCAAATTGAGAAGGGGAACGCTGGGCGGGACTTACGCGGGACTTCCACGTGATTGGCTGCCTGTCCGCAGCGTTCCGTGGCTGCCCTGGCCTTGGAGGGGGCTGCCCCCGGTTGGCGCGCTCCACCGCTGCTTGCCCAGGCACCCGGTGCGCCCCCTACCCGTCCTCCGCGGTGAGCAGGAGCCCCCCCCCCCAGGCCAGGGCAGCTGTGGAACGCTGCGGACGGGCTGCCAATCATGTGTAAGTCCCGCCTAAGTCCCGCCCAGCGTTCCCCTTCTCAATTTGCATCGCTGGCTGTACTGAGGCAAATACCTAAACCTGGCAACTAGGTAATCGGGTCAAGGCTAGATGGAGCAGAGGGCCATTCCCATTGCCCATCAGAAGCCGGGCGGAAGAGTCCTTGGATCCCTGTCCAGACCTACGAAGCCCCTAGCTGCAGTCCTGGTCACAGGACCAGCTCAAGCAGTGATACTGAACCACGCCAGTGGTGGGCCCCAGGATCTCTGGCGACCCCCCCCCAGAGGATGGTGGAGGTGAGGTGCTGCTGTCAGGATGCCCAAGACCCCATGCCTCTCAGACCCCCTTGACCCTCCCTCAACACAATGGTGCCCCAAGCTGACCTTCTTAGCAGCCCCCCTCTTTTACTTCTGGCTCCAGGGCAGCACCACCTTGCTGTCAACAGGGCCGCATCTGGCCATGTGGAGGCCACACTCTCTGCCCACATGGCATGACACGACAGGGAGAGAGAGGCCGTTCTCTCCACTCCTGATGTCACTTCAGCCCCCTGCAAGCCCCTCTGCTTCTGGCCGCAGCCCCTTCGGTGACCTGCCCCTGAGAAGGCCACTCATCCCCTCTGACCTGTGTCGCCGGTGCCATCGGGTGGTTTTCTGGGCTCTGCTTCTCCCTGACCCTTTCCCGGAAGAGGCCCGCCTTGCTCAATCTGGGCAACAAGCTCTGGTTTGGCAACTGGAGATCCTGAAAAACAAAGATGACACACCGGGTGGGATACAATTCCACCCTGGCCACTCCACAACGTTCTGAGTAGGATGGAGCGCAAACAGACCACCTTGCAGCAAGGACCCCAAGGCAGCTCACACACACGTGCACACCACTCACGGCCTTGTCCGTGTGAGTGGTCTCGGGTGCAACGCCCTCCATGCCAGGGCCTCCCAAGGAGCTGCTGACCCCTGGCCTGTGTGTTCCCACCAGGTCCAGAGGAGTGTGCCTCTGAATGCAAGTGGCCAGACAGCTGCATGGAGAGAGAGCCTGCAGGGTGACTCCCTGGGTGGGGCCCATGCCCAGCCACCGCCCAGCCACCCCCCAAGGCAGCAAGGGTTGCCTATACACTCTCTGGCAACCATACACAAAGCCTGGCCCCAGTGAGCAGCGGCAGGAGCAGACTATCCTCTGTTTCTCTCAGCACCACTTTGCACCCCAGAGGTTGGGGGCCGTGCCACCCATGCAAGAGGAAGTGCAAAAGTACCTTGGGGAAGGCAAGAATGCAGGCTGCTGCCTCCCCAACTTTACCCACCAGGGCTAGTGGGGTGGCTTGCCAGGGGGTGACAGCAGCAGGCACCCTTGGCAGCACTGTCCATAACACCACCAGGGGGTGGACAGGTGAAGATCCCCCTTCAGTACGATGCTGCCACAGTTGGGGGGGGGAGAGTGATGGCATGCGAGAGGGCTCTGGCCCATCTGCTGCTGCCCAGTTCCTAGGCACCACGGGGTAACAGGCATGTGAGATTGTGCCAGTGGTATCCCATCATTGGACTTTTGCACCCCCAAAAGCTGGAGCCACCACAGGTGGGCAGCTTTTCACTCTACAGTAGCTGCTTGTGGGCTTCCCATTGCAGTAGCCGCTGAGCCATTTGGGTAACCAGGATGCTGGGCTAGTGGGGTCCTCTGCGGCCTGATCCACTGGCCAGGTTCGCCTTAAAGGGTTTCTAATAACTTCAAATGCTGCCTGTGTTGTCTGGAAACAAGAATCTTTGGAGAGGTGCAACCCCCCCAGCCCACTGCCTGTCTCTGAGGCCGGGGCTGCCAGAAGGAGTGTTGTTTTACCCAGAGCAATCGTGGCGCCGTAGTTCTCGCGCATGGCGTCCTCCTGCGTTGCCCAGCCTTTCCACCGTTCCGGTGCAAAGTAAAGAGCCGTTTCCTCACACCGCACAGGCACCTGCAACAATGCAAGTTAGTTATGCAAGTTAGAATACGCTGCGTTCTCTGTCGGTCTGTGCGACTTCACCAGTCAGCCTGACCAAGCTGAGCCTAGCTGAGGAAGCTCCCCAGGCCAGAAATAATCCAGACCAACAGGACCCCATCCAGACACCCCGTGGACCTCTGACCAAATACCCTGAAGTGCTGGGATTATTTCCAGGCCCTTTCAGCACTGCCACTTGGGACACCCTCTTCGCATCCTCCCACGATGCCTCGCCTGCAAGCCTGTGCAAAAACAATTTCATGGGTGCGTTTAGAATTCGGGCCGCCACCACCAACACCCCAGGCCTTCTCCCAGGAATTAAACGGCTTGGAGGCCAGGCCAAGGCTACTGACCAGGCCAGACCACCGCCTCCTCCCAAAGAGATGTGGGCATGGCTAGACTCTAAGTCCAGGTCTGGGCTGAGCTTTGGGTCCATGCCTGCCTTCTCCTGCGTAGTCAAGAGGAGAGAGAGCCAACCCCCAAGGCCCCACTCTCCTCTCTCCGTGCTGTCTCTTCCCTGTCCCGCTGCCTGGCTGCTTTCCTCCTTTCTGCTCCTAGGGAGGGGGGCAACAGCAGCAGCAGCAGCAGCTGGCGCCTGTCAGAGAAGAGGGGCAGCAGTGGCATTGCCCCCCAGGTGCTGGTTCCAGACCCAGGCTCAATCCCTGGGAACTCCAGGGCGAGCTGAGAAAGGCCCTCTCTGCTGAAAGCCCTGGGTCACGGGCGCAGGATGAAGCCTGGGGGCGAAAGGCCTGCAGAAGGCGGCTCTCTCCATTCAAAGCGTGCAGGTGTGCAGGGTGGGACCTGGGGCTCTTAGGCCTGGAGCAGGACTGTCACTGGGAGGCATTTCCTCCCTGCTCCGCAAGCGGACACGCAGCCACACCGCAGCAGTGGCATTCCCAGAGGGGGACAAAGCACAATATTTTTTTCAGACGCCTAAATGCATGTGTAAAGCAGCCACGCCTCTTCGCCTTCAGAGCCATTCGTGGCTGCAAAAGCAAAGTCACGGAGATGCCTCTGCTTTGTTCTCGCAGCCACGAATGGCTCTGAAGGTGAGGGTCTGCTTTTCAGGGGCATTCATGCGCCTGAAAAACACAATGTTCCCCCCATCCAGAACACCACTGCAGCATCGTTTCAGGGGGGTGCAGCAGCAGAGAGGAGGCGTGAAGCTCTCTGTACTGGAGACAAGCCAGCCATGGGCAGCAGCAGGGTCTTGCGGGCGGGGGGGGGAGCATCTCTGAAGAGTGCTCTGGGACATACCAGGCCAGGGAGGGCCTGGAAAGCATTACAGGCATCATCTCCAGGGAAGTTCTCCTGCCTGAGCTGCACCACTTCCACAGGAGAACTTGCACAGAACTTCCCAGGAGTCTGTGCCCTCCACCTGCACTCCCCACCAAGGGAGATACCCTGAATGCACCACCAAGGGAGATACCTGGTTGCGCCACCGTTCCCTGGGCCAGCCACCCAGCACTTCCTGGCTTTCACTTTCTAAGGGCGTTCCTTCCACCTAGCAGGGCTTGGCAGAGTCTGACAGCCACGCACAAGGCCTGTGCTTTGGTCCTGAGTCACGTCGCCAGGCAAGGTCAAAGGAAGCCCCAAGCGGGATCACTCCCAACTCCTTGTGCTGTTATTCGTGCTGCTTGGAGGAGATCAAAAGCAAAGCCTGCCTGCCCACCCCCCTTCCTCCATCTCCCTGCACAGACCACCCATCACTTCCGGGATGGCTGCCTCTTCCTCCCCTCCACAGCCCTCCTTCAGAATGACTGCTTCATTCCCTCCCCTTCCTGCAGGGCCTCTCCCCCCCCCCTACCACTTTCCTGCTTGTAATCTTTCCCCCTCTCCGGTTCCTTTCCACATCACCTCCCTCTCTTTTTCTCTTGACGTGCTTATCTGCTTTTCTCTCCCCTCCTCACACCCAAACTCTCCTGATCCCTCCCCCGGCTGGGCAGTTTTGCTAGGAGAGGCTCTTAGACAAACCCATGGCATGGGAAGAAATCCCCCCCAGGAAATCCCACAGGCCACTTTTCCAACAGGATGGTTAAAAAAGATCTTCACCTCTGAGCATGTGCAAAGTGCCTTTCGAGACGTTCTCAACTAAGCCCCACTTAACATAGGTGCTGAAGGTCAGAGAGTGTGGCTGAGCCCTTGATCCTTTCCTTTTACATGACAGCCTCATGGTCACATCCTGATACTGAGAGATCTTTATTCTCCTATTCCCTTGTTTTTGGCCGGCAACTGTTCCTGCTTGGGTCATCAGCATGCACTGAACGGGTGGGTAAAATCTGGGCTTCCGGATGGGTAAAATCCAGGAGTAGTACAGCAAAGAGGCTGGAGGGTGTGAAGTCCCTCCCAGCCTGTGTTCTGTCGCTCCTGGGGTAGAACTAAAGCATAGGGAGGAGGTGCCAGCCCAGTCTTGTGCCATCAACTTCTCTAGGGCCCTGGGAAGGGTATCGCTGGTGACTGTCTGCTCTGTGATGCTTCTTCCAAGAACGAGGAACAGGCCAAGAGGACAGCATGGACCGTACTGGCCCAAAGGGTCTGATCTTGTCTGCTCTGACTGGCCCCGCAAGAGCCTTGACATGGGAGTCCCCCCACACCAACAAGCTTTCCATATCCGAAGCACGTGCCCTGGGGGGGGGGGGAGGCACGCATGATGGGCACTCACTGAATCAAGCCACTGGCCCAGGACTGGGCCAGCTAGCCCTGCTTGCCAGGCTCTGGCAGGATCAAACGGGGTCGGTGACCTCTGCCACGGCCTGCTTGTGAGCGTGCCCAGAGCAGCTGGATGAGACGATGCTGGACTGGGTCATCTCAGTGCCAGATGCTGGACTGGGTCATCTCAGTGCCACGGCTGACCCTTCCTTCTGTGGACACTGGGAGGTAAGGCGCACCAGCACACTCATCTGCGCACCAGCAAGTGGCAACAACAAACCCACCCACCTCCGGGCAGAATTTGGCAGATGTGCACACATTCCATTAGTCTTTGCTTACCCCCTAGGAAAGTGCCCCATCCTCGACTCTGGTGACCTTGTGCCCCCTATCATCCAGCTGTTGCACCCTACTGGTGACACAGCCCTCTTGTGTCTGCCATAAACCCAGTTGACAGCTACCTTCTGCGCAGCAAGTTGTATCAATCCACGCAGTTGCTAAACTTGACCTCCAGCCCATGGGGGCTCTGAGTGGCCAGCACGAGAGCCCACCTTTGGATTGCATCAAGCAATAAACATGCAAGTCCCTCTGAGGATGTGCAAAGTGCTGCCTCCTTACCACTGGATAACTCCTGCTGCCTAGAATCACCTGGAATGATAGGGAAGGGGTTTTTTGGGGGGGGGGGGATGATTGCCAGGAAAGGCTCTGGCTATTCAGATTTTGAATGTTTGTTTCAGTGCTAATTCCTTTTTTGTTTTACCTAATGTACAGTCCATTGGGGCATTCCCCCACAGAAGCCTCTTTGAAATAAGTGGAAGATGCACTCTCCCCGCGCATATCATTTGTGCAGGAGAACTTCCCAGAAGGTTCTGGCCTTTGTCATCTAGTTATGTTCTTGAAACTGTTATTTTCAGCCCTGTCACGATTCTTCCTCGGCCCGTCCTTCCTCGGGCCCCCATTGCAACGGGAGGCGGTTCCCCTCCCGAACCCTCTCCCGGCTGCCTGCGCCCACCGCCCCGCGCCCATCCAACGCCGCGTCGGGCCTTCTTGTGAAGATGCCCCAGGACGGCCTTCCCATGCGCGCCTGCTTTGCTCCCAACCTGCATTTGGCCGCGGCAGACATGCAAATGAATGCTAATTGTCTCTCCGCCACATCAAAGCCGCGCCGGTACTGCCACCCAACCTCCGCCGCCTCCTCACCTGCGCGGCAGCCCCCACGGCCATCCGTGGGCCCGGATCCTCGAGGAAGCAGCCCACAGCGCCTCCGCCCGGCCCGCCTAAGCCTGCGGGGGAGGGAAGGGGGAGAGCGCCCCAACTTCGCGGCGAGCAGGCCAACAAGGCGCGCTCGGAGGAGGGGGATCGGGACCGCAGAGCAGGGGCCCTCGCAGGATAGGATCGGGGCCCCTCCCGAGGAGGACCCTGCGCGCCCCGCGTGCCGCGCACTCCCTGATCCCGCGGCTGGCGCGCGCGCGCGGACAGTCAGGGCGCGGAGCGGCGTCCGGTGCCAGCGGCGAGCTCGCTGGGGCTGCCTTGTGCCTGCACAGGAGCCCTCCCGGGAAGGCGGCGAGCCAGGAACTACGCCTCCCAGCAGCCATCGGGGCGCAGGCGGGGCAGCGGCTTGCCCGCCCGGTGCGAAGCTTGCGTTGCGGGCGCCCCGCGCTGCTTTCACGGGCTGGCGGGCTGTGCCGGGGCGGGGCGGGGCGGAGGGTTGGGTGCTCCCAGGGTCAGTCAATCAATAGTATTTATAGCCATCCATTCCAAGGAGAGTGTCGGAGATGCGCGCTCTCTGGTCCAGCCTGCCCTCGGAGTACGCGGGGGTCACTCGGCATTCGGAGGAGCAAACGGAAAGTCCGAACTCTGGCTGAAATCCAGCAGATTTGCTTTGCCCCGTGTGCTGGTCGTCGACGTAGTACCAAGTAAAGCGCCTGCTTGCGTTACCACGCAATCCCGTGCAGATCTTAGACGGAGATCTAGTCAGAGAAGTCCGAGGTTGTGGAGCTCAGTGGGGCTCACTTCCTGTTAAGCATGCACAGAATCGCAGCTTGCTTCGTTTTAGAAACTCGCCCGTTTCCAAAGCCAAGTAAGGTTGCGGGAACCTAAAGTGCAAAGCCTCCCCCCCCCGCCCCACCCCTTGCCCCAGAGTTCCTATCAGGCAAGTAACAGCAGGCGGAAAGCGCGGGCTGAGTTCGGCCAGCAATGGACAGGCGCAGATTTAAACCTAAAGAAGAATGCGTTCGAAAGGAAGAAGTAATGCAATGAGGAAAGAGAAACGGCAAGGAGGCCTCCACTGTGGCTTGAGCGTGGGAAGTGTGGACCCTAGCAGTAGCATGATGGATGTCTACAGGCACACAAAATAATGCCCTTGCACAATTGCCTTCCTTAGCCCTTACTGGACTCACTCTGAGCACCAGCTGTTCCTAACTGGGTCGGGTTGGTTGCGACCTGATGCCAGGTGGATTGCAGAAAGCTGGGAGCAGCCATCTTGGAAACTGCAGACCTTACCCTTGTTATATTCCTCTTGTGAGTGTTAACAGTTTGAATTTTCAAGTGAGAGGGTTTTTTTTTAATGGTTTTTAGTTCATTGCTTTTACATAATATGTCAATTATCACATGATATGAATGTCTCCCAGAGCTCTAGCCACATACAGGGCTAGGAATGCCCCCATTTCTGTAGTGGCTGGTTTTTTCCAGCAGAACAGTTAGGCCAGGCGTTAAAGCAGACACATGAATGGACACCCTCACCTGGAGCATGAGAAGCATCTCCAGCTGGCACACCTGTTGCTGCTTCACCAAGCAAGTAATATAAAGTCTGAACCAAAAAGGAGAGAAAAAAATCTGTTTATTTTTCCAAGGGAATTGTCTATGTATGCTGTCCATTTTGAACACCGTTAAGCCTTCAGTATTTGCAAGCAAACTAAAAAAAACAACCCTCTTTTTAGTTTGTGAATAGTTGTTTTTAAATAAATTATTATATACATGTAGCAGCTAACTGAGAGATTAGCCAAATGAAAGATGGCTTCTAATTTTTTCTGCCATCTACTATCTGTAGGTGAAGAACAAGGGACTGTGGCTAGCCATGCATGTGGGAGACTACAGCGGGCAGGACACTTGTGGAGGAACTGCAGTCACTGAGCGTACTGGTGTAGCCAGCTGATTCTTCAAGGACCTAGGCACTTTTGGCTGCATGCACTGAACAGATTAACTTTTTATTAGACAAATGTTTCACATTTACGGACAAAGAAGGATAACGGGGTAGCAAATATGAGGTCCCAAAACATGGTTACATACATTGGGAAGATAGTGGTGGTCATAAGCACAGAGTATTCAGACATATAGTAGTATGCAACAGATACTACTTTTGTGGTGTTCACAGGAATGGTGCCATGGCTGGGATGTCGGACAAGAGCCTGAGAGAATCAGGCTAACTTCCCCACCCCTGGTGACCTTGGCGCAATCAGCCTCTCTGAGCCTGGCCTACTGTGCAGGGCTGTTGTGAGGGTATGAAGAGGAAAAGGATGGATGCCATAACTGCAGAGTGACCTTGCCATGAGCTGAGATAGCTTGTAACATCCGCAGCTAGGGTCAGCCAGTTTGGGCTGGTTTGGGCTAGTTCCTCAGAGATAGTTTCCCTCTGATGTCTGTGGAGATGTGGTGGAGGGTATTGATTGGATTGTTGGATTCTGCATGCATGTGATTGGGTGGGCTTGCAATTCCTTGTTGGGGTATATAAACTCTTGATTGCTGCTGGCTAGGGGTCAGATGCATGTGCTTGCTATGTGCAGATCACCTGATGCATCTTTGTAACTATCTTGTATACCTCCGCTGATTGGACCTGAGCAAGGGGTGAAAATTCCCTGACAGATATATGGGGGGGGGACAGGGACTGGCACCAATGAGTCATGCCCACCCCTCAGAAAAAGGGCAGGATATAAATTTCAACACTTTAGCAGATTCCAGCATGCATCAGTGCTGTTACAATAGGCCAGTGAATTGAACTTGGATCTGGGTGATCCGAGTTCAGGTTCCGCCACTGCCATGGTCTTATGAAGGCCTCAGTCAAGCCAGTCTCCCCAGCTTCACTACATAAAAATGGGATGAAGAGAGGCTGCCTCGTCCCATATTGCTTTCATGAAACACTTTGCAGAAATGCTGTGGAAAATCAAACCCGGCAGTGTACGTTTTGGAGCTGGGCTGCGAGGCAATGACCGGGTGTGTGTGTAGTCCAAGGCCCATCTATTCTGCAGGCTGAGCCCTGCATGATCCAGATTTGTTTGGGGGCAATGGGGAGTATGCGTGTGTGGAAAGAGCCCGGGAAGCAAGGTGCCACTGGAACCTATCTGGGCCATGCAAATTCCAACACCATTCATGCCATACAGTACTTCCTTGGGAAAGAGAGGTGCTTGTGTGAGAGAGAATCTGGCCTGGGGACAGTCACCTGCTGTGGGGCTTGGAATTCTTTGCGGAGATGAGCTGGAGACCAGGAAGTGGGGATAAGTGCAGATCCGTCTGTGGGACGGGGATGCAGCAGAGCAGCAGGGAGGCAGGCTGACTGAACACAAAAGAGGAAGCCAGGTCAATGGCCCAGAAACCCTAAGGGGGGGGGCGCATCCTAGTTACGCACATACATGTCCAGGGTACTGTGAGGAGGCAGAGAGAGCTCCTTCAGGACAGCTTTCACAGCCCAGCCTTTTCAGCCAGAGGGGTTGGTGACACAGGCAGCTCCCTTCCTCTTCCAGGCAGTGGCTTGAGAGAAGGGAGGCAGCGAGGAGTCTTCGCTCACCGGTTCTTGCCCCTGAGCATCTGCTCCTGTTGAGGAGTGGGAGACAGCGAGACAAAAGGAGGGGGCTTGGGAAATGCCAGGCACTTCCATGATGACACAACACAAATCGTGCAAATTAATCAACATCTTGCAAATACTGCAGTTGGTTGAGGATTGGTGCTTGCCACCCTGCCTTGATGGTAAAACAGGCAATTGTTCTCCCCCCACCCCTTCCTAGCACTGGAGGCAATTTGGGAGACGGTTTGTTGCTCATGGGAAATACCTGAGCTTCCCAAGCTCCCCACTGGCTACAGATTGGGCAGGTTTTATATTGTTTCAAATACAGTAAACTCTGCAGCACCAGTGAGACTTTAAAATATGGCTCTATTCTATGGGGAGTGCAGTTTCTCTCAAGCACCTTGAATTTCCTTGGAATACAAATGCCTGCAAGGAACACCCTCCTGCAGAACCTGGAGGGCACAGGGGTGCAAACCACACATGCTCCCAGCAAGCACACACACACACATACCCGTCCACAGTCTGTCAGCCCCACCGAGTTTCAGCTTGTGGACAAATATTTGGTATAAGCCACATGCTGCCAGCACCATGGCCACAAGGCAATCTTCCTTGGTGGCAGCGTGTCTGGCCAGGCTCTGTTTCTTGGAGGCTGGATCCTGTGTGTCTTGTGGGAGGAAGCTTAAGAAGAAGGGGCAGGTGGGGGGATTTCCACCTGAGTGGGCAGAGTGAATGGAAACCACAGCATTGACGTGGACGGGAATGCACCAATCCCAGGGCCTGCAGATGCCTCCAAGCCAGCTGGACCCACAGACTATAAATGCAGCCTTCTCTGTGGTACTCCCCAGCAGAGCACCTGACCTGGGTCCAGCGGGAGGGCTCACCCCCAGCTGGAGCACCAGCAGATTCCAGCGGTAAGTGGAGGGTTATGTGGAATGGACAAAGGGGCTGGCAGAATGGGGGCAGAGACCTGACAAGGGCAGGAGTACCGTTCCCCTACTGCCCCCTCTCTGGATGGGGAGACTGGGAGCAATTACTTTGGGAAGAATAGAGGTTTCTAGCAGAATCTGGCGGGTCCCAGTAGGAAAAAATATATATATATAATTGGATGTGTGTGTATATATATAATTATATATATATAATTGGATGTGTGTTTGTATGTTTGTCCGTATGTATGTTCCAGCATAACTCTGGAACGCCTGGAGCGATTTACACCAAACTTGGTACATGTATGACTTACACTTTGGAAAGAAATACTGCGGGGGTAAGACACCGCTAGCATCCCTAGGGATGGGGGTGGGAAGGGGGTACCATGTGAAAATACTCAAAAACAGCCAACATTAGTGTTGAATCCATAGTTTCTGGGGTCACCAAGATGAACGATGATGCTCCCGATGCCGTTTAAGTCCACATTCAGCCCCCATCAGCATGGGGGGGTGAGAAGGGGTAAAAAGTAAAATGTCCAAATTGCCCGACATTCATGTCAAATGCATAGTTTTCAGGGTCACTAAGCTGATGGGTGACAGTCCCGATGACATTTAAGCCCAAGTGTAGTCGAATAGAACTCTGTAGAACCTTCTGGAAATTTTTAGAAATCATTAAAAATTGAACCCCTGCTAACTGGGCAAGAGGCACTTTTTCAAGTGGTGTCCTCTTATATTTAGCAGGGGGAGAGCAATTGTATTGTCCCTCTTCACCCCAGCACAGTGTCTTTCTCGTGGCTGTTGCTGGTGGTGTTCTCCATCCTTTTAGATTGAGCCCATTTGGGACAGGGAGCCATTTAACTTTAATATTATTATTTGCCTGTAAACCGCTTTGTGAACTTTGTGTTGAAAAGCGGTATATAAATACTAGTGATTGATTGATTGATTGATTATGCCCCGGTCTTGGACTCCAATCAAATACTTGCCATGTTACCAGGCATACCTACTGAATACAAGTCTATCAATACCGTAGTAGATGCCTATGAGGTCGTCAATTTCCCATCAGACTTCCTAAACTCACTTGATCCTGCTGGATTGCCACCACATCGTCTTTTACTTACAGTGGGATCTCCAATTATTTTACTACGGAACCTCAACCGGTCAAACCTTTGCAACGGCACAAGGCTGTGTGTCAAGAAAATGCTGGGTCATGTAATTGAAGCGACAGGAAAGGGAGAGGGTGAAACAGTTTTTCTCCCACGGATACCACTCATTCTGACGGATTTCCCTTTTAACTTCAAGAGATTGCAATTTCCAGTGAGACGTGCATTCTCGATCCTGATCAACAAGTCACAGGGGCATTCTATTAAGTACTGCAGAGTGGATTTGAGATCACCATGTTTCTTCCACAGATAACTTTATATTGCTTGCTCAAGGGTGGGTTCACCCAATAATTTATTTATTCTTGCTCGTGGAAGTGAAACTAAAAACGTTTTTTTATAATCAAGTTTTGAGTTAAATTAATATAGTGCATTTTTAAAAGATTTTACTTTATAATTTTTATACTGTACTTATACTTTTAATTATCTGTACATAAAATTACTTCCATTTTACACTATAGATAGAATTCATTCCTTTTCCTGTCTAATAGAAGCTTGGGATAAATAAATACCCGGGCAACGCCGGGTAACGACAAGCTAGTATCTGAATAACACTTGACATCAAAAACACAGAGGCAAATGCCTAGGAGTGCATTCATTTCTGCTCTAGCTGGCACTTGTGCAAGACTATGGCACCATCACCAGGGTGACTGCTGTGCTCCTGCCAGTGCGTCACCAGCGGGTTCTTGGACCAGGATGCTCTTGGATGCACCCCTCTGGACTGGAGAGTGCAGTGATTGTTCTTCTTGCAGAATGGGTCCACTGGGTGTGGCTTGATCCTTCTGGAGCTGGAGCCTCGTGAGTGCTCAGGTTTTTCCGAGACAGTGCGGAACATGCCGAAGCTGTGGTTGCGTGGTCTCTTGGAGGAGATGCAGAAGGGAGCACCTTCGAGACGGCCTGGCTTCAGGGAGCTTCTGGGTGTCTTGGCATGGGTCTCCCTCTGTGAAATGCTGACACTGGCCAATGGGTAAGGATGCGTCCCATCATTCCCATGGATTCCTCCTGGTACATCTACCCCCTCCTTCACCACCTGGTAGCCCAGATCAGCTCTTCCTCCTCCTTGCTGGAGCTGGGTCAAATTAATAAATACGTACCAGTACAGAAAGTCCAAATACTCCAAGTAAGAAACAGTTTGAATACAAGGTAATTGTATCTTGTCTGTCTCATCTAGATGTAGTGTTTTGAAACACAAAGCTATCATCATCCATAAGTCTGAAGCCACAATCCTCTGGCAAGCAGCCAGCCCTTGGTGGGCCAAAGGAAAAGCCCTGTTTTGCTAGCACCTTTTCACTTGAAAGCTTTCCAGGGTCACCTGGCTGGCTGCCACTGGGAGTAGAATGATGGCTGAACCAGGTCTGCTCTTGGGGGGGGGGAGTTTTGGTTGGGCCCTTCTTCACAGTGGGGAGGAAAAGCTGGTGCCCGGCATGGGGGCAAAATAGTGGCCGGGAACCCCCCGGGCCCTACCTTCAGCTAATTGCAGCTGCTGTCTGGCCGGCTCCAGGCGGTGGTGTGAGCGGACTGTGCAGGTGATGGAAGAGGAAGTGGTGGCTCCGCGGCGCGAGGAGGTGGTGCCCTGCTCTGAGGTCTACCAGTACAACATGGCGGGCTGGCTCCTGGACCAGGACAGGATGCGTCAAGCCCATGGCAAAGAAGAGAGCTTTTCCCATCATCGTGGTCATGCCAGCGCCAGCTCTGCCCTGTGCTACATCTACAAGTGAGTCGGGCAGTGGGGGCCGACAGAAGTTCCTGTTCGGCAGGAGCACACGAAAGGCAAAACCTCCCTGCCTTTCCTCTTTGCCCACGCCACATTTTCCAACCCCTGCAGGCCAGAGGACACGAGACCTGCAATATGGAACCGCACGGTCCGCACTTGCTGTGAGGGCTGGAGTGGCCCTGGCTGCTCTGAGGGTAAGGCTGCAGGGCTGAATCTGCATCTATTCAGATTCTGCTGGACCTCCCCCCCCCCATCCCACAATGAAGCCAGACAGAGGCCTTCAAGTTTTGCTTCATTCAGTAGTGGGGACTCCCTGCAAGCTCCCATACAATAGCTTTGCTGCAGGCCTCCATCCTGTACTGCCCATTTCAACATCCAGGCTGCCCACCTGTGAAGATGGATGTAGGGATGTGGGGGTGAATGAGGACTAGATCAGTGTTATTCAAACTTGGGTCAGGACCCACTTGGTGGGTCATGACCTGAAGTCAGATGGGCCGCGGAAAGCTGGGAGCAACCATTTTGGAAGCTGCAGACCTTCCTCTTGCTATATTCTTTTTATGAGCATTAACATTTTGAATTTTCAAGTGAGGGTTTTTTAAAATTTTGTTTTCAGTAGAGTGCTTTTACATAATATTTTGACCTAATCTCGCTTTCTGTCAGAGATGTTTCATGGCTGTGCAGTTGCTGCAGTCCAAGAATGCCAGTTTGCATTCCAGGATTGTCATTCGATTATGTCACACTGATGGCACTTCCTGCTTGATGATGTCACTTCCGGCTATGAAATCACTTCCAGGTTAATGACATCACTTCCGATGGGTCCCGACATGAGTGCCTTTCTAAAAAGTGGGCCTCGCTCTAAAAAGTTTGAGAACCACTGGATTAGATTATTTCATAAAACTATTGTGCTTTTTGACAACTCAGCACCGAGTGCAGAAGAAGAAGCAACAGGGTGCTTTCTAGCCCACCGATCCTCACTTGTCTCCTTCTCCCTTGGCTCTTCCCTTCCCCTCACTTCCAGGAACGGGGCTGATGGGGCGCTGCTTCTCCTCCTGGCAATGCCAAGAGGTGCCGGGACTGCAGAATCTTTCACTGCTCACCTTGGACGAGTGTTGCAGCCGTGCGGGGGGGCACAGCTGGCAAAACGTCTCCTCGGAGCTCTGCCTCAGTTGCTTGTACCTGTCTCCGAGAGGTGGGTGGCTGCAGCACTTTCTGGCTCACTTTCTTTCTGGCACTGTGCAAACCCCGCAGAAGTCTGAATGAATGATGGTGTGTGTGTGTGTGTGTGTGTTTGAGAGAGAGAGAGAGAGAGAGAGAGAGAGAGAGAGAGAGAGAGAGGTGTACGCATACACTGATTACTTTTCTTTCCCAAGGAGTGCCTCAGAATTATAATCCTCTCAGGGAGGAGGGAAGGATCTCTTAGTACCTCATCAAAAAAAAATATTTCCTGGATACTTTGGGAGAAGCTACATCAGTTAAAGTGGTAGAAAATGGATACAGGTATCCAGTGGTGTCATTCAAATGATTTAGGAACAGGAACTCACTTTTGATTGGCACTTGTTGGGAACCCGGAACCAGCCAGGAGCCCGTTAGGATCCGGAACGCCTGTTCTGGTCCGTTCCCCCTGAATGACATCACTGCAGGTATCCTCTGGTATCAACTGATTCAATATTCACAGTTTCAGTTATCCTTGGATACCATAGATACTGGGACGTCTATTAAAAAGATAGGGGAATATTAAACAAATCCTTTTTTTCACCGTGTTCCCCTATCTTTAAAAAGGTGTGACCCAGTATCCATGGTTTCAGGTATCCATAAGAACATAAGAGAAAAACCTTGCTGGATCAGGCCCAGGGCCCATCTAGTCCAGTTTCCTGTATCTTACAGTGGCCCACCAGATGCCTCAGGGAGCACACAAGATGCCTGCATCCTGTTGCCATCCCCTTGCATCTGGAATTCTGAGGTAAAATTCTGAGGTCAATAAAACAGAATTTGCTGTCCTGTCTGTGGGGAAAGAATTATCGTAACTTGCAACCCAAACTGGGCCTTAAGAATAAGAATAGCCGCTACTGGATCAGGCCAAAGGCCCATCTAGCCCAGCTTCCTGTATCTCACAGTGGCCCACCAGATGCCTCAGGTAGCACACAAGATAACAAGATACTTGTGTCTTGTTGCCACTGTCCTGCATATGGCATTCTGAAGTTAAATTATGAGGTAAATGTAAATAAAACAGAGTTTGCTATCCTGTCTGTGGGGAGGGAGCTATAATAATTGGACACACAAGACAACCAGATACTTGTGTCTTGCTGCCACTCCCCTACATCTGGCATTCTGAGGAAGTCTATTACCCTTGCCCTCCCAGGAAAACTCCAGATTGCTGCCCCCTATTCAGGGAAAGCCGTGCCACCAAGGTTCTCACTGTGCCTTTGGTTCAAGGCGTCCTTCTTGCAGCACCTGACCCTTCCATATGCTTAACTGTCTCTTCCTGTTCAGTATGGCTGGGGGCGGAGGTGAGAGAGGCCTGTGCCCACTTGGCATGGTTTTGATTGCTGGTTTCTTCATGTTTTCTTTGCATTTGCTTCTTCTGTAGCAAAAAATGCTGTATGGAATAGTGCTGTATTAACTCTTCCTTTCTGCTCATTGCAGAGAAGCCATGCCTGAAAACACACTGCAGGGGCGGGGGCTGTGGTGTAGAAGCCACTGCAGTTTCTGATCCAAGCATGTTCCAACTGAGATCGCTGGTGCTAGAGCAACTGGGAACCCTCTTTCTTTCTTCCTTCTCAGATAATCTGCCTTCCCCCTTTCTGCTGCGGCCTCCAACCCCTGCAGCACTCCTAGTCCGTGCAGGGCACCCCCGACTTCCCTTCGCCACCTGTGCCGCCTGGGCCGGCTTCCACTACCGCAGCTTTGACGGCAAACATTTTCGCTTCCACGGGACCTGCACTTACACCTTGAGCGCTGCGTCCGACGGCACCTGGGCTGTCTACATCTCTTCAAGCAGTGGGGCCTGCGTGCCTGGCCACTGCCACAGGGTAAGAAGCAGGTGGTGCCTGGATCTCCATGGGTGCAGCTCAGGCATTTGTACTCTGCAGTAGGGCTGTGAACAGGGCAGGCAGGCCTCAGCCCAGGAATGCATGGTCATAGCAGAGAGTTGCTGAACAAATACAGGTGGCCTCTCCCCCCCCCCCCTCATTTTTGAGGATGAGATTCAGGACACAAAGGTGTGTGACAGTGGCTCTGGCTTTGGGGCAGGCTCAACCCCATGAGACCCTGTGGGAAATTGGAAGGCTTTATCTGGGCCTGAGAGACACCAGGGAAGGCACATTTGGGCCTGAGCAACGACTGGATGGTGGTGGACACTCATGGCTGCCCCATCTCCTGGCAGGCCCTCCGCATGCTGTTTGGGCTCGACCTGGTGGTGACCTGGGGCCGGAACATCTCAGTGAATGGTGCTGCAGTGCCAGAGGGGAAGCCGCGCTTGCTGAAAGGTGAGAGCCCCAGGAGGGGTGTCTTGGCTCTGGCCCACTCTGGTGAGGAACTGGAGGGAGGACCTGCCCAGGGATGTGGGTAGGTGGGTGCTCATCACTGGGGGGGGGGGCCTTTGGTCCAGCGCTTCCCTTCCTTCCTGTCCCGACTCTCTTGTTCCAGGGATCAGCATCTGGTGGCTGGGAGATTTCCTCTTGGTGGAGAGCAGCCTGGGTGTGCGGGTCAAGTTTGATGGGCGCAACACTGTCTACGTGACTATAGGAGCCGAGCTGAGAGGTGCCACACGGGGCTTGTGTGGGGTCTACAATGAAGACCCAGCAGGTAACCAGCACAAAGGCTCATCTGTTCCTTTCCTTGTCCAGATCTAGAGGGAGAGCATTGGGTGTCCTTGGAGAAGTGTCCCTTCATGGTGGCAGAAGGGGAGAGCTGTGCTGCAGGCAATGTGATCCCAAGACTGCTCACGAGGGAGCCAGAGCACTTGTCTGTCAGAGCCCTGGCCCAGTTCCAGAGCCTAGGTGGAACTGGTGGTCGTCGTCCCCGATCTGAGCCAGAGTGGGTGCCTGGTCCAAGCCAGGCTGAGGTTGGATTGAGCCTGGTCCAAGCCAGGCTGAGCCACTGGGGCCAGAGCCAGGGGTGTTGTGATAGCCAACCAGGGGTCACAGTTTGGAGCAGCCGTCCGAGCCTGGGCCCAGGAACATTCTTGCACTCGAGACTGCTCCGACAGCAATCTTGGAGGCAAGGACTTACAAGCCAGGCGGGCAGAGACTGGCTCCTTGGATCAGGCTGGCTGGCAGTGCACCCAAGTGAAGTGCTGGACCTGAGGCACAGGTGGGCAACCTGACAGGCTAGCAACAGAGCAGCCATAGGTGGTGCAGGAGGTCAGACATAAATGAGAGCACCACCACCAGTCTGGTACCATCCAGAGTCATTGGAAAGAAGTGAGCAAGTGAGCTCACCTCCTGGGGTACAGCCAAGGCTCCATCTCTGGGGCTCTCACTGTCTTCAGAGATGTGGGGAAGACGACAACTCGCTGGGGCCCCCCACCGCTGCCCACAGCTGGTGCCTCACGGCTAGGGCTTCCCACCCCAATTCTCCCACCCTCCCTTCCTGCCTCTTCCAAACCTCCCAATGTTTGCCGAATCTTCCCTTACCTTTTTGACTGTGGTTTACCTGCCGATTGCTGGCTACGAGGAGGTCCCGGCGCCGCCTCCCACACCTGCAGTGAAAGCCCCTCCCAAAACCACTGTCTCTTCTTGCTCTCAGATGACTTCCTGAGCTTGGGAGGGGACGTGGTCACGCTGGCAGCACGCTTTGGCAATTCCTGGCGCATCCCTGATACAGGCTCGGTAGGTACCACATGGGGGCAAGTTGGGGAACGTCTCCCACTCCAAGCTCCGCCCTTTCCTGTGAAAAGGCACTCAGGGGCCAGGTTGCTGCTCTGGAACTTGCAGCAGGTGCCCCGGGACCTTCACATGCCTCACCAAGGGTTGCCCTGGTGCACCGCAGGGGGGGGAATCTTGTTTCTGGGTCAGCATCCCTGCACTCCAGTGCCTCTCCCTAGTGCTTCCATGGGGGGGGGTGTCAACAATGAGCCCTCACTCCTGGTCAGGCAGGGCCTCTAAGGTGTGTGTGCAGGGCGTACACTGTAACTGGGCCAGTGGTCAAAAAGGGTGCCCAGGAGCCAAAGAGAGCCAAAAAGAAGTGCCTGGGAGTCAAATTCACATTAAAAGGGAAGTGGAACAAAAGAAACATAGTGCTCCCTGATAAAATTCCATTCAGTGGCTCTGTGTGAGGCCCCTGCCCCTCTCCAGAAAGCTCAGCGATATGGCTGATGCTCCAAAATGTCAAGAACACCACAAGGCCTGCCGTGTGAAAGTCAGGCGCTCAGAAGTGCCATGCAGTTATTGGCAGGAAGTGGAGTAGCCGCAGGCGGAGGGCCTCCTCCCACTGGGGGCCAGGCTGGGATTCTATTTTGCCACTCCTGCTGCCTGCTGTGTTGGTGGGCAAAGACATGCTGCAAGTTCTAGTGTTCTCCCTTGGCCTGCTCTAGAGCCCGTGCCAGGATGCTGCCGAGGAGATGCCCAGCTGTGACACAGCTCAGCAGGAGGCGGGCTCCGTGTGCCAGAAGCTGCTATCGAGGCCTTTCAGACGATGCCACTCAGAGGTCAGAAGCCTATCACACACACCCCACTGCCTCCCCCACTGTCTGCTCACCTCAGCTGAGTGCCAGCCTCTCTGGCCTGGCTGATCCCTCCTGTCCCTGGCAGGTGGACCCCCACAGCTTCCACGACACCTGCATGTACCTGCACTGCAGTGGAGCAGGGACCGACGCCATCTGCGAGACCTTTGCCAGCTATGCCCGGGAGTGTGCCCAGCGGAGTGTTTTTGTCAACTGGAGGCAACCTGGGTTCTGTGGTGAGGAAAAGGAACGCAGTGTGCCCAAAGTGTGTGTTATATTATATCCGTAGGAACCTGAGTCTGGCCTTGCTGCCTGTCCTGGCCAAGGGTGTTTTCTTAGAGGGTGCCAAAGCTGTGGTCCCAGCACCTTTGAGAATAATAATAATAATAATAAGAATAATAATGATCACGATCACGATCACGATCACGATCACGATCACGATCATGATACTTGGATTTATATACCGCCTTTCTTAGGTCACCAGATTTCTCTAATGACTATAACTCAAGGCGGTTTACATGGGCAGACTTTATTCAGAAACCCAAAGGTTTTTACAATTTATACAGAAATGTTCTATCTTTCAAGAACTACACACATACAGATGGACCTTTCTGGATTTAGTCCTTCATTTTGGCCACCCGTTTGTCTTCTTGCTGGCTGATAAATGGCTTCCCTGCTCCCACCAGAGAAGCAGCTGAACTTCAGCACAACTCCCCCTCACACAAGGCAGCCAAAGCTCAGCTGTTAATCAGCTGCAATTAACGAGGTCTGCTGCTCACAGAGACTTCCGGCTGTCCCGAACTGGCGACCTTCAGATCTTCAGCTCTTATCTTCAGGCAAACGGACGCATTAACCCTCTCGACTAAATCTTATCCACTTATCCGCTTATCCACCTTATTGTGGCTCCACAGATTGTTGTGTGAACCATGACCTGTGGCACTGCTGCCAGCCTACTGATCACCCAAATTCTGCTGGAGCTGTACATAGAGTGACTGTCAAAGGGTCTAAATGTCCCAGTTAAAAAAGCCTCTTTGCTCTGGAGGGGTCAAACATCAGCCTGCTGCATCTTCAGGGCACCCCCCTGGCAGGGGCTCTTGAGACCTCCACATTTCCAAACCTTGTTCTTAGGACTGCTTCACCCTGTTCCTCCCTCCCCACAGAGAAGCCCTGCAGTCAAGGGAAGCACTACTCAGACTGCGTATCCTCCTGCCCTGCTAGCTGTGCTGCTGTGGGCGCTGCTCAGGAAGAAGGGCGCTGCCGGGATGAATGTGTGAGCGGCTGTGAATGCCCACCAGGCCTCTACCTGGAGGGGGGTGCCTGCGTCCCGGAGAGCCTGTGTCCCTGCTATCACCGACGCCAGAAGTACGCCCCCGGGGAGGCACACCGGCAGCGCTGCAATCAGTGGTGAGGCTCCACCATTCCACTCTCCCCTTGGAGTGGATGCCAGGGCAGGGAACTTCTTGGGTCACCCACAGGGGCATGCAGAGCTTTTCATGGCTGGGGGGTGGGTGGGAATAGTGGATGAGGAGCAGGTGTGTGCTGGATGCCCCATTGGCTGGGCTAGATGCAGTGGTGTCATCTAAATGATTTAACAACAGGTACTCACTTTTGATTGGCACGTGTCGGGACCCGCCCACCGGAAGTGACGTCATAAGCCGGAAGTGATGTCGTGGCAGGAAGGGACATGAAAAAAGCCCTTTTTGAGGCCTCAGACAATTTTAAACTGACCCAACAGTTGCAACAGTATTCCACAGCACCCCCAGAACATGTTAAGGAGGCCTGGCATCATGTTAAAGTGACCCAACAGTTCCAAAAGTATTCGAGAGCAGCTCATTTTTCAGTGGCAAGGCAAGGCAAGGCTCCGCTTGCTACCTGCCTGCCTGGCTCTGAGAACATGCAGGCAACTCAAACATGCAGGAAATTCAAACATTGCAGGGGGCGGAGTAGACGAGTGGGCGGGTGAATGGGCGGGGCCAGCCGTAATCCTAGAAACTGGTACTCGCGTACCCCTGCGTACCCCCTGCATGACATCACTGGCTAGATGCTCATTGTCTGAAAATCCCTGCCCACTTACCTGACTGGCAGTGCAGTCCTATGCATGCCATTGCCTTAGTTGCAATCCTAGACACACTGACCTGGGAGTAAGTCCCAGGCTGGAAAACCGAGTGGGAACAATCTAGACACAGAATGATCAAGGAAGGAACCAAGTCAGTTGTGCCTGTAAGACTTATCAGGAAGGACAAGAAGAAGTGACACAGCCCAAGAGGAAGAGGAGCGGAGACAGGGAGCAGCAGGGAGGAAAGGCAAAGGAGGAACGCAAGGACAGGTGTGCCCATGAGCTGTCGACAGACCAGGGAGCTTTGTGGGGTTGGAGCTGCAGAGGACAAGCGTGTGGCAGCCAAAGCCCAAGCAATGGGGGGCACATCTAGCTTTTCAGGTTGAACTGACTTTTGTGATATAGGAAATGGAAGGCAGAGCCCCTTTGGAAGGAAGGGGGAGAAGGGAAGAGGGACACTTGGCAGTATTATTTTTAGCTCATTGGAGCATCTCTGTGGCCCTCTCCCTGCAGCACGTGCCAAGGTGGCCACTGGCTCTGCTCTCAAGACCGGTGTGCCGGGGAGTGTGCAGTGCTGGGTGGCCTGCACTACCGGACCTTTGATGGCAAGCGCTACTCCTTCCGCGGATCCTGCCAGTACATCCTGGTGCAGGTGAGGCTTGGCTGGGCTTATGGTGGAGGTGCATGATGCCATTGCAGGGCTTAGAAAGAATGTTTTTGGAAGGGGAAAGGGAGGGGTGATGGCATCCCATAAGCACCCCCAAGAGTGCAAGACCATTTCCCCAGGCATCTTTCCCTGGCTTGAGGGTCACCTTGTTGAAGCCAGGCTGGGCTATCAGTTCCTCCATCCTGCTTCTGAAAGCTCTGTCTGGCTTCACCCTGTTCCTAGTGCATTTTGCCTTATCTAGGCAGCTGGTACACCCCAGGCCATGGCCAGCCTACTTGGGATGCTGACAGATCTCCCCCCACCATGCCCAGCCATCCTTAGCAGATCCTCCCCTGCCCTCTCTGATGCTGGGACTGGGGCTTCTTCCAGGATTTCGTGGATGGGAAGCTTTGGATTGCAGCAGAGAATGGAGCATGCGGGAGCCACGGGGCCACCAGCTGCCTCCAAGCCGTCACCATCAAGGTGCAGAAAGTCTCTGCCCGGCTGTCTATCACAGGTCAGGAGGCCCCTCTTGAGGTGGGCGTGGACATGATGTGGAGACTGCAAGCAGTGGGGAAGGGTGGGGTACCAGTGGAATCCTTGCCCTGAAGGCTGGCAGCAGAGCTGAAATGTGTGCACCAATCCTCAGATTGCATGAACGTGCGACACTAAAGGCGCTATGCAGGGCAAGCTGGCAGCCCCCACAGGGGGCACAAGCCAGAGTGGGGCCCTGGAGGTAGGGTGATCATGTGTAGCTGCCTGGGAGTTTGGGAAAGCGCCTGACAGGAGACGAGATTTTCTAATGAACTGAAGGTGGTTTGTGGGAGGGCTTGTGGCCCATGGCGGAAATGCTCATCGTACAGAACTGCCTTCTGCTGAGTCAGACCCTTGATTCCTTTGACTCAGCACCCTTGACACTGACCGGCAGGGGCTCCCCAGGTCCACGACCAGCCTTGATGCTCAGTGTCATTTGCAAGGGAGTTACCCTGGGCTCTTCCCTGGGGTGACAGCCCCTTGCATCATCCTTTGGGAAGCCGAGCCTCTCCCAGATCCCACTTGATCACCTGTCTCTTCAGGTGCTGGTTCCTGCCTGCCCTGTGCCCCCCTCACTTTCCTTCTTTTTCCCAGGGGAGGTATCCGTGAATGGCCAGGAAGTGGCCCTTCCTTTTGCCAGTGCCGACCTGACAGTGCGCCGCACCTCCTCGTCCTTCCTGCTGCTCCAGGCCTTTGGTGCCCACCTGCTCTGGGGCCTGGAGTTCCCTGCAGTGTACATTGCCCTCCAGCCCAGCTTTGCCGGCAAGGTGAGCTTGAGACTCCGGGCGCTGGGTCTCTTCCTCCCCCTCTCCTTCTGCAACCTCCTTCAGGAAGGGGCCTGTGGGGCACAGCAAGGCCACTCTGTGCAGGCCAGGCTGACCAGCTGGGTCTGTGCCTTAGGAGCTGTGGAACGGGGTGGGTGGGTGGGATGTGCAACAGACCCTTTGCCAAATGCAGGCAGTTAGTCAAGGCAGCACTGCGGGGCTTCAGAAGTCCTTCACCTCCCTGCCTATGGCTATAACATCCTTTGCCTCGTTAGCACTAACATTCCATAACTGTTCATGGTAGGCAATAGAATTACAAAGCAGTCGGTCCTGATTCTGATCCAGGAAACTTACAGAGTGGGTGGCAAGAGTAAGGGAGGAAGCAGAAGGAGAGAAGAGGAGCCCAAGGAACCAGCAACAAGGAGAGGGGAGGCAAGGGATGGGGGAGAGCAGGCCCAGTGATAGACGGCTTCCACTCCCTGGACACACCTTCCTTCTCCTGCTGCTGCAGTGACTTTCCAGTGGGCCTCCCTCCTCCTGGTATACTCTTCTTCCCCCCTCTCTGCCACCTTCTTCCCGCCTTCATGACACCTTCAAGATCTATTTCCTCAGCCCAGCCGCAGCAGACCTGCCTCTTCCCCAAGGACTCTCACATTCGGATCCACCCCATCACCACTACTCCTTAGCTGGTGAACTCTCTTTTCAACCTTGTCTTGACCACCAATACAAGCCTTCAGGACCAGCAGCAAGGGCAGAGACAAGGTCATCCCTACCTTCCTTGCAGCACCAGGCACATGATTGGCCTGAGCCTTAAATGTGAAGTGGCAGCAGGCAGAAGAGGAAGATTCATTCTGCCCCCTGGGGAGGTGCTGGCACTGGCACTGGCCAATAGGTTGTGATAAGCCGTAAGCCAGGTGAGTGTTTTTAGCTCGTCGGAAACCTCATCTGGCCTTCCCACGTGGACCTCTGCACGTGACATACAACCTACTGACTCCCTCGCTGCCTTGGCACACAGAGCCGGGCAGGAGCCTGGCAGGCTCCATGGTGTGTCCTCACCTCCATCATGCCCTTTTCCCCCAGGTGCAAGGTCTCTGCGGCACCTACAACTGGAACCAGCAGGACGAGTTCACCACGCCAGAGGGAGACGTGGAGCCCAGCACCACCGCCTTCACCGACAAGTTCCGCGTCTCACACGAGTGCTCCTCCCCAGCCGCTCTCACCTTTGACCCCTGCAACACCTACACCCAACGCAGGCAGTTTGCTGAGGCAGCCTGTGCCATCCTTCACAGCCCATCGTTCCAGGTTAGAGAGTGGGGCCCATGATCCAGTGCAGGTGGGAAAAGGCGGAACTTGAGCTCATCAGGGCCTCAGGCTCTCTGTTCCAGAGGGGCAGCAGCCTCCACTGCCTCTGTCCTGGCCTGATCACCAGAATCAGCTGCATCCTCTTATGAACCCCAGCCTTGCTCAGAGTGCTTAGACCCTGAACACTCTTGATGCCTCCCCCCCAATGTTGAGAATGTTTCCCTTCCCTTGAGAGATTCTCCAGAGCTGGAGCATCTTATGGAGGTGATGGGAGATCTTTGCTCGGAGCCAGTGGCTGAGCAAAGAGCTAGGCAAGAGTTAAGGAAACATTTTGGACAGAGCACAGGATGACCTCTCTGACTTCCTCCCAAGAATGCAGGAGTTTGCGTGGGGCTGAGTTCCCCTTGCAGCCTTGCAAGGTGCAGTTTTCTCAGGCTGATTTCTGCCAGTCAAAACATCCTCTTGGACCGATAAGAATCCTCTTGCTGAGGCTTCTCGCTGCAAATTAACCCCTGATTGAAAGCATTGCTATTGTTCATGGACTCGGGCTCCTTTCCATGGCCAGGCTTCATGGGCTGCCCTCTTTTACAGACAAAGGCCCTGGCTCAAATGGGTGCACTCTCTATTCACCCAGTGGGTGAGAGTATCACAAACAGTGACAATCCAATGCCTGCAGGTTTCCGTTGCCTTGAATGCAGGAGTGCCACTGTCTGTTTGTGCCTGGCTCACGGTCAGATTTCCAGGGAGGTTGGGAGCCACCTCTTCTTTGCTCCCTGCTATGTATCTATGTGCTTCTCCAAGGTGAAGCCCTTCAAACTTTCACATTCCATTCCCTTTGCAGTGTTGCAGCGCAGTTTGTTTTCAGACTGTCTGTTGTCAGAGGAAGCAATTGCTTTCTGGCTTATTGGGTCAAGGAGCCCCCTCAAGCTTGGAGACCTCAGTGCCCTGCTCACGTCAGCAAATCTCTCTCCTTCCCTGCAGCCCTGCCACGACCTGGTTGAGCTGGAGCCCTTCCATCAGCTCTGTCTTTCCGAAGTGTGCGGCTGTGCAGCCAAGGAGGACTGCCTGTGCGGGGCGGTGGCTGCCTATGCCAGGCAGTGTGCCCAGGAGGGAGCTCCAGTGTCCTGGAGGAACCAGAGCTTCTGCCGTGAGTCTTCCACACACACACACAGGGGTTTGTGTGCCTGGGGTTGGGGAGCCTGTGCACTGCATGTGTTGCTGCTGTGGCAGGTGCCAAGAAGGTGCCATTTCATTCAGAGCAGAGAGGGAGGTAGGGTGAGAAACAAAAAAGACCGGCTGTGTACACTCAAGGAGGGGACTTTGGGGGCCCCACCACTTGAAACTGGCAGAGTGGCTATGGGAGTGCAGACCTTTTTATGGGAGGTACCTAAACTGTACAGCTCCTTCCCGAGCATCCTGGCCTGTGATCTGCAGACCCTGTGATGTGTGCCCTCTTTTCTTGGGCTTTTAATGGTACCCAGTTGCTTTGATGAGATTTGGCCTTGCCTTTAAATCATTTCTCTCTGGTCTCACTTTATTGCTTGTTTCTGCTGCTGCCACCTTTCTTACTTTGCCAGTTTTTTTAAAAATCATGTTTAATTTTCCTTTAGAGACATTTGCAAGAGGGCAGGATATAAATCTTGAAAATAAATCAAAATGGGGCTACTGGGGTGGGAAGGTGAGAGAAGATAGGGACTAGGAGCAAGTGGGAGGAAGAGGGAGCCCCTCTCTCACAGAAACGCAGGGTGCTGAATGTTGCGAGAGCAATCATTGGTTGCAAGATCAGAATTTGCCAAAAGATCAAGGGGGTAGGCTTCAGCCCCTGCTCCCACTCACAGAAGATCAGCTCCCAGTGCCAGCTTGGCTCAGGGGTACATCTGTGTGGTATGGAAAGGTTTGCAAAATGGGAGGGGCAAGGCTCACACCATGTCATCCCCCTGCCAGGTAGGGGTTGGCAGTCCAGAGGGTTGCAATCCTCCCTTGAAGCTGGTTCAAACCTGAGACCACCTTGCCAGGAGATGTAGAATGACCACGAGTGGGCCTGCTACCCTGACATAACGCACTGTGCACCTTCACCTTTCCTTGCAGCGGTGCAATGCTCTGGGGGCCAAGTCTACCAAGAATGTGCTGCCCCCTGCAGACTGAGCTGTGCGGACCTGCGCATGGAAGGAGCTGGCGCCTGCCAGGAGCTGAGTGGTGTCTGTGTAGCCGGTTGCAACTGCCTGGAGGGGCTGGTGTTGGATGATGACGGGCAGTGTATCCAGCCAGGCATGTGTCCCTGTATGCTCAGAGACGAGCCACACCCACCTGGCAGCAGGATCCAGAAGAGCTGCAATGTCTGGTATGATCCTTTCTTGGCTAGTGGCCCTCATGCACTGGCTGATCTTGGGTGCAGAATGTTTTTTAAAAAGCACATCCCTTGTCCTTATGACTGGGAAAAGAGGCTGCACAGGCATGAACACATGGCCAATATCTACGGTACTAGAATCAGGGAGCTGAACGTATCTTCAGTTCCCCCTGGAATTCTTTGCCCCCTCCATGAGAAGTGGATTTAATCAAACAAGCAAAACGAGGCACATCTTGTTTTACATGGGAGTTAACGTTTTTGAAAAGCAGTGCATATCTTAAAAATGCATAAAACAGAAAAAAATTAACCACATTTAACTGCATTATTCAAAAATTTGCACGCGTACATTAGGTTTTGGTATTTAAACAAGTATGTTCTTCAAAAAAGTCTAAATCAGACATGTGTAAAACTGTATATCAAATAGGTTTAATTTCCATTATCAATCAATCAATATTTATATAAATACTGTTCAACAACTTTTTAACAAAAAGTTCACAAAGCGGTTTACAGGCAAAATAGTAATAATAAAGTTAAATGGCTCCCTGTCCCAAAAGGGCTCACAATCTTAAATAAAATAAAATAAAATGCAGAACACTGCCAGCAACAGCCACTAGGCAGACAGAATCCTGCTGTCCTAACAGGCCAGATGGTGGCACATAATCCATTCAAAAAAGGCTGTCACCACAAATGAAGCTCTGCAGCAGGTAAGCCAACATTGGGGGGGGGGCAGATCATGGGTGGGAAGGGGGTGAAACTAGGAGTTCCAGGGGAGGAATTAGGGGCGGGGGAAAGCTGGAAGGGGTTTCTCCAGTTAACCCTGACTAGGAGAAACGCATTTGCCAGGGAGGTTCATGGATGCAGCTTTTCTCAAGCCACTGGCCCTGCCCGATTGGTGGAGTGGTAGGAGGTGCTTGATGAAATCAACCTATGACCTGTCTGTAGCTGTCCTACAGGATAGGTTGATTTCATTGACTGGCTCTGCCACACAATTCCAGCTGCTGCATCATCATCCAGGGAGTGTTTGTGGCACTCGTCTGCCATATCTCCGAGAGGACTGGCTGCTGCTGCTGGTGGCAACCCAAGCAGGGAGGTGGGGGCCTGCAGAGGAAGCATGCCAAGAGACTGGGAAGAAGGGGCCTGGGACAGCCACTGAGGTGTGGGGCCAAGGCAGGAATGGGAAGCTGGGTGGAAGTTTGACTGATTGTGGAAGTTGGACAGACAGGCACAAGGTGCAAGGCTTGGCCAGCACCTCCAACCACCAGCCCATTTTGCCCTGAAACTGGGACAGAAGGTGCTGCCACCCCCCCCCCAAGGTCAGGGGAAAACAGGCGTAAGGAGCGTCCCATCCTCCAGGGATGGAGACCCTCAGCATCCCTGGGGAGGGACCCTTTTGAAGGCCAGGCAGGAGCACAGTTTGGCAGTCTGGGCAGACAGACCAGCCCCTTCCAGAGCAAATTCAGGCAGTTTTAAAAAAGGAGTTTTATGTGCTCCAAAGGGCAATGCAAGAGGAGAAGGACCCAGAGAGTCCAGGTGCCTGGCTTTGGGCAAGGTTTGGAACATGCTGAAAGGGAAACCAGGCAGGGATGCAGTCCAGTGTCTTGGTCCCTACACCTACACCTAGCTGGGTGGGCAGACAAGCAGGGGATTCCTACCAATGCATCCAGCACAGCAGGGGAGTGCAGAGCAATTGTGCAAGTGGGGGTGTGCGACCTTGCTTTTTATAACACATGGCCATTAAAAGTCAGGGTTGATCTGTGGGATTAGATATTGGCAGGCAGTCACCTGATCCCTTGACTTCCCCATGTTTTTTTTGGGGGGGGGACTTCATCTTGCCGAGAGCTAGCTTTACGCCAAGGTCCTTGTTACTTATGTTACCAAGCTCTATGTTTGGGAGAAAAGGGCAAACACAGGGCCCTGACGAGACAGCAGCCATGTCTGCTCCTTGGGACAGAGCCTGCAGCCCCTTCAGGAGACAGGACCACACAGGAACCGTCTCCATGACAGGAAGGGGCAAATCTGGTGAGCAGACAAGGCAGGAACAGGGGTGTTCAGCACAGTTGTGGGTCCTGCTGCCAGTTTGGTTCCTGATGCTGCTGTTCTGCTTGCTCTCAACATCTGGCAGCGACCAAGGCTGGGATCTCTGGGCCTATGGGGAAGAGACCCCCTGGTCTTCTCCATACGGGGCTCCATCTCTACCTTTGCCTGTGAGATGAAGTACTGCAGAAGAAGGTCCCGTCCCTATCAGAACCCTAATCAGCGCTTGACCTGTGTTTCAGTGTCTGTGCGAACGGGGCCTGGAACTGCACGGAGGAGAACTGTCCCCAGGCCATCTGTCCCGGAGAGCTGATCTACGCCTTTGGCTCCTGCCTGCGCACCTGCGAGAGCCCTGAGGGCGCCCCCGGCTGCGCTGGCCTCTCCGCTGGCTGCGTCTGCCCTCCTGGCACCGTCCTCCTGGTGAGTTCCTCCCCAGCACTGCCTGGCTCAGGTGTGCCTCCAACGACATCAGCCCCCCCCCAATTCTGTCTCAGGGCAGAGGCGGCACCCTTCCACAGGGCTGGCTTTAAGGCAGTGTGACCAAAGTTGTCACATTGGGCCCCGCGCTTCAGGGGGCCTCGCACTAGCAGGGTGAGCATGTTGCCTGTAGCTGCAGTTGGGATCTCGATGGGCTGTGAGTCAGTGGGGCGAGCAGAGCAGCTTTACCGTGGTCTCTCACCTGCCTCTGCCTCTGAACAGCCCAAGATGGGCCACCTGGAAGCAGTTGGCGGTGATGTTATGATATCACTACCAACTACTTCCACATGCCATGCTTTGCACATGGCACAAACAGCGCTCTCCTTGGTGAGTGGGGGCCCCACAGGAATGCCCCACATTGGGCCCCGTTGCTGCTAGAGCTGGCCCTGCCCCTCCACCCTCTGCGCTCCTCCCGTGTAGCCTCCGCTCCTCTGCGGCATAACCCCTCGTGGGAGCAGAGTCCCAGGGCCGGAGAATCTTCCTGTGAGCCCCCCTAGCTCAGGAAACGGACTCCAGCCTTAAGGCGGGCACTTGTGGCTCTCTGGGTTTCGCTCTTCGGGCCGAGCACCTCCGCCGAGGGGAGCAAAGCGGCTGCTGAGCAGGGTTGGCGGTGTGCTTGGCCGGGCCTCGACGCGCTCTGGTGGCCTCCCAGCTTTCTCGGCTGCGAGGCTGGTGCTCCACGAGACAGGAGAGTTTTCCGACCACCGCCTTCTGGGTACTCCACTCCAAAGGGCACGGGAAGGGGGTGGCGTTGCTGGAGGGCTCGGCCAGCCTTTCGGCTCAGTGCGGAGTTGTGGCCTGCTTTCGAGCAGGCTCCACAGGTGCAGCCCCCCCCCCCCCCCCCCGGCCGCTGCAGCGACCCATCCCCAGGCTTGTTGGGACCCCCCCCCCCCGTGCCTGCATTCAAGCATCTCCCAGACAGTCACCCTGGCGAGGAGCAGGGGTCTCACCCGCGTCTCTCTCTTCCAGGACGAGCACTGCGTGCCCCCGGAGGAGTGCCCCTGCCACCACCAGGGCCGGCTCTACCAGCCCAATGACACAATTGCCAGGGACTGCAACACCTGGTAAGAGGGTCATGCCCGCCGTGACAGGAGCACGCTTGGCTGGGAAGGCTGACATTACCTCCCCCACACACATAGTTCAGCCTCTGCTGTGCATGCCACATGACCTTGACAGGGCTTGATCTGAGCTTCTCTGGCTCCCAGCAGCCTCTGCAAAGGAGGCAGCAAGACAAGGTGGCTGGTTGATGGGTCCTTGGTGAGGTGATGTGGCAGCCTCTCAGTGCACTCGTACACACTCTCCCTCTTCCCATCTGGATCCCGTCCTCCCTGTTTGCCCCAGTAGAGCTCTCTGATCTGGCTCTCATTCTGCCAAGATTCACCACCAGGCTCCCGATCGTGTGGGCACTGCCTTGGGGCACTGTCGGCACAAGCTGCGATCTCCCAGCCTCACTGTGTGAAGTGGGCCAATTCGTACATGATCCGCCCAACCCGCTAATATTTTAAAAATAACACCCCGGGCTGAATGTGCCTCCTGTAGGTACTCTGTGCCTCACTCTGTGCCCTGCCTGGGGCGTGTGGGCTTCCTGAGGTCGACACAAGGCAGGCAGCCCAGAGCAGGGGACGTGGCTGCCTTGTGTTGGGCACTGAGGGCTCTCGGCCCTTTCCTCCCATGTCATAAGAACAAAAGAACATAAGAAGAGCCCTGCTGGATCAGGCCAAAGGCCCATCTAGTCCAGCTTCCTGTATCTCACAGCGGCCCACCAGGTGCCCCAGGGAGGCATGAGACAACAAGACGCTTGCATCCTGTTGCCACTCCCTTGCACCCGGTACCAGTAGCCCACCACCTTTGTAAGGAGGTTGCACAATCCATCATTGCCGATAGCCCACGATGGACCTTTCCTCCAGAAATCCGTCCAATCCCCTCTTAAAGGCATCCAGACCAGATGCCATCACCACCTCCTGTGGCAAAGAGTTCCACAGATTAACTACCCGCTGGGTAAAAAAGTATCCTTTTTTGTCCTTGCAGCATTTGCCAAAGCAGGCACTGGGTGTGCACCCACCACCACTGCTCAGGGACCTGCCTTGCCACTGGAGACCCCCACTACGTCACCTTCGATGGACGGGCCTACAGCTTCCTTGGGGACTGCGAGTACGTCCTGGCCCAGGAGACCAGCGGTGTCTTCACCGTCACCGCGGAGAATGTGCCGTGTGGCTCCAGTGGCACCACCTGCACCAAATCCGTGGTGGTGCTCATTGGCAATATGGTTGTCCACATGCTCCGAGGTAGGGCAGGCCCATAAGCTGGTGGGGGAATCTTCTCCCCCCCCCACTTCAACTGTGTGCCAGTCAGCCTGACGCCCTCTCTCCACAACTTGCAGGGAAAGACGTGACTGTCAATGGCGTCTCGGTACGGCCTCCAAAGACGTACAGTGGGAACGGCCTGACCATCGAGAGGGCTGGCCTCTTACTCGCGCTGATCTCTCACCTGGGGCTTACAGTGCTCTGGGATGGAGGTGAGACTTGGCCCAGGGCCATGTGCGCTGGCCAGGAAGCATGCTGTCATTAGTCACACATACTCCCCCAATACACTCAGCGTCTCAGGGTTTCTCTGTCATGTGAGGGGGGGTCTTTTGTTGCCCACAGAATTTCTCCCATTCAGCATCTTGGTACTGGGTGAACAGACTTCTGTTCCCTGCTGGACGAAGGGCTGACCTCAGCTGCCCACCCAGCAGCTGGAAGGTCTTCAGATCTCTTACTGAAGGCCAGCGGGAACTGATCTGCGGGAATCATGGGTTAAAAAGCCAGTGATTGAATCTTCCGGATCCAAGCCATGGTTTCTCAAGCTTTAACCACAACCATGAGGACTAGCAGCTTGTTTTGAAAATTGATTGACAGCTTGATTTGCAATGTCTGATTCTGACTCAGCCAGTAAAGGCTGTTCATGATACAGTTCCTGGTGTGCCTGTTTCCCACAGCCCTGGCAATGGAACACCAAGAGCTCAGCTGGACCCCCACAGCAGGCTCAGACTGCCCCCCACAGTGTCAATGGAAGCCCCTGGCCTGATTAGTGTGACTCTTGGGGGCTTGGCTTCAGCTGCGACTCTTGCCAGTGTTCCATGCATTCTTGTGTCTTGTGGGGAGGCTGATTTAGGCATCTGGGGGAAGTGAAAGTTTCAACATAAATGTGACCGAGCCAGCCTCACCCTCTCCGTGTCCCTCCAGGCACACGGGTGTATGTCAAGCTGGACTCTGTGTACCGAGGCCGTGTGGCAGGGCTCTGCGGGAACTTTGATGGGGACACGGAAAACGATTTCATCAGCCGGCAAGGCATTGTGGAGCCAACAGCATCTCTCTTTGGCAATTCCTGGCGTGTCAGTCTGCTCTGCCCTGAAGTCAGCAGTGATGACTTTGAGCACCCTTGCACGGTACGCTCAGAGCAGCTGACAGAGTCAAGCTTGTCTTGGCTTCTGTATAGTACCCACCACCATCCCTAGGCACATTGGAGGGAGGGGAAGAGTTGCCATTAGAGCAGGTTGTCTTGGCTAGAGCTTTTCCAGGCCACTGTGATTCCAGGCCACAGGGTGGTGTGTGGTGCTTGCGCTCACATCTGGTTCCCCATTTCAGGGGCGTTTTGGGGACAAGGGGCTTGCCATTCCCTGCAACGGATCCTGCACTCTTGCTTAGATACAAAGGAGCAGCAGACAGGGTGGGTCAGAGAAAGTCCTGCCTCACACAGCCCAGAATGGTTGCTGTGATGAGGGTCACTCACGACTGCTTGTGGGCTTCCCTCCCAGGCACCTGGTTGGCTGCCGTCGATGTGGGATGCTGGGGTTAGCTGGATCTCTGGTTTTCCGCATGCATTTGTCCACTAGCCCTGTGTGGTCCACACTGCTTTTCAGGGGCTTCCTGACTTATGCTGCCTGGTGTTTTTTCACCAGAGACGTTGGGGCCTGAGCCCACCCAGCCTGTCCATCACTGCTGGCTGTTCTAATGCTGCAGTGCACAGCTGAGAGCACAAGAAGCCACTGTCTGGGCAGGAGAGAAGTCAGTGAAGGGATGGATATGGCTGTCTACAGATATGATGTTGACTAAGATAGAGAGCAGCTCTTTACAGGGTGCCTGTAACTGGGGCTGGAAGGGATGCTGGACTCCTGCTTCATCATGCAGGGGGGAGCCCAAGCAGCCTGCGCAGAGTTGCACTTTGCAAGTGCACAGGTTGAGCAGGTACTGTGGAGGTGCAGCAGCAGTGGGCAAGTGCTGTCCATGAAAGAGAGCGGCTCCAGGCACTCCTGGGCAACCTCTGAACATGGCTTGGAAGGAAACCTGTCCGAGGACGGGTCTGCCTGAGCTCATGTTTTCCCTCTCTTGCCAAAGATAGTGTCAGAGGGAGGTGCCAAAGAGGCAGGGCAGGAGGGCAGGGGGGCTGTGAGTGGGGTTGGGGGCACAAGCATGGTGAGGAAAGGCCCCTGCTCACTGCTGCCCGCTCTCTCCTTCCCCACCAGGTGAACTCTCACCGTGTGACGTGGGCTCGGAAGCGCTGTGGGGTTCTCTTGCAAGCTCTTTTTGCCCCCTGCCACGAAGAGCTGCCCTGCCAGCAGTTCTACGAGTGGTGTGTCTTCGATGCCTGTGGGTAGGTGACCAGAGGATGGGCAGGAAGGGTGGGGGAGGGACTGGGAGCGCAGGGCCAAGGGGGAAAGGCTTCGGCCTGCTGCTCAGTGGTGCTGTGGATTGGCTGTTAGCTGCCAAGTTTGGAAAGACAGGATGTAACTGTTGCTAAGAGTGGCATAGCTATGGGGAGATGGGGGGTCATTTTCTCCAGCTATCAGGCCCATGGGTGAGTGTGCCAACTCACACTCTTGACAGCGGATCCAGAGGCCTTAGCTTTCTGGAGGTGAAAACCTGGAGTCTTGCTCTTCTGAGGCCCTTGCCGTGCAAGGCACCCCTGGGCCTCAGAAACCCTTCTGGTGGCTTCTGAAAGGCACTTGCCATTCTCACTGAACAGCTCCTGGAAGCAGGGGTGGTTGTTAAAATTTTTGGGCTCCAGTGGCAGATGCACTAGCTACCCTATTGGTTGATAGCAAGGAGATGACCGTGTCCGTTTAATAGTTCTCTGAGTGAGTGGGTTTGGGTGGGGTGGCTTGTCCTGCTGCCCTGGCTGCCATGTTTTGCACCAGCAGTGAAGATCTAGAAAGAGCTCTTGGCACGTGGTCACGCAAGTGCAGCTCTGCACAGTGCTCACGTCCAAACTTGCAGTGGCTTGGATAGGCAACAACCTGCCTTCCCGTTCACATCAGAGGCCACCAAGTGGGGAGAGACTTGCCCAGACATCGTAACTGGTTGCAGGAATGCCAAGTTGTGTGCTTCCTGGCCTGAACTGGGCCTGAGGACTCCAGTCCACCTGGCCTGGGGCAAAGGTCCTTCCTTCCCATTCCCGGAGGGAGGTCTCACTTGCACTCTGAGCAGACTCCATCCAAGGCTTCAACCCAGTTGGGAAAACAGTGGGGGGGGGGGCCCTCTCCTGCATTGTGTCTGGTGTTCCTGGAGAGAAAATGCATCTTCACACACCAAAACCCCACAATTCCTTCCTGTCCTCTGCGCACCTCCCCCAGGTGCCTTGGGAAAGGGTATCTGTGAGGAATTGCTCAACAGCGAAGTTTTTGGTTCCCAGGAGTGAAACCCCTGGATGGCTGATGCAGTCTCTTTCCCTTCCCATGCCCAGGTGCGACTCTGGCGGGGACTGTGAGTGTCTGTGCACCGCCATCGCCACCTATGCGGAGGAGTGCAGCCAGCGGGGGGTGTCCGTGCGCTGGAGGAGCCAGGAGCTCTGTCGTAAGTCATGCAACTTGCGGGGGGGGAGGGGGGATGAGCCGCAAAGAAGAACAGCCCTCTGCTGCCAGGTTCCGTGGGCTTGAAGAGGTCTCTCAGCCAAGTAGCCTGTTTCACACATTTCATTTCACACATTTCAAAATCTGTTCCCTCCTGAGAAATTGTTCACTTCCTGCGCATAGGCTCAGACCAAGTATGCAGCTGCCCATATGGAAACAAGCATTCCCACAGAATAAGTGCACGTTGGATGCGAACCCCATGCTTCTTTCCATACCCCTTAGTTGACATGCCATGGAACATCCAAGGGCTCTTTGCCACTTCCTCACCTCTTAATGTGTGAGTTGAGAGCTTTCCATGTGGGTTTTTGAAGTATGGTTGTGCACCCTTGGAGGAGGTGGGATGGCACCAGTGGTGTCATTCAAATGATTTAGGAACAGGAACTCACTTTTGATTGGCACTTGTCGGGAACCCGGAACCAGCCACGGAGCCCGTTAGGATCTGGAACGCCCCTTCTGGTCCATTCCCCCTGAATGACATCACTGCCTTCGCCCCCCTAGGAATCCGGAGTTGCTCCCTTTAACCCTCTGAGTGCCAGCCAACCAAGAAGAAAAGCTCTTTGCAGAGGAATTGGGAGGGGGAGAGTGAAGTGGGCGGAGTCAGCCCTAATTTTAACTAGTGGAACTGAGTTCCCCCGCGTTCCCCCTGCATAACATCACTGGATGGCACCCTGGGCTGGCTCCTCTCAGAGCCCTCCCTCCTTCGCCACCGCTTGCCCTCCATCTATTCTTGGCTTGGGAGAGCAGCCCTCTCCTCCGTGCCTCCTCCACTGGACGGGGCTACCTAGCTGGCTGCTTTTGCTCCAGCGTCTCCTTCCAGGACTGCTGCTGCAGCTCCCCTGAGACCCCCTGCAGACCAGCCCCCCCCTTGCCCATCCCCAACACTCAGCAGTCCCTCACTTCAGACTCTCTTCTCTGGCCTTCTCAGCCCTGCAGTGCGACAACGGGCTGGAGTACGACCCCTGTGGCCCCGCTTGCCCCCAGACCTGCCAGAACTTTGGCCTGGAGCCCGCAGAACACTGTGAAGACCTTACATGTGTGGAGGGCTGCTTCTGCCCTGAGGGGAGGGTGCTGCATGGTAAGAGATCAGAGTGCCAGGAGGGGTGGTGCTGCACGATCGGGTGGGTGGGTGGGTGGGGTTGCCAGTGTCTCAGAGAGGGCAGCAAAGTGCCCTTTGGCTTGGACAGGAGCAGGTGGGGGTGTTGTTCAAAGCCAGAGAAGGCTAGAATTAAAATATCAGGGGAGCAAGGAGAGACCCATCAGGAGCACTTGGAGCGCACTTTTGTGCCAGCAGTGAAGTTTCTATAGTCTAGCTTCAAACCCGCCTTGCCAAAAGAAATGGTGCCTTATTGTGGCCATGGGATATCGGGAACTCCATTGATGAGGGGCCCTGGGCACAGGAAGGGGTCCCAGTGATGATCTCCAGCCCAGCTGGCTGAAACCTGAAAGAGCAGGTCTGGCTGGCAGGGGGGGCAGACAGGACCCTGCAGGGCAGCTGTGCTGCCTTCATTGAGGGGTGGGTGCCATTGGCTCCTGTTCCTTTCTTCGCCTTGACAGACGGCCACTGCATCGACGCCTCTGAGTGCCCCTGCTACTGGAACGGTGTGCTGTTCCCACTGGGTGCCCTGGTGATGCAGGAGTGCAGGAACTGGTGAGTCCTTGAAGGGGAGATGGCATTCCCGGCAGCAGAATGCTTGCCCACTTGACTGCACGCATCTATTTTGGAATGGGCTCCCCCCACCCCCACCCACCAACTGCTGCTGACAGAGCCGGCCTCCTTGCTTGCCCCTCCCTGTGCATGGAATTGCTCCCAGGATGCTGGCATTTCCCACTTCTTTTAAAGAGCCTGTGTGGAAGAGGGAGCCATGCAGTGGTGTCATTCAAATGTTTTAGGAACAGGAACTCACTTTTGATTGGCACTTGTCGGGAACCCGGAACCAGCCACGGAGCCCATTAGGATCCGTTCTGGTCCATTCCCCCTGAATGACATCACTGCCTTTAACCCTCTGAGTGCTGGCCAACCAAGAAGATAAGCTCTTTGCAGAGGAATTGGGAGGGGGGAGGGGGGAGAGTGAAGTGGGCGGAGTCAGCCCTAATTTTAACTAGTGGAACTGAGTTCCTCCGCGTTCCCCCTGCATGACATCACTGGAGCCATGGGATAGGCAGTTTTTTTTTGGGGGGGGGGTAGTGGCAGGGCAGAGGGCAGCACTGTTGGACCACCAAAGGTAGAGCCCCCAGCCAGCCCCACGGAGAGGAGTGGCCTGGTCCTGTCACAACCCCTAGCTCAGCACAAAAGCAAAACTGGTCCTTCTTGGGGCCCAGCACCTTTGACCTGATGCCAGATGGCAGGCTAACAGGAACATGACATGACACAGGGACACAGGTCTCCCTGGTTGTGGCATGGTCTTGACCCTTCCTCTTGACCCTTTGCTCCTCCTGCAGCTCATGTGAGGCAGGCCTGTGGCAGTGCACTGCCTCTCTGGAACCATGCGCCACTCCATCGCGCTGCGCTGAGACGGAGTTCGCCTGCCGCCTGGGAGGGCGCTGTGTGCCCAGTGCCTGGGTGTGTGACAACGAGGACGACTGTGGGGATGGCTCGGATGAGTTTTGCACCTTGAGCTGTGCCCCGCACCAGTACCAGTGTGCCAGCGGGCAGTGTGTGCCATGGGGGTACCGCTGTGATGGCACTGCAGACTGCCTGGACCACTCAGACGAGAGGGCCTGCCCCGTGCCCGCCTGTGCCTCGCAGGAGTTTCGATGCGCCAATGGGCGGTGCATCCCCCGCGAGCACGTCTGCGATGGAGACCTGGACTGTGGATTTGCTGATCACTCTGATGAGGCTGGTGAGCGCTGGGCGGGGGGAGCCAGAAGCAATGCAGCGGCCGCTGGGGAAGGGGGGCAAGTGGCTGTTTGGTGAGCTGAGACCATATGCCTGTGGGTGGGGGGATGATGGGGGGGGGCTCAAAATCTACCCAATCACGCTGGTGTATAAGAGCAGTTTAGCCACCGTTCTCACTGAGATTGAGGCATCCCAACCGCTTTGCAGTGGTCCTCAACTAGAACACTCTGGGCCACATCCAGCCACCCAGTGGTTCCTCCTGCCAGTTGCCCACCCAGAGGAAAAGGAGGGGTAGGTGCAGCGGCGTCATGCTGCCGGAATGCTGGGCGGGAGGAACGGGTGAGCGGCAGCCCGCCCGTTGCGTACCGCTCCATTTCGCCATCTTCCCCGCCGCTCACCCGTTCCTCCCGCCCAGCGTTCCGGCAGCATGATGCCGCCATCTCACTCACCCCTCCCAAATTCTCATTGCTGAAATAGAAATCACAAAATGAGGGGCCGTTGCTTAGTCTGAGTAAGGCCAAGTGCCTGTGGAAGTACTGTTGGGGTGCCTGAATAGGTTTCCCTGCCCAGAAGCCTGGATCTAAACTGTGAGCAGCACAAGGAGACCGTGTGGATCTTTTGTTCCACCGCCTTGCAGGCTGTGGCCCCACCTGTGAGCCGCACGAGTTCCGCTGTGCAGGAGGGCGCTGCCTGCCATACCTCCACCGCTGTGACGGACATGACGACTGTGGCGACTTCAGCGATGAGCACGACTGCGTGTGCTCCACTGGGGACTTCCAGTGCCCCGACGGCCGGTGCCTCCCCCCAGCCCTAGTTTGCAATGGTCAGCAGGATTGTCCCACGGGCAGCGACGAAGCCTTTTGCTCAGGTGAGACCATCCGCCACCGGGCTCAGACCCTTTACTTGGGGGGACCACTGCATGGTGTCACATGGCAGTGACTGCATCTGCTCCCTCTTTGCAGGCCGAGTGACGTGTGCCCCGGGGCAGCTGCCGTGCCCTGATGGCGTCTGTGTGAGCAGCACACGGCTGTGTGATGGTGTGCAGGACTGTGCCGACGGGGCTGATGAGAACCCGGCTCAGTGCCTGCTGGCCCAGGCCACGTCTCCAGCTGCCACTATCTCGCCAAGGATCCCTGTGACTCAGCGGCCACCAGCCACCAGGACCTTGGGTAAGAGCAAGACCAGAAACCCAGAGCTTCTCTCTCTCTCTCTCTCTCTCTCTCTCTCTGGTGCATGGCTATCAATAGGGTGGCTCCAAAGCAGTGGTGTCATTCAAATGATTTAGGAACAGGAACTCACTTTTGATTGACACTTGTCAGGAACCCGGAACCAGCCACGGAGCCCGTTAGGATCCAGAACGCCCGTTCTGGTCCGTTCCCCCTGAATGACATCACTGTCTTCGCCCCCCTAGGAATCCGGAGTCGCTCCCTTTAACCCTCTGAGTGCCGGCCAACCAAGAAGAAAAGCTGTTTGCAGAGGAATTGGGAGGGGGGAGAAGGGAGAGTGAAGTGGGCGGAGTCAGCCCTAATTTTAACTAGTGGAACTGAGTTCCCCTGCGTTCCCCCTGCATGACATCACTGCTCCAAAGGTCCTGTGCAGGCGTAAATGACTTCAGTACCAAATTCACACTGTGGCCACACCGGACAGGCAGCTCCCAGTTCACGCAGGGGTTGCATTTCTGGAAATCTGCGTGTATATTGAAAACACGTGAATTAAAGACATGTTTCCTATAGAAATCATGGGATTTCCCAACGTCAGGGGAAAAGTCATTTAATGCTCCCACTGGCAACTCTGCTTGCCCAAGATTCCTACTTCCTGTTTCCTGAGGCAGGAAGAAGAGGCTTCTGGGAGTGGCTCATGGAAATGGCAGGCAGCGGATGAGCTGGATCAGGAAGGGGGGAATTCTACCCTGTGCAGGTTGGGCAGACTTTCCCAGAGGACTCCAGTGGCCTTCTGCAATGTGTGTTCCTCTCCCCAGCACCGCCCTGTGGTCGCTACGAGTTCCTCTGCCACAGCGGGGAGTGCCAGCCGCGGGGCTGGGTGTGCGACAACGAAGCCGACTGCCTGGATGGCAGCGATGAACTGGAGTGCGACCGCGCCTGTGGCCTGGACCAGTTCCCTTGCACCTTCAGTGGGGAGTGCATCCATTACAGCCGCCTCTGCGATGGGCCCCCCCACTGCCAGGACCAGTCAGACGAGAGCATTGACACTTGTGGTGAGTGGCCACCCCCGAGTCCATGGGGGGTCCTGATGCCTGCTCCTGGGAGGGGCAGAGAGGGGCAGCCTGGAGCCCTGCCTGCATTGCACACTTGGGCCCCCAGCAGACCTGCAGTTTATTCCATGGGAAAGGCACGTGGAATTTTCCATGGGAAAGTTTATTCCGTGGTGGCAGGTAATGAGAGTCCCCAACCCCAGCCAGGCCCCCCGGTTGAATGTATGGCAGGTTTAGCTGTCATAGCTCTATTTCGTCTCCTTCAATGTGCACACCATGTATCCACGTACCCAAGGAACCTTGAAATGGCGTTTCTGCAGGAGAGCCTGGGCAAATCTTGCTAAAATATCAATGTCCTAACAAGACTGCAGCCTTCTTGGGGGGAGGGGGGGGGGAGAAGTCTGACAGCTGAGCCTGACCAGAGGTGTACAGCCCTGTGCAGACATTCTGGCCAGCCTTCCATGAGTCCCTGATCCCAAGCATGGATTGCTGAGGACCCAGGGAGGTCTATCTTTGCAGACCACTGTGCGCACGCAAGTGTGCTGCAGATGTGCCAAAGCAGCTGCTCTAATCCTTGCAGGACAACAGCTCTGCATTATGCTTTTTGCTTTCTTAAATGTACGCATTTTACTTATGCTGTGTCCATTCCGCTGCAGGCTCTACCCAGATCCCACCATGCCCTGGGTTCTTCATCTGCAACAATCGCATGTGTATCAATGTCTCCCGGGTGTGTGATGGCTCCCCAGACTGCCCCCAGGGGGAAGATGAGCTGGCCTGTGGTAAGGGACACCTGGTGATGCTGCCCTCCTGACTCAGCGTAGCAAGGGATCTCTGGCAAGGCCTCCAGCTGCAGAGCTGGCCTTGCAGAGACTGGGGCAGTGACAATGGCCCCTCCCGTTCCTTCACTGGCTAGGGATCGGGCTGAGCTCCTGTGGTGCCTGGGGTATTCTTTGCAACATCTGGTGCACAATGCGGCAGAGGAAAAAGCCCTAGTTTTTGAAGCAAGGCTCTAATCCTCTTGAGAAAAACTCAGAAATGTGCTGGTTGAGGCAAGGGGTTTTCTCCAGTTTTAGGGGACTCTTCCCTGAGGCCCCACAGAAGTTTTGGATGGGTGGGAAGGGAGCAAGGAGGCAACCACAGTGCAAGGCTGAGGGAGTCGTCCTGCTGCTTCCTCCAGGCACCCCTCCCATCCAGAAATGGAAGCTTCCCCTCTGCCCAGACCCCCACATCATCACAGGTACTGCTGGAGAATCTGCACATGGGAGGGAGAGAAGTGATGGAAGAGACGTCTCACCATCACATGAAGGCTGTGCTGACTCTGGGTCATGGTTGCTGAAGGGGTCTGGAGAGCTAGTTTTAGGGTGTCTTGTGCATTTCCCTTTGCTCTTTGTCTGAGATGCCCTTTTGAGTTCCCCACCACACCACCCCTTCTCCTGCCCTGTGCTTGCCAAAGGTTTTCTCAACTTTCAAGAACCCCACAATTGGTGGCTGGCAGCTTGCTGCAGGTGCAGAGCTGGAATAATTTGTTCTGCCTGCAGATTTTTGGCTTTCCTCCATTTGTCATTTGAGTTACTTATTTTTGTGCATGGTTTTGTGGGAGAATTCTGGAGCTGAGATGCGCTGCATGGAAGTGCATGGAGGGCCCCCAGTCTCAGCTGGGGTTGCCGTCCAGGGACACAGGAACCTGTTCAAAGTGGGGAGGAGTTGGGGATCCAGAGCACACTTCTCAGGGGATTGCCCTGCTCTGCGTCCTTCTCACTGCTTCTCCTTCTCCCCCACTCAGAAAGCCATGCGGCTCCACCTGGGGAGAGGAACCAGACAACGGGGCCCTGTATGGAGTACTCCTGTGGGGACGGCACCTGCATCGCCTTCAGACAGGTGTGGTTGGGCTTCCATGGCCCCACCTTCCTCACTTAGCCTCCTTCCCCACCTGGCCTCAAAGAGGAACCTTGCAAGCAGTCTTTGCTGTCCACGCTTTCCACCTGCCTCTGCTCCCATCCATCCATCCATATGGCAGAAATCTTTGAGCTGGAGAAAATGTGATGGGATTTCGACATTATGGCTTCAACAGAAACGGCAGAGAAATTGGCTCGGTCCTCCTGCCTTTGGCAAAGTGTTTTTATTTCACTTCTCGTCCCAACTGACTACAGTTCTGCCTGCCAGTCACAAAGTGTCTGCTCTGTCTGCACTTTTCTGCCCTGCTGAAGCAACTGCCCAGAGGCAGAAGGGCTTAGGCAGCACCCCACACCCACCTTCCACTCCACCATGACTTTGCTGCCCAGTTACGCAGCATCTACCATAGCCGTGGTTGCCATTTCCCTTCTCAGGGTCACTGCTTCTGTCCCAACTTGATCTTATTATAAGCCGCCTTGAGCAGTTTTTAACAGGAAACAAATCGTGAAACAAATCCAGCTTGGCCTTCTCTTTCCTTACAGGTGTGCAATGGGCTGGCCAACTGCATGGATGGCAACGAAGCCTCCGGCTGGCTCCCATCGGATGAGCGGGACTGCGGGCTCTGGAGCCCCTGGGCGCCCTGGAACACCTGCAGCCGGTCGTGTGGAACAGGGCTGCAGGTGCGCCAGAGGACCTGCACCCGACGGGCCAACGACGTGCTGCGACACTGCCTTGGCGAGGAGACACAGGCCCAGCAGTGCTTCTCTCTGGCCTGCCCAGGTGAGGCAGACAGGTGCAGAGCAGCTGGCATGGGAGGGGAATGGGGAGGGGTCTGGTTGTTGCAGCCTCCTCTCGCTTTGTCTCCCTCTCCCACCCAGTGGATGGCACGTGGAGTGAGTGGGCCGCCTGGTCTAACTGCACCCGGAACTGCCGTGGTGTGGTGGTGCGGCAGCGGGAGTGCCTGCCTCCCCAGAACGGGGGCCGCCACTGCACAGAGACAGCAGACGTCTCCTCTGGCGCCATAGAGATCCGTGAGTCCATTGAGGATGATGCGCAGAGGGAGGAGCAGCTCAGGCTCCTCTCTGAGCAAGGTGGACGCTGGTAGTGGGTGGGGCAAGAGGGTGGGTGGACTGGCTCTTCTGGCCCCTTGGTGAGTGGAGGGGTACAAGGTTTTCCCAGTGCATGGTAAGTTTCATAGAGTCACAAAGAGTCTTGTAGTCTCCAGCATCTTGTAGTCTCCAGCATCTTCCAGAGACGACTGTTTAGCCTCTGCCTGAAGACCTCCAGCCTGATTAACCAGCATGTGCAGGCCAGGCATAGCCCAACCAGGAATGCCCTCTGACCCTTGACCCCTTCCCTCGCCTGCAGAGCCCTGCCAGCTGGAAGGGTGCCTCAACGCCTCCACCTGCCCCGGGGAGTTGGTGAGCCGGAAGTGCGCGCCCTGCCCGGCCTCATGTGCTGAGCTCTCCAGCCGCACAAGGTGCAGGAAAGATCGGCCCTGCAGTCCAGGTAAGGATGGAAGGGGGTTGGGGAGACACCGCCCCGCTCCCAAGATGCTATCCAGCATCTGCATGAAGTGATGGTGGCCAAAACCAACCTGACTCAGCATACTGTATGAGTCGGTCCACTCATGCAGAACAGCAACCGCCTCACAGTTCACTGGAGGGGGTCGTGGTGACCCCCAGGGCCAGGCAACCCCCACTCCTAACCTGTACAAATCCAGACTTATAGATGGGAGCTTGAGACTCAACCTTCAAGTGGTTTTTTAACAGCCCAATCCTCCCCCCCCCATGTAATGCACCCATGCCAAAATGACTCACATTGCATCTGGAGGGGGCAATCCTGGAGGTCTCCCTTACAGGAGTAAACCTCTTGGGGTGTGTGTGTGCAGAGGGATCTATTCAGATCTGCACCAGCGAAATATCGGTGCAGGTTCACATGGACTCGCTCTGTGGGGTTGGTCCTGGAAGGGGGTTTGAATTTGGTGGCTGCCACTGCCCTGAACCTGCCCCTTCCCAGACCCGAACTGTCCCCTGCCTCTTTTGCCACTCTGCCCTCCCTCACCCTGTTTCCCCCCGCCAACTTACTTGGGTCGGTGGGCCAGTCAGGAGCCGTTGCTGTGCATGTGGCTGCTGGGGCCTTGCTGCTGGGGCTCCGGCAGCACATGGCTTTGTATGTCCCAGAGGTTCTTTTGTGACTCCCTTAGGCAATTTCTGCTGGTGGGAGGCTTGTGCCCAGTAGGATTGGGAGGTAATAAAGTAAGCGTCTATCCCGACTGTGGGTGAAGTCAGGCTGAGGAGCTGTCCAGTGGTCTGATGTGGCAATTCTCAGGGCCTAACCCTATCCAACTTTCCAGCACTAATGCAGCCATGTCAACAGGGTGCTGCACTCTGCAGAGGTCACTGAGGCCTCCTCAAGGTAAGGGGCATTTGCTCCCTTGGGACTGCATTGCAGCTGCATCAACGCTGGAACGTTAGACAGGATACTCTTATTGACAAACAGCAGCCGTGAGATGTTCCTTCCAAAGCGTCACTGCAACCTTGGCCTCTCCCTCCTGCCATCTTTCCTCCTCGCCTCTCTTCTGCACAACAGGCTGCTGGTGCCCTGAAGGGCTGGTCTTGGGCAGTGAGCAGCAGTGCGTGCGCCCACGGGAGTGTCCCTGCCAGGTGGAGGGCGTCCGCTACTGGCCTGGCCAGCTGGTGAAGGTCAACTGCCGGATATGCACCTGCCAGGATGGGCAGATGAAACGCTGCCGGCAAAACCCGGAGTGCACAGGTGGGCAACGCTCTGCCTGTCCCCTTCCCTCCCCCCCCCCCGGCAAAGCCAGCCTCCTTCTCCTTGGACTCTGTCCCTGATTCCTAATGCCAGGATGTAACATCCAAAGCAAAGAGCTCCAAAAGGGTTGCTGCAGACTGAGCGAAAAGGCTCAGTGATGCACATGGGGGCAAGCAATGCCAGCATCACTGATGGGGTCCAAGCTGTTGTCAGCAAAGAGGCAGAAGCAGGAGACCTGGGGGCCGGGGTAGGAGCGAGCAGGGGGGCTTCTGCAGGACCTGTCCCAGCCTCTGCTCTGTTCACAGTGAATTGCGGCTGGTCGGCCTGGTCTCCCTGGGGCGAGTGCCTGGGTCCCTGCGGGGTGCAAAGCATTCAGTGGTCCTTCCGGAGTCCCAACAACCCCAGCAAGCATGGGAATGGGCGCCAGTGCCGGGGCATCTACCGCAAGGCCCGCAGGTGAGGTGATGCTGCGCGGGACCCTCTCAGGCCAGACAGGAAGGGAGGGTACGAGAGACACCCAGAGACAACCACCAGGGCAGAGACCTCCTTGCCTGAGAGCGAGCCTTTCGACTGCTCCTCCGTCTCTCCAGGAGGCTTGACCCACTCCAGCTCCTCAGGTCCAAATTACCTGAAGCATCAGAACTGCCTGGCCTGGAAGTGGTATTGGGCCCCTGCTGCTGCCTTTCAAGGGCACAGCCCAGTCTTGCTGCAGAGTCTGCATTAGTTGTGGCTGGTGGGGGGAGAAGACAACCGGCAGAGCTCGCCAGGCCTAGGAGGGTGTGTGTGTGGAGGGGGGATGCTCCAAGCTGCTGCCCACCGCCAGCCCTGGGACTGACCCCTCCTCCCCTTGCAGGTGCCAGACAGAGCCGTGTGAGGATTGTGAGCATCACGGCCGGGCACATGCCATTGGCGACCGCTGGCGCTCAGGGCAGTGCCAGGTCTGCCAGTGCTTGCCCAACCTGACGGTGCAGTGTTCCCAGTACTGCCCCTACAACACAGTGGCCTGCCCAGAGGTGAGCTCGACCCTGTCCCCTCCTCCTCCTCCTCCTGCAAGCAGCTTCCAGGCTGAGCCAGAGGAACCTGGGAACTTAGAGAGCAAGTCCTCTCTGAGTCCTGGGCCCCAGTGTGGGAAGGTGTCTCTGAAGGCAGCCCCTCCTGTGCTGACACTGTTCCCTCATTCCTGCAGGGCCACATTCTCGTGGAAGGCCACGGGGACACGTGTTGCTACTGCGTGGAGGCTGGTGAGTTGCTGAGCTCGGGCCTGTGCATTTCTATATATGCCAAGGAAGATTCCCCCACCCATTTCCAAGTCAAAACAGTGGACATTCTGAAAAGAAAGGAGAACACCAGCAACCACCCAGCCCACCCTGACCCAGCTATGCCAACAAGCCCAGGCCTTGTTCTGGCAGGCTTTTCCGTGGGTCGGGGCAGAACGCCTCCTAGGAGCGACTGGGCTGGTGGCTCTTGGAGGACTCCGGGAGGTTGCTGGGGTCCAGGGCAGGGGCACACGCCAGAGCACCTTCTGGTAACAGCAAAAAGTGTCAGCATGTGTTGGAAACTTGTGCAGAAAGCCCCAAAGGCAGAGTGGGGCTGGGCACAGAGGCAGATCTAAGTGAGGGCAAAGCTCTAAGTCTTGCAAAAAGCCTTACCTTGCAGTGGAAATCACTCCTCTCCTGCACCGTTTTAGCCAATCCTCACAGGGAAAAGCAACATCTTGGCGTTGCTTACTGGCTACAGCAGCAAGGGAGAGGAGGGATTTACATGACAGGGTAAGGCTTCTTGCAACACTTAGAGCTTTGCCCTCCCTGTAGATCCGCCTCTGGCTGGGCAAAGTAGGTCGTGATCTCCAGAGCTCCAGGATATAGCCTGTGCTGTTTCCCTCCTACCCAGGTGAGAACCAAACAGCCACCCCCACCCCTCTAGCAGCCCTGGGGCCTACCACGGCCAGTCTGGCTGGCTTCACCACACCCCAGCCGCTCAGCACCTTCCCACTGCCCCCACTTGGAGGTGAGTTGCTGCATCTTTTCTACTCGTATCAATGCATCCTGGCTATGCTTGGGGTTTCTGCATTCAGATGAAAGCTCAGAGCATGCTGGCCCCGTTTGCAGTGTTTCTAACAGGCATGTGTCCGCACATCCTGTTGCTTAGTTCCTTTGCACAGCTCACTTGGTTAATTAGGGTGCAAAGCCAAGACATCACCCTGCCAACAAAGGTGCGCATAGTCAAAGCTATGGTTTTCCCAGTAGCAATGTATGGCTGTGAGAGCTGGACCATAAGAAAGGCAGAGTGCTGAAGAATAGATGCTTTTGAGTTATGGTGTTGGAGAAGACTCTTGAGAGTCCCCTGGACTGCAAGGAGATCCAATCGGTCAATCCTCCAGGAAGTCAAGCCTGATTGTTCCCTGGAAGGACATATCCTGAAGCTGAAGCTCAAGTACTTTGGCCACCTCATGAGAAGAGAGGACTCTTTAGAAAAGACCCTCATGAGAAGAGAGGACTCTTTAGAAAAGACCCTAGGAAAGATTGAAGGCAAAAGGAGAAGGGGGCGGCAGAGGATGAGATGGTTAGATAGTGTCACCGAAGCAATGAACATGAAATTAGGCAAACTCAGGAAGCTAGTGGAGGACAGGGAGGCCTGGTGTGCTGTGGTCCATGGGGTTGCGAAGAGTCGGACACGACTTAGTGACTGAACAACAACAACAAATTAGGGTGCAATCCTAACCTGGAATTAGGCGGGCACAGTTAGGCCAGCAAAGTTTGGCCAGCACAAGGGGCACTGTCAAGTATGTTTGAACCCCTCTTGAAGTCAGAGAGGCCAGGACACAGGCGTGTGCCATCTAAAGCCTCCCTGACGCCAAGCATGGTCCAAACATACTTTACAGTGGCCCTTGTGCTGGCCAAACTTTGCTGGCCTAACTGCGCCGGCCTAACTCCAGGTTAGGATTGCGCCCTTAGAAACATAAAGTTGGAAAAATGAATGAATGAATGAATTAAAAGCATTGATTCACAAAATAATCTGAGCAACCTGTTAATGCAATCATACAAGACACACAAAGGAAACCATGTCTGGAAGCAAACCAGTACACAAAAAGAAGAAAACAGCCCCAAAACGTGCAGCCCCAGCAGGTTCCCTCTGAGCCCCTGGAAGCCTTGGTGCAGAGGACAGATTTTGGTGGCACTCAGCCCCTCCCTTCTGAGGGCTAGGGAGGTACCACAGGTAGAACCAAGAGAGCCCTGCCGATGCTGGTTAGCCAGTAGCCAGTAGTGACAGCAAGCCAAGGGGGTTGGGAACCTCTCAAAGGTCTCCCAAAGGAAAGGCCCATCTAAAGCCTGCAGATTTCAGAAATACATGGAAGACATTTCTGTTGGATGTTCTTCTGTGCACTACCTGGTTGCCGACTTGCATCTTTGTAGATTTAGGATTTTACAAATGTTCTATACCTGTAATATTTTGCACGATCAGGTCCTTTGATCCGTTTCCTTGGATCACAGCATGAAAGGCAAAGCAGAAACAAAAGCCTTCTGCCAAGCCTCCTGCTCAAGACAGGACAAACGCAGGGCAGAAAGCACCAAACTCCGGGAGTGTGAATTTGAGTTCAGATCTGGGAAGTGCCTCCTCAGAGTGCTGAGCAATGAAGCAAGAGGACTTCTTGCCTTGGAGGTCAGGCAGTTGTGAGAGCGCCTCTTTTGGGAAGAGGGATTCCAGGATTCACAGCCAGGGCAATGGGTGTGCCATTGGAAAGAAAATTACAGCAACTGGAAAGAAAATTATACTCATGTTAGTCAGTGTAGAAGGTTCTACCAGGAAGGGAGCCAGAGATGATGAGGCAGAAAGGGGAAGTCTCCTTAATCACAGACGTGGCTGTGGCCACCCCAGCTCTGATGTTGCCCCCTTCCCTCTGCCCCCCCCAGACCTGTGCTACAGCCCTCTGAGCATCGCCTCCCTACCGGACTCCAGCTTCAGCGCTTCCTCGCAGCAGCCGGAGAACCCAGCGCATGCTGCACGTCTCAACCATGTCCTGCCCAGCTCCGACCTGCAGGGCTGGGCCCCCCCAGCAGACATCTATCCAGAGCTCCTCTCCAAGCCCCCCTACTTGCACGTGGATCTGGGGGAGCCCAGAAATCTTACAGGTAGATGGGGAGGGACCAGGGCACTTCTGCCCTCTGCCAAAGTAGCTCTGCTCCTCTGCCCCTTAGCAGCCCAGCTCCCAGCCCCACCAGTGCTGACCAGCCGCTGGATCCATTGGGAGGCAGAGCTCCAGAGACTCTTCCTGGGGCACGTTTGTGGGGTGGCCGTCCCCACTGCCAGTGCAGTAGTGGCAGGCTGGGGGCTTCCCTGCAATGAAGGCTGACTGCTGTGCCCTGTTCTGCCTTCCCCAGGGGTGGTGGTGCAGGGCGCCGGGTCCTCTGATGCGTACGTGACCAGCTTCTTCCTGCAGTTCAGCCCTGACGGTGTGAGGTGGCACGACTACCACGACATCTCCGCCAAGGGGGCCACGCTTGGACCAAAGGTGCATGCGGTTTCCATGCTCCAGGGATAGGGGCAGGAGAGGAGCAGGGGCGTTGGGAGAGAGAGAGATGTCGTGATGAGAGACCTGAAGTCATCATTTCTGCTGCTGGAAAATCAGGCTGGGGAAGAGTGCTGCACTTCATAGAATTTGCCCTTCACCTCTTAGGAGGCCTTAATCTAGCCTGCAAAGATGTTCTGTGTTGTGCTGAACTTCACTTGCCTTCATCATTAGAGAGTGATGGTTAGCGAAGATCAGGCCGTGTTAGGGTGAAGGGCAAGCAGAGACCAGGTGCTCTGGAGGGAGGTTGGGCTGTTCTCTCTCCGTGCAAGTGCACAGATTCTGGCACAAGCCACGCTTTGTGTCTTGGAATGCCGCAGGAGGGCTGATGGTGCTCCCCTCTTCTGCCTTCAGCTCTTCCAGGGGAACTCTGATGACTCCACCCCTGTGGCCCGGACTTTCCAGCGCATGGTGCGCGCCCAGCATGTCCGCATCCTGCCCCATGACTTCCACCATGGGATTTTCTTGCGTATGGAACTTCTGGGCTGTGGGAAAGGTGAGAGTGCTGGACGCCACTTACCTGGGGGGGGGTAATTGTTAGCTGTAGATAGGGGTAACAGATGGAAACCGCTTGGAGGGCCCTGTTTGGCATTTGGCGGCTGCTCCAAGAGCATCTCCAGATCCAATGCACCACCTATAGCACCTCGTGTGCTGTCAGACAGGCCCAGGCCTTGCTGGGGAAGGAGCTTCCAGCCACTGTCGGGGCCAAGCTACTGGAAGGGGAGAAACCAGGGGAAAGGTTTCAGACTGTCCGGGGGAACAGTCCTTGTGGCTGCACTGCGGTCTCCCCACTTCCTTTAATTCCTCCCAACCCACCTCACCTCCTGCCTCAGTGTCCCCTGGGTCACCTGGACTCCCGACTGCCTCTCCTGTCTGGAGTCCTTGCCGGAAGGGTGAATTTCAGTGCCAGAATGGGCGGTGTGTCCCTGCTGGTCCCGAGGGTGCCATATGTGACGGAGTCAACGACTGCTGGGACTTCTCAGATGAGCGGCATTGTGGTGAGTGGTCTCCAGGCCCCGTGAGAAATGGGGGCAGGGGGTGGGGTGACAGTGGCAGGGGAGGAGACTGAACGCCCCTTCCATACAAGCTGTGCCTTTTAGAGGTTCATGTCAGATGCTCTGCGTACACACGTACAGGTGTGTGAGTGTGTGAGAGGGTGCTTGCAAAACACCTGTGTCATACATGCCCACTTCTCAGGGAGATGAGACTACCTGCAGATCCCTCTGCTCCAGTCCCCTCTCCCTCCCTGCACTTGGATGGCCCATGTGTCCCCGGCAGCTCTTTGCTTCCCATGTCCTCTTGGCAGGAGTCTCTGCATCGCTGGAGCCCCCCTCAGCCCCGGGAGGCTGCCTCGTCTCTCAGTTCAGCTGCGCCTTGTCGAATGTCTGCATCCAAGCATCCCAGAGATGTGATGGGGTCACTGACTGCCCAGATACCACTGATGAGCTTGGCTGTGGGCCTGCAAGCAAAATGCCCCCAACTGGCACTGCAAGGTAAAAACACAGACTGGGGAGGGCATCTAAACTGTTGCCCCTGGGTGGAGAACTTGTTTCTGTTGTCAGTGCTCTGGGCTCTGCCTTGCTGGAGACAAGGACTGATGCCCTGGCTAGAAGGGATTTCCACCATGTTTTGCCTTCATGAAGACAGAGCCTTGATGCAAGCAGTTTTCCACCAAAGTCCAGCCTCTGTGCACTTTGGCAGACAGAATTCAGCGTCCTGCCTGTTCATCTTCCTTTTCCTTCTTTCATCACCTTGTAAAGTTCTCTGCATTTGCTTTGGGAAAAAACTCTGCAATTTTTTTACCCAGTCTAGGGACCCCAGAGAGGCATGTGTTGAGGCCTTCTGTGCCCCACCCAACTCAGGTAGGCAAACCAAGGACAGTCCTTCAGTGGGGGTGTGCAAGGAGGCGGGGGGGGGCAGAGCCCTAACTTCAAGGCCCATCTTGCTGTGGGAGGGAGCCAAGCCACTGAGGAGCCACAACAGAGGATTGCTGCACGGGACTGGGGACTCCAGTCGCCCTCGTAAAAGGTGTGGACGTCCTCGGTTTGTGATGCTCTGATGTCACATACAGAACTGCCTCTGTTAAGCTCTTGTGGCTAACAGCTCCCTTGCAAACTTGCCCAGCCCATTAGAGTCTTGCACAGGAGCAATGGTCATGCGGTAGCACTGAAAATGCCCACCATCTGTCAGGAAGGGGGCCGGCAGTGTTGCTGGGAAGCCAGGGAGACTGTTGGTCCACCGAGGGCCGGGCACCTGCAAGTGGGAGCTGACTCCCTTTCTCCATCCTCACAGGTGTCCCCAGGTGGCTGGCCTTTTCCAGAGGGTGTCACCCCGACCCCATCAGGTACTGTGCTCCCCTCCTCCAGGCCCCCACCCCACCCAGAGGTCCCTGCTCGTCCTTCTCAGGCTGCTCTCATTCCTCAAGGAGGCCGCTCTCCCAGGCCACCCCTCTTCCAGAGCCCCTGTCCTGTAGGACACGTCATGGCTGAATGGGGGCTAGGTAGTCACTGCTCCTTCTCATGCCCCAGTCAGCAGAGGAAGTAGCCCTTGCTGTACCTCTTTTGCCTCCCTGCACCTGCCAGGTGGGGATGGTGGTTCTCTGGTCCCACTGACAACGCTAAAAGGAATCTAAGAGCCCTGTTCCCGCGCCCTGCAGAGCCATCCTGGGGCCCAACTGTTCCCACAGAGCACTCCCAAGAGCAGCCAGCGGGAGATGGCTCTGCAACCTGGGGAGGTCTGGAAGTGGGACGGGGGGATGCCAAGACAGTGGTCATTGTGCCCCTTCTCACCTAGGCCCCTGCAGTGAGCCGCTTGGCCTGGAAGACGGGCGCGTTCGCTACCAGCAGCTGAGTGCCTCCTCCTTCCAAGAGGGAAACCCTCCTGATGCTGGGCGCCTCCACACTGGGCGCAACATGTGAGTGGCGGCTGCGGGGGGAGGGGGGTCAGAGAGCCACCACTTGCCGCTTGTGGCTGAGCCAAGGAGAAGGAGGGGCTCCAACAGGAAGGAAGCTGTAGTGAGTCTCCTCCTCCCTCCCTCCCTCCCACCTGGCCACAGGAGGACAATGATGGGCAAATCCCACATTTCTGGAATGGGAGCCTTTGGAGACAGCAAACCCCCATCTCATCGGTTTTGCAGTGTTGGCTGCTTTGTGGGCATTGAGAAGAGATACAGTCGTCATCCCTGCGATGCTTTCTTTGGCGCTTTTTTGCCACAGTGCTCCTCATCCCGGTTGTGCTTGACAACCATTGTGGCCAATTTGAGCAGAGCCTTCTGAGCAGCAAGGAGCCAATCAGCCTGTTGTGCTGTTTCATGCAGCACCTGCCTTGGGAATGCACCCCTTCCCCTTGCTGAGGGAGGCATGACTGGACACTTGTATTCTGGGTGGCGATAGGGAACGGTTTGGCCCTCAGAGTGCCCCCAGGGCAAGTGGCAGGAGCAGGTCTGGTCTCACTCTCAACCGCTGCTGTACTGCTGATCTGTTAGCTAGATGCAGCTGACCTTTTCCCTCCTGCACCCACAGGTGGAACGTGGAGCCTGGCTGGAGCCCACTTGACTCGGACCCCAACCCCTACCTCCAGGTGGACTTCCTCCAGCCCACCTTCATCACCGCCGTGGTCACACAGGGCGGGAGCCAGTCCAGAGGCTTCGTCTCCCGCTACCGTCTAGCCTACAGCAAGGATGGAGTCCACTTTCAGAACTACACCAGAGCAGGATCCAGTGTGGTGGCCGCCCTGCAGGCCCAGGTATGGCCACTTCCTGTCCTGCAGCGGGCCCAGCATCCCAAGTCAGTGCCAGCCAGTTCCCTCCTCCAGGGGTCTCCCTGACTGTCCTTGGTCCAGATTTGGACCTCAGTGGGGGCCCTCCATCACTTGTATTTCCTCTCAGTGAGTGTGGGGTGATTGAAGATGGGGTGGTGGATGTACCAGATCTTCTCCCCATTTGTCTAGTTGAGAGAGCTTTATCTTGCCCTACACATCCTCTTTCCACTGTCTGGCTCCATGATGTCCCCACAAGCTCCTTTTCCTGGGTCAGATCTTCCCCTCGAGCATCTCCATTTGTGTGCCTCACACTCCCTTCCCCCTCCCTCACAGGTGCTGGGGGGCAATCCTGACAGCGCCACACCACTGCGGCAGGAGCTGAGCCCAGCCATCTTGGCTCGCGTACTGCGCGTTGTCCCCACAGAGTATCGCGGCAACTTCTCCTTGCGCCTGGAGGTGCTTGGCTGTCCCTGGAGTGAGTTGGGGCAACGGGTGGCTGTGGGGCCTGAACAGTGGGAGGTGTTGCCGAGAGCTGCCCTGTTCCACAGTCCCTGCTGCATTGTGTTGCCTCCCTCCCCATTCCTGCTGTGATGGAGATGGAGGCAGAGTTGTGGGGTGCCGGGGCAGGGTTGAGGCCGGAGAGGGACCAGCCTTCTCCTGGAGTAGAAGCAGTGCCCCTTTTCGTGTGTGGGGGAGAGGCTGGGTGTCATGACGATATTGGAGGTTTAGAAGAAGTAAAGGTAAAGGTAAAGGTTTCCCCATGACCAAATGGTCTAGTCGTGACCGACTGTAGGGGGCGGTGCTCATCTCCGTTTCTAAGCCTGTAGAGCTGGCATTTGTCCGAGGACAAGCTTCCATGGTCATGTGGCTGTCATGACTATACGCTGTAGCGCACGGAACGCCGTTACCTTCCCACCGAAGTGGTCCCTATTTATCTACTTGCATTTAGGTGCTTTCGAACTGCTAGGTTGGCAGGAGCTGGGACAAGCAACGGGAGCTCACTCAGTCACGCAGTCTTGAACTCCCAACCTTTCGGTCGGAAAGCCCAGCAGCAGCGGTTTAACCCACTGCGCCACCACGTCCCTTAGAAGAGATAGTCGTGTCTTATTCCCTTTCTCCCAATAAAAAAGCAAGTGTAGAGAAGTTGGGAGAAAGGGTTGTAGCCAGTGGTGTCATTCAAATGATTTAGGAATAGGAACTCACTTTTGAGTTCAAATTCAAATGTTGAAGAAAAAAAAAAAAAACCCGGAAGCAGCCACGGAGCCCGTTAGGATCCAGAACGCCTGTTCTGGTCCGTTCCCCCTGAATGACATCACTGGTTGTAGCCCAATTTTCTGTTCACACAGGATGGACATATAAGGCTATTCATGTCATTCTTAAGACTATTATGAGTCTTGAGAAGGACTGAGTGTTGTAGATTCCAATTTTTATCCTCTTGCAGGGTCAACATGAATGTTGTGTTTCACAGAGGAGAAAAGGGGGAGTCTAGTGGGGGAATTTCATGAAACTTGTGGATCTTGTTTTGCATTAGAGTTGGAGGTGAAGAGAACCACTCTGTGAAGGAGGGGTCAGGTGAGGGGGATTGGCCTTCATGAGCCAAACCTAAAAAGCCTCAGACAGCAGAGCCTCTCAGGGAAGCAGGATAGCTTCATCGGGTGCTGCGAGAGCTGGTTGCAGTCAGTTAGGGAGGTCAAACGCTGGAGGGTGTTTCTTTGTTCTCCGTTTGAGTTCCTCTCAGCTGGGTTATAGACAGGGGGCTTTCATATGATAGGGAGGAGTCCTGTGAGAGGGAGCCTCCTGCCTTGTAAATTAATTATGCTACAGAGGCTCTGTACACTTATTTCTAATCTTATACGTATGTTAAAATAAATTGACTTTTTCTTTATTTCTTCTAGTTGGGTTTCTTTTTAGAGGGGTTTGCCCAAGAACTCCCCCTTCCTTAAATTGTATTAAGCCTGGGCTGGTGGCAGCGGCAGCTACCAAGGGGAGGGAAGCCCCCTCCCATCCTAACCCTGGGTCTTGATGGAGACTGCCTGATGGCCACAGGCTGACAGTGTGTTTCTGACTTCCTGCAGAGAGGGAAGCTGCAGCAGCCGCCCCCACCGGCGGCATCCAAGGGCAGACCCCAACAGCAGGCCCATCACAGGAGTTATCTGGAGCAGCGACCGTGGAGCCAGGGGCAACAGCAGCTCCTGGGAGAGGGACCACGGCTTCCACGCAGCCCACCGTTCCTTCTGCCTCATCCCCAGCAACCTCGACCCTCTTCTGGCCCACTTCTGAAGGGCGGCAGCAACGGCCCCTGCCAGCCCCTGTGCCAAGCATCACGGCTGGAGCCGCCAGCACCACAGGCCCGCCTGACTTCAGTGTCCTCCCTTTCCAGCCCGGAAGGCCAGGATTGGGAACCACATTCGCAGGTGATCAGAGACGGCTGCTCTGGGCGATGGCCAGGGGTGGGGGGTGCCTGTCCAGAGGCTCTCACCCAGTGGTGGGATTCAAATGAATTAACAACCGGTTCTATGACGTCATAGCAGGAGCAAAAAAACAAACCCCAAAGCCAGCCGAGGTAAGCAAGTGGGCGGGGCGGGGCGGGGCGGGGCGGGGCGGGGCGGGGCCCGGCCATTTAACAACTGGTTCTATAGAACCTGGGCGAACCCCCTGAATCCCACCACTGCTCTCACCCCCTTCCCCGTGTCATTCTTCCCTGCCAGGCCCCACCCGCACCCCCAGCCCCGACCTGCCCCGGATCCTGTGCACTCAGGGGCAGTTTGCCTGCGAAGTGTTTGGCTGCGTGGAGGCCGCCCTCGTGTGTGACGGCCAGGAGGACTGCTTGGACGGATCCGACGAGCGGCATTGTGGTGAGTGCGCTCCCGCCGGCATCCAGGGAGTGGGGCTTTGCACTTGTAGGCCTCGTGACAGGCTGCCTCCATGTCGTATTTTCTTGCAGGCGGGCCTGTGGCTCCCCCCCTCCCCTCGGTGGTCCCCCTGTCTCCTGCGGTCCCCCCAAGTGCTTGCTCCACCAAGCAGTTCTCCTGTGGCAGTGGGGAGTGCCTGGCCCTGGAGCGCCGTTGCGACCTCCACCAGGATTGCCAGGACAGATCCGACGAGGCCAACTGTGGTATGGAGGAGGTGGGAGGGGGCAGGAAGGGGCAGCCGCCCTTCAGGCCACGCGGGGGGCGGGAGTGCTCTGGGCGTCCTCTGCTCCTGCCTTCACGCCACTTCCCCTCCTTCTCTGGCAGTGGACTGCATCTTGTCGCCGTGGACCGCTTGGAGTGATTGCAGCCAGTCCTGTGGGCTGGGGGTGACCTTTCGCCGCCGGGACCTGCTCCGCAATGCCCTCCCCGGGGGCCAGTGTGACCGGGATGAGTTTGACAGCCGTTCCTGCTTCCTCCAGGCCTGTCCAGGTAGCCATCCTCTCCCGCTTCCCTGGGGACAGCAGTCCCCACTGAACTGTGTGCCGGGAGGTCTCAGGGGATGGGGTGTGTGGTTGGAAGGATTCCCAGGCAGCTACAGAGTGGGGGTGCAGTTATGAGTGCTCTTCTCGCTGTCCCGGTGTGGGAACACTTAATGGCAACACCTAAATGGTGGCCTGTTTTGGGAAGTTCCAGCTGACTGAGGGAACCTGAGCCACGGGGTGCACTTCATGCCTCTGGTGCCTCTGGTGCCCCAGAGGAGGAGGGGGGTGATGGGTAGAGGAATTGCCCTGCCCCCTACAGCCAATGTGACAGGGAGCATCACCATGCTGCTGCAAAACTGCCGCCTCTTTCCGCCCAGTGAACGGTGCCTGGGCCTCCTGGGGGGAGTGGTCCGACTGCGATGCTGAGTGCCGGGGAGGAGTGCGGAGCCGCACCAGGACCTGTGCCGACCCCCCACCCAAGAATGGGGGGCAGCTGTGCCCAGGAGATGCTGTGCAGATGGAGACATGCAACCTGCAACCTTGCGGAGATGCCCGTGGTGAGTGGGGCGGGGGGGGGGCTGCCTGTGACTGGGGAAGGTAGGCCCATGTTTGGGGAAGAGCACAAGACGGCACAAGCAGGAAAGAGAGGGCTCCCTGGCATCAGGCAGGCGGTGGGGCTGCAGAGCTAGTTCCTATGGTTCCTAAAGGGATGCAGCAGAAGGCATTGGGTTGCCCTGGAAGTCCCTGGCCCAGAGGTGTGGACTCCATCCAGAGTCTCCGGGAGGACAGTTGGCCACTGTCAGGGTGCAGGGACTTGTGGGACTGTCATGGATGCACTCAAGCAGATGAGGAGCTGAGCACAAATTGAGCCTGGGTACTCTGCCACTGGCGCATCCTGTGGTGTCAGTGCCACCCAGGGAGCCTCGAGGGCCTACTCCAGCAGGAAGTCCTACCCCAGCTCTGGTGCCCATTCATAGAAGCACCTCCTGCAGGATTGTGCCCCTCGGACTGGGACGTGTGGCTCTTCCTTCTGGCTCAGGTGATGCTCTGCATGCAGGTTCTTCTGGTCACTTCTTCTGGCATCTCCTCATCCCTGGGGGGGGGGATAAGCAGCCTGCTTGGAAGTGCAGACCCCATTGAGGCTCCATGGCCCCTGCTGCTTCTCCTCCTCCCTCTTTCTTGAGCAGGTTTGGGGGTGAGCAATTCCGAGCCCTGCTAGGTACCAATTAGCATTGCCATGTGCTGCCACAATAATACCTCCCCCCCCCGCCCTGCATGGATGTCTTCCACAGACTGTGGCCCAGACATGGTCTACGTGCAAGCAGGACACTGCGAGCGGGGCCTGGTGGCTCCCTGTCCCCAGTCGTGCCAGCAGTTGGGTGCTGAGACAAGCTGCCCCAGCAGTTGCGTTGAAGGTGAGTGAATGGCCCATGGGGAGGAACAGGGGCATGCTCTCAGCAGGTGCCGCCACATCCATGTCATCAAGGGGGCTGGCCCTATTCCTGAGGCCTGCATCAGAGGCCTGCCTGGGTGTATATGGGGGTTCCCAGCTTGCCTTTTAGACCCCTCACTGCAGACCCTGTTGTCTGGCACAGACGCCCTAGCCCCCCCCCCCCTCAACCCTCTTTGGGCCTTGCAGGCTGCCGCTGCCCCCCAGGGCTCTTCTTGCAGGACGGAGGTTGCGTGAACATCAGCCAGTGCCACTGCTTCTTTGACCATGAGCGGCACCTGCCAGGGGAGATGTTCGTGAGAGGCAACTGCAGCCAGTGGTAAGCTGGGGGCTGCCTCCATCTTCCTCCCCTCCGCACTGGTGAGGCGGTTGCTGATAGGGGCTGTTGTGCCCATACAGAGCTAACCTGATCCTGGTGATTGGGAGGGGTGTCTGCAGAGGCCCTGTGCTCCCAGCTCAGCCCCCTCCGTTCCCAGCATGCTCCCCCACTGACCTCCCAAGAAGTTCCTGTTTCCTCCCTGCTGCGAGTTGCTGTTTGCTGCCTCTGTTCTGCGGAGCTGGCTGGTCTCCAAGGCTCCAGTGCCCCATGGCCTCCCATCTTCCTGGACAAGCAGAGGTCCCAGGCCCAATTTTGGTTATTTGAATGGCAGTGGGTGGGGTCTACCTCTGCAATCATCTCTCCCATGATGTGCCTGTGGTAGCTTGCACCCGCACCTCAAAATCTAGCTCTTGGCATCAAGATGTGCCCAACCTCCCCACCACTACCACCACAGGGAGAACAGGGGCCAAAAGGGGCATGTGCACCAGTCCTTGCCTCATTCCCCTGTGTACAGTGACATCAGTGCACTGCCTGGCCCAGAGGAGGAGCATCCATGCAGCATGGGATGGCCCCTACTATGGGCACTGTCAGATGGGTGGGTGCTCCGGCGAAGAAGAGGAGGAAAACGCTGGAGCACAGATTGGCCTGCCTGCCTGCCCCTGTCTCTCGCTCCAAAATGGAGCAGTTCCAGATGCTGGGGGTGTGGTGTGGCAACGCAGGGGGCGTGGTGATGCAGCACCTTGTCACCCCACCCCAGGCACCATCAGAGCCCCCAATGGTTCTGGCCTGGCTACAGCTAGAGGCAGCTGGGTGCTGGGCCTGTCCGGAAGGGGGAGCTTGTGGGAGGGCCATCTGCAGCCCAGCTTGATCTTGGGTCTCTCTCTCTCCCCAACCCAGTGTCTGTCTGGATGGTGCTGTGACCTGTGACTCAGTGGCCTGCCCTGTGAACTGCGGCTGGTCGGCCTGGTCCCCGTGGACACCCTGCGGCCAGAAGTGTGGGGTTGGGATGCAGCAGAGATTCAGGTAAAGGACACGAGCAGCACCCACCAGGTGATCCTCTCCAAGCATGGCCAACTGGTAGCCCATGAGACAAGAGTGGCTTGGAAAGCCATTTCTGCCCCCCCCCACTCCAGGCTCCAACAGTCCATACAAAGGAGCAGTCAAAATGTGGCTTATGATTTCACACATATGAGAGACGTATCTGGTATGATTTTGAGTCCTGATCATTTCAGTGGAAGAGAGATGAGCCTATGTTTGACATTCCCCGTGAGTTCCATGGGACCTGGCAGGGCTCCACTGGAGCCGGATTGGGCCGCCTGAGTTCCAGGATGTAAGGAAGTGCCCGCTCCAATGTCCAAACTTCCTTGTTCCTTTCGAATGCAGTGCGCCAACCATGCCCAAGTTCCTGTGCTTCATAATCACGAACCCCTTCTTGGTCTTTATTGCTCTCTGTCTGCCCCAGCTGTGCACCTGCTATGAAGGTGGAAGGGAGCAGAGCTGTGAATGGCTCTGGAAGCAAGGGGGAAGGGTCACATTACACAGGAGCTCAGGCTCCTGCAAAACCTAGTGTCCCCCCCCCCCCACACCTCGTAGGAATGCCTCTGGTCTGGGATAGTGTACATTATCAGCACCATTGCAACACTCATATAATATTATGTATTCTTTTTTGTTTGTTTGTAGTTATTGATATTTAGTGTATATTGATGAGGATTGTTCAGTTATTGGTTAAATTAAATAAATAAAATTGATTGAAACACTCAGCTTAATTTTTACAACATGAAAAGATCTGTTTAGGGATGGAAGATCAGTCGTTTTACCTGTTAGCAACCCCAGTATAGTTCCTTTACAGCATCCACATCCTTTCCCAAATACTCCTTTCGTGTGCTGTATAGAATACAATTTATAAAATTGCAAGTTTATTCCACTAGAATTGGTACACGTTGGATTTTCCTCTTCTTTAGTCAAAGAAATGTCTTATTTTTTTGCTGCTGTAAACAATGTGCTAGAATTGATCCTCAAGGACCACCCCTGCCTCTTACACAGGTCCCCCTCAAACCCAGCAGCTGCCAATGGTGGTGCCCCATGCCAAGGGGATGCCCAGGAGGTGCGTGAGTGCCACACAGCCTGCATCTCAGGTAAGAGCCATGATTGCCAGAGGCACCAAGCTGCAGACTCTTCTGGTCGGTCGGTCTGTCTGTCACCCTGTAATCAATCAATCAATCAATCAATCAATCAATCAATCAATCAATCAATCAATCAATCAATCA